>JAHWFO010015474.1:5077117-5106073 GCA_023313115.1 Rhysida immarginata
CCCCCCCCCCCCCCCCCCCCCCCCCCCCCCCCCCCCCCCCAACTGCGGTTTTCAGTCCACTCAGTAAAATTGAGTGGTCTTTTATCCAGTTGTTGATGTTGCTATATTGCTTTTTCTTGCTACATTGCTAAATCACAGAAATCCAAATCAAACGTAGAAAATGATTTTTTTTGTGTCTAGAGAAAAAGTAGAAAAATGTCTTTCGCTTATTTGGTTTCCATTCGCTTTTATTTTTATAGCGAATACATTTTTTCACATCGCATATCCGGGCCCCTTGGCTTTATAAAATCTCAGAAACTTGGGTTTCTAAAAATTAAGTAAAATACTTAATAATAAGATCATTACCGGAACAAAAATCGAATGTGTTCTATTATGTACAACTCAAATATAAAGGAATCAAGTTTCACGGGAAAAACAGTTTTTCTTCAAGTCGTCAGGGGTCAACAGACACCATTCACATGCAAACCTTAAGCCTAGTCGGCAATTGATGGGCGTAAGCAAGGCAGCTTTGATCGGCGTCTTCATCTGAGATCTATACCGGATGTGGATTCAATGAGCCGTGGGTTTTAGAAACACCGTTGAATGTTCGCTGGTTAAGGACCATTGCCTGCTTTTCATGGTTCTGTACAAAGAAGAACAGACTATATTCACTACAACCCTCACAGACGGGGAGGGAAGGGCAGCTGGTGCCCTATGCGAGGCGTCTCAAACTCAAATTCAGCAAGAGGCCAAGATGTTAGTATTCGTGACGCGGGCCGTTTTTCAATTTTACTTGTAAAATTAAATTTATTTCAAAAGGCTTGGAATTTTAAAAATCCCATTTCTATTTCTTTTATAAATTCATCTTGAATTGGATCTACTTTTCTAAACTTTTCATTAGGTGTGTTGAAAATATAGCCGGAAGTCTTTAAAACTGATGTGAAATATTCAAGGATTCATGTTTTCCCCCCCCCCCCCCCCTCCTGCATTAATCGCACAAGATTTGAAATGTAGATTTTAAAAAATGAAGATTGATATCATTTGCCTATGTGATATCCGCCCATTACCTGAAACTTCTGAATAGAATTCAGTTCAATAACTGCCTCGATCAATGGGCCATTCAGTATAATAGGAAATGGCAAAGTCGGAATCTTTTTTTCCGTAATGCTGCAATTTTTGAATGGTATTGACAATATGTATTGAAATTTTGCATAGGCGCCTCCTGCGCCTTATCTGTATTGATACATGAAATTGTCATACTGTCTGTATACGTTACACTTTGTATTCATAATTTCGACAAAGGAAAAATGCATAGCTTTAAAGAGGTTATATTCTTTTATTGTTTGCAGAAAAGCTTTAAGAGACATTTTCCAAAATCGATTCGTCGTATGAAGCATATCATAATAGAGGAACGCTTTCTATTTGTAGATTTTACTAAAAGTTTACCTCTGGCGAACAAATAATATTCTCTCGTTCAGCATTTTAAAACTGGAAAGTTTTCATTGTAGAATAAACTCGCACAGTAAAACCATATGAATACATGGTATTCGTTGGCAGATTGTTTATCCAAATATAACTTATGCATAAAACTTCTTCCCTTCGTACTGTGATGTTGAATGCGCCTTGAATGGATACATTAATTATTTTAATACAATTTTTACCGTTATTTGTTTATATAAATGCGAAAAGAGACCTGAAGGGATTGGAAACTGTTTTTTGTTTTATATGGTGATTTACAATCGTTGAACTTTCAACTTTAATTTGGTCTAAACCGAATATTAATAGAGTGAACATTTTTTATATTAATTATTTTTCTCACGCACCTCACTTTCAATTGACTCATATAGCGCACTCGTGGAATTAATGTTTTTGTTTGCATGAACGTATGGTGTGCCCTGGTTGTTCACATCGCCCACAGGTTATAGCTTTTCTCGGTTTACATCGTCACTGGCAGAGCTATACCATGTTCGTACACTTTTTCAAACTTTAAAAGCGTGTTTCTCGGAATCTATTAATTTTTCCCTTCGGATGCCTTTTCGCGTGACCAATTACAAATAATTAATCAGAATAAAAAATATTTTTAAAATTGAAAGTACAGTCGAACCAGGTTGTTACGAAATTTAGGGAGCACAAAATAAAGAAAACAAGAAACTTAGTTGACCTTCGTTGAACATTTTCTCATTTAAAACGTTCTTTGAAGTTTAATGAAAGAAAACCTGAAACATTTTTTTATTTTCTTTGCGATGAAGATTGGTTTTCCCTAATTCAACTGAAATTAAGAGAAACAAATTCAAATTAAAATGTATTTAGAGCATATTCTTGATGTTTTCGGATTTTCAAGAGTTTACTTTTAGTAAATGCCAACAGCTACATTAATAATTAATTCTCTAATTTTTTTTTCATTAGTGATGCATTTGTTTGTTGCTAACGTTCATTAAAAGAGGAAAAACGCAAATAAAAAATAAAACGAACTACAAACATTGAGGTTTTTAAAGGCGACCAGAAATTAACTTTCATTTTATAACATACAGAGAAAGACTTTATCTACTAGTCTTAATGAATCAATTTGACACTTTCCGGTTTCGTATTATCCGGTATATTCAACACCTCCTAAAGAGAAAGCCTCTGGACGGAAACTGTCATACATTGTTGGAGGTGCTGGTATATTCTGCTTTTTTTATTTAACACTAGTCCATTGAAAGGGATATTTAACCAAACTCCAACAATTAAGAAAAATCTTCTTCGCTTAAATTTCCCTCATTAAACATCTGATGATGAGATTTAACATCTACTAAAACGTTTTTAATGTTTAATTTTTACATTTAATTTAATATTAATTTAATTTGCACTTCATTTTCATTACTATCACAATTATTGTCTGTATTTATTCTGAATTTGAAGGAACATTGTTCCATTTAATTTATAACATTTTCAACTGACCACCACATCCGACTGTGAAAACTTGTTTAACATCTGAATGAAATTCATCTAGGAAGAGTCTACAATGTTTGGCATCTATATTTTTTTGGTCATCTAACCACCATATTCGACTAAGGCTAAGGTCAAAAACCCTTACCGGTGAGAGAATGATGACGTAATTTCTCACTGGGCTAACCGTCTTTTTCTCGGTGAGGACGGTGAGACTAACCGGTTAGGCATAGCAGCACTAACTGGCGTTTCTGACCGCGTTAAAATGACGTCACAAATTTCTCACTGGGATTTCTGACCGACCAAGCGCTAACTCTTCTCACCGGTGAGAGTTTTTGACCTTAGCCAAAGAATGTGTTATAATCTGGATATGAGGTCATCAAATGTCAACATCCGTTCTGAATTCCTCTAGGAAAAAAAAATCTCCAACGTTTGGACCAGCAAGAAGTCCTCGTGAGAATTTACATCCGAATAGCCAAATTTATTTTCATCACACATATAATACTTTCCATCTGTACTTTCTTATTTTATGGAAAAATATTATTTCATCACTTAAGCTCTATTTTCCATTATCAACTTACCGGGTGTCCCAAAAATGAAAATCAATAAAAAAAAAAAAAGACGGAATGCGATAGATATGTATCGTTTGCAGCCTTATGCTTAGGAAATCAGAGAAATATATCCCACCAAATTTCAAATTTAGTTAACATTTTTACCAAGAGATGGCGCTGCAGGCCATCTGTAATAGGTATAGTTAAACGGATGTGACATGTTTGAACGGATGTCTGCATATTTTTGCCTGAGACTGCGCCACGTTGTTGCAGCAAATGGGGGTTACATTAAAAATGTCATTGTTTAGTTTTTTGCAACAGTCCTTGCAACATTTTCATACCGGTTTTTATTTTTTCATAGTTTTCAGCGCCACCTGTGGGTGAATATGTTAACTAAATTTGAAATTTGGTGGGATAAAATTCCCTGATTTCCTAAGCATAAGGCTGCAAACGATACATATCTATCGCCTTCCGTCTTTTTTTTATTGATTTTCAAAATACATCAGTCATTTTTGGGACAACCGGTATGTAGTGAATAGGATTGTGAATAGTGCGAACTGCGAATCGACAATCGAATTCGTATCATGGACTATATAGACACTGAAAACAATCAAAATTTGTGTTTTCTAATTCCACTTGCTTCGTTTGTTTGTTTTTTTTTGTTACGTAAAGAACCAACCAGAAATCAATTCTCCCGAGGAGGGTATAGGAAAGTAGCGGAAGCCCTGAGGTCATCTATTTTTACCATTTTATCTGCACTTTTTAATCAGAAATTGATTTTCTCGAACATAGTATTTAGAAAATGTAAAACAGGTTAGCTTCTTTCATTTCTTATTGTTTCTCATCGAATGACTTATCACATGACATATGTTGTCATAGTTTTAAAGACCAAGTAATTGCCACCTCCACAACTCCCGATCCCACTGGAACAATTTGGCCCAAACTTCATAGTAATGTAGCTTTTGCCTGGAGGTCTCTGCATACCGAATTTCACTCCTTTACATATCTAAGCACCACGTGGATCTTTTGTCCCCTGTAACTCCCCACCCCCGTAACTCCGATCCCAGTGCATCAATCAAAACTAAATTAAATAATGAAGTAGGCTATGCCTATGGTAAGCTACATTCTGAATGTCATCACAAATATAAAGGGGACAGACGGATATTGTGAAACCAATAAGTGCTCCATTCTTCCGCTACTTAATAATGTAACTTGGATTTTTTTCATTTTCTCCGGGGACCGAACTATTGAAAATTTCGTATTAAGTGAAATGTCATATTAAAGAAGTTCGACTGTATATAGTTAAAAATCGAAATTAATTTGCGATACATGTTAAAAGTAAATAGTTAACTTCATATGTTACAGCTTCTTTGGTATGCGAGTTTTTCCATGTACACAACCAAGAGTTTTTCTATGGCCCGCGCAATCTCCAGATCTTAATCTTAACATGTGGGACGAAATTGAACGGACTATTCTGATGCAATAAGAAATGCCCACCAATTAGCAGCGCATAAGATACGCTATCGTTGAAGTATGAGAAGATATTTATTTACATGGTGTTGCAGATAACTACAGGGCAGTATAATGGGAAACCTACCAACACCGCCTAGAGAGAAAGCCTGCTCACGGAAAAAATCATACATTGTTACATCATCTACGGTAGGGACAATTTCGGGCCTATTGTTGGTAGAAAAATGATCACCAATACCCTACTGTGAGGTGATGTAACAATATATGACGTTTTCGCGCTCAGGCTTTGAGTAGAAGTGGTGTTGAACCTACCCGCTCGATTGCAGGGGCCGTCTCGGTGGATTGGCAGAATGGAGGGAGATGAAGGTTGCCTGCATCAGCCAGCAGTTTCCACAGTCACGGATGGAGGGTGAACGTCAAAGCTGTCATGTTTTTGATAAAATTACCCAATTATCATTTGATGTCGAGCCGGCCCCTGCAATCGAGCGGGTAAGCTTCCCGTTATACTGCCCTGTAGTTAAATCGATTTGATATTAATTTTTATCGATTTAAATGAATTATTAACGTAATTTTTAATATTAATTTTTATATAAACAATTTTAAAGGGGAAATGTTATTATTAATCATTTATTTTAATTGCTTTATTGTTTGCAAGACCAAATATTGATTGGCCGCAATTTCGGATGAGATGTCTTATTTAAGGACCTTTCCGCCGTTTTCTTTAAAGATATTTGTAAATACGTAAAGTAAATACTATTTCTTTACTTTATTTGAAATGTTTCTTTGTTTCAATTGTTAACAAAGCCAGAACAAAAAAAAAACTTTACTCTCGAGCCACTGAACGAGACCATCGACTTAAGAAAACCTAAAAACTTAGTTGACCTCCGTCGAATACTTTCTCATTTAATACATACTATGAGGTTTAAATTAAGAAGATATAAAATATTTTTTTATATTCTATGCGATGAAGATTCGTTTTCCCAAATTCAACCAAAATTAAGAGAAATGATTTCAAATTAAAATGTATTTAGAGAAATCACTTGATGTTTTTGGATTTTCAAGAGTTTACTTTAGTAAATGCCAACAGCAAAATTAATAATTAATTCTCTAACTTTTTTTTATCATTAGTGATGCATTTGTTGCTAACGTTCTTTAAAAAAAAAACGAACGACAAACATTAAAGTTTTTAAAGGCGACCAGAAATTAACTTTCATTTCATAATATACAGACTAAGACTTTATCTAGGAATCTTGATGAATCAGTTTGACATTTTCTAAGAAAACAAAAGTTTCTTATTCTGGAAAACCATTTCTTAAACTAATGGCATAATCTTAATATTTTCTCAAAAATAAATTGTCCTCGATTTGAAACCTACAATAACGCTTAAAGCTGCACATAGTCTCGAGTTGAAGAATCTAATGATTTTCTTTACTAATGAAATGATGATGCATTTAAGCCTTAATCCTTTTTCTATTCATTGTCTTAAGGTTGTGATTAGTTATCTGTTGACCTCCTCCTTCCAAGTCTAATGGGCATCTAAATTTCCGATATCATTCTTTAACTTAATAGTTTTTTAAAATTATTTTAAAAATATTCGCATTCCTGACCAGCCAATACGCCGGGTCCTCTAGGGTGGGTTGCGGTGTTTGTGCTCTAATAAAATCATCCATATTAAAGAAACGCTGTGAAGATTTTAATATATTTTTTATTTAATAATATCAACATTTTGAAATTAAGAAAACATTTTTGCAGTTTCGCTAGTATTTACTTAAATTATTAATTATTAGCTGAAAAACTTTTGCTCGTATTTTACGAGATGAAAGTTCCGTTCAATGTAGTGTAAGCCCTTTTGATTTGACATTATTATCTTTAAGGCTAAAAGCCAAAGCTGAAGTAAGCCACAGTATTTTTGTTCGCGTGAGCCACCTTTGCCTTCTTTCCCTTTATCATCTTCTATAAATATTTAACACCAGCTTGAAGCAGATTAGAGTGCTTAACAAATGGCCTTTAATTTTGTTATATATGTT
Source organism: Rhysida immarginata (assembly GCA_023313115.1). Classification (NCBI taxonomy): domain Eukaryota; kingdom Metazoa; phylum Arthropoda; class Chilopoda; order Scolopendromorpha; family Scolopendridae; genus Rhysida; species Rhysida immarginata. The sequence goes on from JAHWFO010015474.1 coordinate 5,084,073, forward strand.
TAAAGCTTATTAAACCAGTGTTCTAGATTAAATTGGGTTGAAAGACTATAATGCAGACTAGAATGCATGTATGAATTCTTAATTAAGACTTGCAATTCTACGAGCTCAATTTTATTTAAATCTTTGCCTCTTTAAAAACATATAAAGATGCAGGTTTAGTAAGATTCAAATTTGACTACTGTAAATGTATATGAAACTCATAATTCTAAAAGTTTTAAATAAATGATAACAACGAATGAAAAATAATAGCAACATTGCTGGAGCTTAGAAAAACGTTTGAAATTAAGTTGCGGAATAATCTTGTAGAATAATAATCTTGTATAAGTCTTGTAAATAAATTGCAGAATTTGACGAAAAGAACCTTTGGTTAGTTGATATCCTCGCAAATTGGAAGATCGTGATGAAGAATCTCTATTTTCAGATGATAATGCTTTTTTACAAATATTTACTACTGTCTGCAATGTTTACAGTAATCTCACTTTTACAAATATGTACAGTTAGAATGTGTATTTTTAAACGTATTCGAACGGAATCATCAAGCTATTACACAGGGGAAGAATGAATAATAACCAAATCTCTGCTTAAGAACAAATTACAGGTTTTACAAATTGGTTTCATACAATTTTAAATGAATTTCATACAATTTTAAATAGACTTAATACAATTTTAAATGAATTTCATGCAATTTTAAATAGATTTAATACGATTTCAAATAAATTTAATACACTTTCAAATGAATTTAATACTCTTTTAAATGCATAGATTTAATGCCATAGATTTAATGCATTTTTAAATGAATTTAATACGATTTTAAATGTACTGGCCGCGTTTGGTTTTTTGAGATGTAGTGGCTTGAATTTCGTTAGGAGTTTCAACATTTGAATTATTTTCAACTTTTAATTCATTTTCTCAAAATTCTCCAGTGAAATTGGAATAACAAATAAACCCGCCGTTGTTTAAATGTACTAATATTTCCTGTGCATTCATATTTTCATCTATTTCATCCGATTTTACAGACGAGAAATGTTACTAATTTTACAATCATCTGCTTTACAAAATATGGATAGTTTGTATTGCAGCTGCTTCTCTTCGCATTCATTACTTTAACATTGTATTCTCTATGTGCATAACTTGGAAAAAAAAAACTAAAAAAAACTTGAGGTGTTAGAAAAAAAACTAAAAGCAGATTCGGATTCAGCACACAAAAAAACACAAGAATAAGGAAAATTCGTTCAAAAAGTTGTTTTCATCGTTGGCCTGTGTAATCTTTACTGAATTCGTTTTCTTAATTTTAATTTTTTGTTTCTACAAGAGTCCTTATCAAAAATTGGCTACAAATGGTGTTCAGCTTGAAGCCCTCACTGAGAAAGCAATCGGAAATTTTTTTTTTTTACTCCCAGAAGTGATTTAAATTCCTCAGACTCTTTTATTGAATTTAGGAGGAAACAATTTACTTTAACTTTGGCCTCTGACATGACTATTAATAAGTGAGAGAGGCTAACTTTTGAAAAGGGTTGTATACATTTGCCACATTTTCAGCGCTGGGCAACTGTATATAGCTATGCCAAAGAAGAAATCGGTTGCCTGTATCAAAGCTGCTTGTTCTGGACACTTGCAATCAAGACAGCGAATTAATTTTAGGGAAAATTCCTAAAAAATATTGTATTGAAGGCTCTAAAAATTATTTATTCAAAACGACCTTGTGAGGATTTATTTCTTGCCTCAGGTTACGGATCAAGATTTTGTAGCATAAAGACTGTATTCTCTATTCTAGACATCCGCACCGTCCAGATGGATGGTTAGATAGAATTGGCATTAGAAGGTGAAAGAAAGTGAAGGACTTTTATGGGTAGCATCTTTTTGAACGACATTTCGTCGTGAAAAGTTCAAAAAATCTATATTTCTCAAATTATGTACTTGATAATTATTGCAGAATTTATGAATCTGTTAATGCCAACAAATGTGGAAGCTTTGGGAGGTATCTAATGGTGACTTTCCGATGATCTGATTATGGAAATTAGGACATACACAAAATTTTCCTCATCAGCCAGAACTGATAGAGGACAATTTCTAATTACAAACTTATTTCGCATTCTACTATGAACAGAATAAAAACACCACAGCATTATCGGATGAATAGGTCACTCAAAAATGAAACTGAAACATTTTTACATCAAATCATCTCACATGTCCATCCAGTTTTGCTGTTTCTGGAAGCTTTCACAATAGCGCCATCCTCCTGTTTACTTTGCAAAAAAGCCACATTCACACTCTGTACTGTAAACAGTTAAGGAAATTACTACCATGGTTATATGCTATGGTGATGCTAATGAGAATGCTGCTGCTTCAGCTGAGCTTTATCCGATTATGATGAGATACTATCCATCATTGTATCCAGGTTTTTTTATTTGTATCCATAATTGTATAAGGAGCAAGTCTGTAAGTGGAACAAGTTTCTGTTACCGTTTATGAGATAAATTTTGTATATGTCCTAATTTGCATAATTAGATCATTGGAAGGTCACCAAAAATATAGCCCATCCACGACTTCCTGTTTGTTGGCATTAACAATTTTTTTAAAAATTTTACGATAGTTATCAAGTAATTCGAGGGATATAGACTTTTCGACCACCCTGTATATGAGATTTCCAAATATATGTATATATATAATAACAGAAACGCTCTTCTTAAAAATATTTCTTATTTGATAAGCATTTCGCATTCAGCTTTTTTATTTTTTATAAAGGATTATTAACGTTCACGAAGGTGTTACTTTACATGAAAAAGCTATAAAAATTTAAGAAGTCTTTCCCAATAACTTTATCATCCAGAACTGAATTCTATTCTGCCAATGTCAGACGTGAGAAAGCCTCCGAGAGCGATTATTTAAGTATAATTATTTGTTGTTTATATTCTATTGCCTATTCAATTCGCTTAATTATGGAGAATGCAAAAAAAAAAAAATAAGATTTGAACTCTCCAGTTCTCTTGTCACTTCTCGCCTTCCTTTTGGTTTTGATAGCTGTCACGGTTTATTTAAATTTCCCTCCCTTCATATTACTTTCGCCACTCAGTTTTGTTCTCTTCAATTCTTTTCTCTCGTTTGAGTATATTGTTAATGGATTAAGAAGGAAGGAGAAGATCCGAATTAAAGGAACGTCTTTCGATTTGCCTCCTCGCGTTCATTCCGTGTGCGTTTTCTCCTCAGTCATTCCTTTCGATCGATCGCTAGTAGTCATGTGATCATTCCTAGGCGACTCTCCCCTTCCGTAACCTTTTCTTGACCCGCAATGAATCTCGGGAAATCACTTTTGATTGGCATGATTTCATTGTCACTCCACATGAATGCGCATGAGAAACGCCCGTTTTCCATACATGTCCCCCTCTACGGATCGCCGCCCACGCAATCCCGTCGTTGAGCAGCCGTAAAACACGTAAGATTTAATAACCTACCCCTACTTCCCGTCTCCCACTGAAAACGACATTAAGATACTCAAAGAGCACTATCGTATTTGCATACATTAACTTTTTTTTTTTTTTTTTTTAAAGTTTATGAGATTCATCCGCCAGCATTTGTCAATCACTTAAGGAAATTTTACCGTCTACATCAAGGCACCCCCTGCCGCTAAGAGAGACAGTCATCCAATTTCGTGATGAGTTGTTCCTAATAGATTCTATAAGATTGGCTATTGGCCTTAATTGAATTCTATCTATAAGTCGCCCTTTCCATATTATACACGCTCCAAAAGGTTACCTTTACGAGGAACTTATTGCATTTGGTAATTTAATTTAGTGCATAAATCGCATCAATGCCGCTTTCCTGATGTTGAGTTTAATCCTTTTTGAAGTTGGGTTTTTTTTTAATCTTGTGATATTGGTCGTGCTTTTAATATATGTGGTAATCACTGTGTTCTCAAATCCTAGGATTTTATTGTCAAAGCCAAACGATCTATAACGTATATATCATACAAAAAAATATTTAAAAATTAGGCGGTATTCTTGAAAGCATAGATTGGAATTGCACTTTCTGCTTAAAATGTAAATGTTTTAATGCTCACTATCACTCAACCTCTCCGGTAAAGTTTAATTAGATTCTAAAGAGAATATTAAATTAGGACATCATTCTGGCATTTAAAAGTCCATTAATGTAAATTGTTAAAACTGGACATAATAATTAAAGTTAACAGTAAATAAAGAATTTTTTGGTTTTAATAGTTGCTTTTATATCACTTAACTTAATGAAGCGACGTTTCCGGAACGAACTAAGAGACTTGTCGAGCGTGCTTTATTCGATTTCCATACTATTTACAGGGGTTGGACAAACTAATATGAAGAGCTATGTAAATACAATGCTCTAGGGAAACCTGTCGTATAGTCCGGCCCTCTAGTTTTGAACCGTGCCATCTAGCGGGCGAGAATGTACATACATCAATCTATTAGTAGTAGTGATAGCGTGCGGCTGACCTCTCAGATTTCGAAAAAGGCATGATTGTTGGGGCCTTTCTTGCCGGAGCCTCAGTAATGAAAACGGCCGCCCTTGTTGGGGTCGGGAGAAGTACTGTGTCGACTGTTATGACAGCCTATATGAAACATGGAAAGACATGGCCAACTGACAACAACCTCATGGAAAGACATCATCTGCCAAGCACAACAGTGGCCGAAAGTCGAAGTTCATTGATAGAGCCAGAAGGGTTTTAAAGCGGATTGTAGCCAGAAAACACAAGACAGCAACATCCTAGATAACATCAACAAAAACTATCCAGGGTGAACTACATACAGCGAGCATATGCTGCAGAGCGGCTATTCCAAAACCATTGGGGACACCATGCAATGCATTGAAACGACGAAAATGATGTCGCGAGAGCACAACAATAATGGGAGAATGTCATCTGGTCAGCCAGATAGTCGTTTATATTATTGCAGACAAACGAATGTGTTTACGTTTCGAGAACGCCAGCAGAAGTCTATGATGTTGACTGTCTCGTTTCCTACTGTTAAGCACGGATGGGGATCAGTGATGCTATGGGGGGCGACGTCTTACCTTGGTCTCGGCCCACTTATTGTCCTGCATGGGCGGATTATAGCACAGGATTATGTTAGTATTCTGGCCGACCATCTTTATCCAATGCTGCAAACTGTGTTCTTTGATGAACGACCTCTATTCTAAGACGATAATGCTCCCATTCGCACTGCTCGAATTGTCCGAGACTGGTATAATGATTACGATGATGAACTACAACACCTTGACTGGCCCCCTCAGTCCCCTGATCTTAATATCATTGTACCTTTTCTGGGGATTTTGGAGGCCAAGTTGCGCAGTAGGTTTTCACCTCCAAGAATAGTTTCTGAACTAGTGGCCTTTTTGCTGGATGACTGGCTACGTATACCTGTGACTGTTGTGCAAGACTTGTATTTCTCCATCCAACGTTGGATACAAGCTGTAATTAATGCAAGAGGTTGGACCATCTTATTATTAAATATGCTGTTTCATTTCACAGGTGTTCATGTTATTTTGTCCAACCCCTGTAATTGCTGAATTAGATCCCTCAGAGTCTAAACACGATATGTTATATGTATCGTGCAAGATTCTCAGCTATTTTATTACAAGACTTCGGCATGAAAGAAAAAGGAATCTGACGCATGCGTAAATGATTGAAACTCGTTTAACAAATCAGAAACGGGACAGGAAATGAAACATTACTTAATTCTACCAAGTAATCGTAACCGAAACGATTCTGCCGGCTCGATTAGTGATTGCTTGACAGGTTGACTACAATACTCCCGTTGCCTTGCTGGTGTGTTTTATTATCGCCTCTTCAATATCGCTACGTTTATCTTTTTAAATAGTTAAAACATTATAAATTATGAATCTACCTTGACTGTTTAAAGCTTTTTCTTAAATAAACAAGTGAGGTGGAGGCCATGTTTCAGGAACTCTGAATGAAGCAGACATCTATAATCGATAAGCACAAATATTACACATGCGTATGTTTCCTTTTTTTTCCCCATGCAGTTCGATGCCTGCCGCTTCATTCACGACAGTTTCATAAAGGAACTGAAATGATGAATACTGCTACCCCCAGAAACTACCAAAAGCCAAAGGTGTATATAATTAGTTACACTATGAACTATATCATGATTTTTTACATACCCGTAAACCCCCGTAGAAAATGTCGGATAGAACCTTAGAGTCACAGAGTTATATGCTTGGTATAAAAATGAAAGTAATATATGAAATAATGTATTTATAATATAATGCGTAAGAATATGATTGATAAGTAAATAGAATCTAAGGATTGCCATTTCTGAGGTGTTCCAAAGAGGACAAACACAAGCATCCATATAGGAAATTATTGTATGTTGCGATAAATAATTTGAACAGAAAACACTGACATTGAATTAAGATTTTTTACAATGAAGTTTATTTTTTAAAAAATCTTGAATAATGTTATGTGTACACACGATTATCTGGGTGGTTGATGATAGTATTAATTGTTGTCAGATTGAGTTAAATAATTTAGTTGGATGCTATAATCATTTGAGATTTACTTGTAATTATTGATTTATTTTTTATCGATATCTGCGATAATGAACCAGAGGACGGGGTTCTGTTCTTCTATTTTTCCAAATTTATATTTAGGTTCAGAAAACTGTTTCACTTGGTATCCAATTTTGCATGAGCTTGTCGTTATTCCATTTTAGAAGCATAGACAGGAAGAACATTTTATTTTATATAGGCTACGCCTTTTTGCATTTGTAAAATTTTGATTGTTTTTCTTTTAATGCATTAAAATTGGTCGACTTTTCTTTCACCTCTTGCGGGATTGGAATGAACTAGTCCGATTCAGTCTGCTTGTAATGCAAATTCAGTAATGCAATGCGGCATTCAAACGTGCTACCGTTATGAAAACATTTTTGTTTCCAACAAAATGGCCAAATCAATTACGGATTTCTGTGAAGGTTATGTCTAAAATTTATCTGATCCAGGATATAGTTCCTCTACTGTACAAACGCTGGAATCGATTTATCTAAAATTGGGGTGTATAGTATAATTGCAAGCTTAAAGATGTTTGGCCGTCCTGCTAAATTCATCCCAGTATAAATATCTAAAAAGAAATACCTTTCCAGCCATCTATCTGGCTCAGCCGGGTAGATTCGTTAAATGGCTGTCTCCGAAGGTCATGGTCCAAAAGATGGGGATAAACTGCCAGTCGAATCATCCTGACTTAAAACTCCGGAAGTTCATTGCATGATCTAAATATTAGGTATATCGTGAAAGGTAAACCAATGCCCGTAAACTATATGAAGGTCCCCTTACTGACGGACAAATAGGAGTTTTTACTAACACTTGAGACATGGGTTTGGAAGATTGTTGGAAGATTCTCGTCATCGATTGCCACTCTCTCGAATAAAGGGATGAGCTGAGTGGTCTCGCACGTGTCGAATAACAGCAGATACCATATTCATACGAATTATTATCAGGAAAAACATTTTGAAATCAAGCTAAAGTTGGCGAAAATTTATCCACACTATGTATGGTAAAGCCAAGTGTTCCAAAAGGTTCTGTCCTCGGCCCGTTCTATTTAATAATTTTGTGCACGATTTCCCAAAACCCAAAAAATTGTAATTTATATTTCTATACCGATGATACTGGGCGGGAATTCCAGTTTCCGTGTAGAATGGACAGCAAGAGCGTCTTCAAGGAAGCCTTATAGGGCATTCCATGCCAATTACTGGAATTCGTATTATTCTAATTTCAAATATTCCGGTCACATCACCTAAAGTTTCGCAGATGGACTTTTAGGAATTCGGTCTTTTATGGACTTTGGAAAGTATGCCGGGATTGAAATTGCAGTTTCCGTTCTGCAACGAAGTCTATTGCGGTAAAAACTAGAGACAGCGGAAACAAGGCTAAATGAAGCAAATATGTTGTTTTTAAAAGAAAATATGACTGGCTGTTTATTTTTTTTTCCTGGTATGATCCGCTATCTTTGAACGGTCATCCTAGCTAATCAGTTAGGAGGTCGACCAGGTTTTTTAAGTATTGTACTCACTATTCACCATCTATATACGTAAATGATGCGTCCACCCTTAAACGAAAAAAAAATCCGAAAAATTAATGCAGATATGTTCAAAGCTTTTGACATCGCAAAATAATGAAAGAACTAAAGGGCTTGGATGTCGAAGACACTCTTTAACGCCGATACAGGATTACCTAAAAGATAGAACAATCTACATGCAGCTCTCAAAGAAAAATCTTATGTTCAACTACAACAGAGATATTTTGCAGGGCACCTGCATCAGCACAATGCTACATGCTGCAGTTATAAGTCCTATTTTTCTCCTACCATTAAAATTTAAATTAATGCGTACGTTGATGATAAGTTCCTTAGGAAAAGTTATGATCTTGCAAATGACAAGGACACAGAAACTGATATAACTCATGACATGAAACTGTTGAAGTAGTGCTATGAAGCTCAAGAAATAAAACGCGAATCTTGAAAATTGCAAGCCACAGTAAAGAAGCTTAGGTATAGAATTTGATTCAGCCTTAAATATTCACTTGAATTTGGTAAAACGATTTGAAAAAATCCTAATTAAAAAAGAAATGACCACGCTTATTAAAATTAAAATAATTTCAAAATTAGAATACGCCTGTATTTTGTGGTCATCTGCTTCAAAATTTGCTATTTCTCTCAAAAGGTCGGCTACAATAAGTTCATCCGAGCATCGTTTTCTTTTGGGAAGGATGCCTCTATGACTTTCGCCGTTTCTTAACTCGGAGTCTTTACTCTGCAAAGCATTATTAATAATGCAAAATCAAAGGCGATTTATAGAGCTCTAGTATATTAGGAACATCTAGCTCATTTCATAAACTATTGGTTGAAAACCAGTGACGAGATAGAGAGACCTGGAAGTACAAACTTCAGCCATCTGTAATAATGGCTTACAATTAGAACTCTTTCAACTGGAATCAAATGCCGTCTATCTTGAGGTCCATTATAATGTGGTAATCACCGTCGTCACGTTACGAAATTATATTGTATTTTTCAGCAATATTTTATTTCCCCGTCTATTTTACAACACGAAACTGATTCTAGACCTAACGATATTTGATTGTATTTTATTCCTTTGGGATGACCCTATTTCTCTCTATAAATATCTAATCTACTTCTAGTGCTGGAAAACCTATGCTCCAGCTCTCTGCCTGCCCTTTTTAGTTGCTCGTTCAATATTGAAATTGCCGTTATATATTTCACTCGATTATATTTTATTGTTTTTAACATTTTAAGAGGCTAATAAAAAGACCGCAATGATTCTGTAGTGTCATTATAATTCATGTCGACATTCAAGTGCAGTTTTACAATATCTATTTTCGACAACGAAATAGAATGAAAGTAATGTGTCATTAAATTTTGCATTAAATATTAAAAATCTTTTTTGTCATTTTAATGCGCATTTTCTGAAATATTTCTTTCCATTTCGTGACGCATCCCTTGATAAGTTCGTGGGTGACAGACCGCTCCATTAGGATGATTGGGTGGAGAGAAATTCTGGATTTTCCAACGGAGAATTTCAACCGATGTTTATTTAGGGAAAGTCTTTAAAATTTCACGACCGTCAGTTTTGCCGAGCCCATTGCGCTTCTCCTTCAAACCTGTCGAAAATTCGACGGGAGAGCGAGTGCCGCCGCCGCCGCCCCGACTTCATTATTAATGGCGCGGATTTGGAAAGGCGGCGGCGGCAGCCCCCGTCGCCTATTGTTTCGTTTACACATTCGGAGAGGTAAAAAGTGTGAATTTTATTTATTTCTGTGACCCTTATTTCTTTTTGTCCTTTCTCCTCCGCCTTTTATCATCACAGCTTCTCCGCACGTCTTTGCGGTTTCCTTTATAGGCTTTCGTGGTATTTTGCAAAAACGGTTTATCTAACTCTCGTTTCTTCTGCCCCGATGGGAAATAAAATTCTTTTTTGAATAAATCAAAAATGCATTCGCTTGGTGATGACGATTATCCTAAATCTTTTATTAGTTATGTTCGTCGTATTTTCAATTTTATGACATTTTTATATCTTCCTTCAAAGTTAGGAAGTTTTAGCGGTCAGATTTTATTTGTATTCGACTCTTCAAAAAAAAATTGTGAAGTTAATTTAATTTGCACTCCACCCTTCTCGAATTATCGAACAAGCCTTTTTTTTTTTAAAGTAACTCCGAATTACTTACCAGATATTTTAGCTTCAATTTAAAGTTAATAAAAGTCGTCAAACGGTTTTCCTTGTTCATTTTATGGAAATTAAAATTTTTTTTCTCTACTGCTCCTTATCGCTTAATTTCATCACTCGCTTTTCTCCGCACTTCTCTTTTGGAAGAGACGATTACAAGTTAAATTCCAGCCATTTTTGGTACCTTTACGATAACTGCTTCAATGTTATCCATTCTCGAAGTTATTTCTCGCGTGTTTTCGAATTTTCCTGCGCATAAAACTGTGCAAAACTTGATATTAATTTCTCCTCGACGATGCAAAAGAAAAGCTCCCAAATGGACTTGAACTTTGCACTCATGGACCTCGCTCTGGTGCTTCCCTACGTTTACGATCCTCATTAAGTTTCATAGGCCCATTAAAATTGAACAAAACAAGATAATGCAACAATGAATTGCAGGCTAACGTAACACTCGCGCGTCAATTAATTGGCATTTATTTGCGTCCTTTTTATGGCTACATATGTTCATTCTGTCAAAATTAATGTCCATCGTGTTTTTAAAAATAACTTTTTTTTAAAATGTTTTCGTTGTCGTAAAGGTACCAAAATTAAGAAGCTTTTAGGAGAGACTTTTCAAAATAATTGTAGTAGCAATAAGTGTAATGTGAATTTGTTACTCTTGGGTTTTCTCATAAAATAGACGTTAGAAGAAATATAAATAAATATAACGAAAATAATTTTAAAAAATAAACATTTGATTGAAAATAAAATCCAAGGTGTGTAAAACTTCCATTTCATTCACATTATTCAAGGAGTAATATAATTTTTTTTGTAATTAGTTCTTTTATAATGCAGTATTTTCTATTATTAACTCTATTCCATTTATGCAGTGCCATTTCATTCCTAACTTTTTTCTTATTGAAGATTTTGAAATCCAAATTCTGAATTGCAGGGCGTCATTTATATTAGTAAAATCCAACGACATAAGCAATACTTCATTATCCCAAATTAAAAGAATAAATTTTCATCAATCGCGCGCATCATCGTTTTCATTTAAAAACTGCTATGCGGGAAAGCCATCTCTTCTTTGTTTGTTACCACGGCCAACGAAATTTCAAAAAGTTCATGCTTTCGAGATGAAAATAGTCAGTTCTTAATGAATTCAATGTGCTGAATACGAATATGACTAAGAAAAATATGAATTGGTTACAGTTTCTTATTTATGTGGATTTGAATGCAGGCAATTGTATGCTAGTTCATTCTTATCCTTGGCTATTACCAAGTTTTTTTTTTTACAAGCCCGAGCTTGATGTGTCAAGAAGGAAGATGATTTTATGTGGTTCTGCCAATGGCGGGTGCTGCATTTTCGTTTCTCCATGCTTAAATAAAGCTCTCGGAGGCCAGTCTTTCTTGATGTAGTGCAAATCGATTACTCAGCTGTCCCATAGACAAAGAAAACAACAGTACTGCACTTTGTGTATCCCTGCTGAAAACCCATCAGCACAGATTTTTCAGCCATACTTGCTGTAATTAATCCTCTCCAATAGCACCTTTACAACGGATAATACGTCAATATCTCTGGAACGAGAGCCAATCAACTTTTTTCAATGTGTTATTCGTATTCAGCACTTTAAAATTCATTTAGGATTAGGGTTCTCTCACCTAAGAAGCAATTTCAGCATTGCCCAGTGTTATTTATGTTGGGATTGTCGTTTCTATTTTTCTGTTTATTTAGACACTTGAAGTTGACTAAAATTTTAAAAAAAATGAAAAAAAAAAAGAATTAATAAAATTTTGTCAAATAAAAGGAGTAGCGCGGCTTTTCTGCAACACCAGTTCTTAATTCAATGCTTCAGGGTGCGTAAGTAAACTGAATGAATGATACTATATAACTTAGCTCTTTGTTTTTAATATGATAAAAGCTAGAGATGAGATGGCCTTCCATAAAGGAGATGGGATAATAATAATTAATGTATTCTAACGCATCCATAATGACGACCAAATTATTATGAAAAAAATTGACATACTGTAATCTAATAAAAGACTGTGCGCTATTTATATGTTTCTTGGCAACACAGAATGATACCATTTTGTGGCAACAATGATTATCATGTTCTGTGTCGCGCACTGCACGAGTAGGCTAATTCGCATGCAAAGAATTTTGAATTAGTACAACTGTGATAAGCAATGAGTGCAAAATATGGTTAACGGTTCGAAACAGTTTTCTTGTGTTCGCATGCGAAAGTCCGAAACCGTCGCAAGCAGCCGCTACTTGAAAAAATAGTAAGGAAGTTGGTGAATCGTTTTGAAGACCATTAAAATGTCGATGACCTAAAAGAAAAACCACTAAGCAATAAGAAGGTCATGAAGAATCCACAAATAACTTTGCGGGAAGGACAGGAAAAATTGAGACGTAAAGGTACTAAGTTGTCTCTGGAGAACCATGTGAACTGAAAAGCATATGAAGAAACGTATCCAACATCCACAAGAAAATATGGATTGTAATTGGGGCAATATCGTTTACGCGGATGAATCCTTGTTTTGGTTACGTGATTCCCCACGTTGAGCATGATCATCCTCCACAAACATAACTTTGCACCGTACCGTTAAGCACCCTGTGGAAGTCTGAACTTTGCAGATTTGGAAATTTGCGGATCTTTACTGGAAAACTGAATGCTCAAAAATGCCCCAAATATCTACAAAAAGAGTCTGTTACTATCTGTTCGAAGGTTCTGCGGAAGGACAAATACAAACTGGGTTATTCAAGATGACAATGATCCGAAACAACTTGGTAGGCTGTGAACGCTTTGGAAGGCACAACGTGATATTGCACATTTAGATTGGTCATCTTAGTCACCTGATCGAAAATGTATGGGTTTACATGTACCATAAGCTTTTCAGGAAACGCACCTGGATTTTGAAATAGTTGACTCGACAAATTCGACAGATTTGGAAGTCTTTAAATTTAGAATTTCTTGTCAGCTTAGTAGAAAACATGCCTCGGAGATATCAAGTCATAAAATGATGGCCATTGGACCACTTACTAATAAGCAAGTTCTGAACATATATAGTTCTATCTGGAGTTTCTCTTCTTAATTTCCGGGGAAAAAAACATTTTTAAAATTATAGCGTTTGTGAAACACATAACTATATTACGTTTGACTAAAGTGAATGGACGGATCAAATATTAATTTTTAATTATGTTTTGTTATTTATTTATATTCGCATTAATTATTAACAAAATTTCATGTCAAACTTTTAGCAGAATATCTGACTATATGAATTGTATAAATATTGCATTTTATAAGTTTAAAATTCACGATTTTTATCATTACAATTTATTTATTATCATATATTTTTATTATATTCAGATATTTTACAAGAAATTTTTGTTTATATTGTGATTTCAAATTTTCATTTGGTCTTACTCGGATTTTAAGAGCTTAGAAAATTTAAAAAATTTTTTTGTATGTTCCGCGTTACATTTAAACATTTTTTTATGTGTGAAGCAGCCTCGGAGGGTTATTTTCTTTAATTAAAATATCCACACACATTATTTAAAGGAATGAGATTTTTATTTCCATCTCCTTCTCTTCCTTCACTTTAAAGACTCGTGACCCCGACCCGAGTTGAGTTCCCAAGAGATGGTGATAAGGATTGTTGATTTAAGCCGTTATTGTAGTATCGAAAAAATTAATTAATGTTGATTTTTTGTATTATATAGAGGTCCCAAAAGTCAAAACCCGTAGGCAAAAATATATATAAAAATGTTATTAAGGTAAATGTGCAAACGGATGGCTTTGGGCTTTGCGACATTTGTGCATATACTGTTTACAAAAAAGTTGAACATTTCTGAATTGACGTTGCAGTATGCAAATGATTTCCTTCTTTATTGAAACTTGCTTCATGGGCGAATTGGATGGCCTATCTATTTCCGTATCCTCAAACAGAGAATTCGAGTTGTGTTAGGTTCTGGAGCCAGCCATTCGATTGGATCTCTTGGATTTGAAAAATGTATTTTAAGTATTTGAAAAAGTTTTATGGATCGAGGCTTTTTGGACACCCTCTGTATTAATTTCCATTTTACCTCGCGTCTTTTTACAGGCTCTGTAGATAAAAATGCACAAGTGTTTTTTAATGATATTTTTAGAATCTCTAAGCGTTTCACAACGCTAACATTGAGATGCATTGTATGAAAATGTGTTTCTAAATATATTAAAAATTATGAATTAATAAGGTTCTTGTTTGTTTTACGGAAAATTTCCAAAAAATAATGTTTTTTTTTATTAACTCATAATGGTTATCTCATTTGAAATTTAAAACTCCGTTTCCTTGATTCTTCCAGCCAAAGGAATAGAAAAATTGATCTAAAACGCGAATTCTCAATTTATTTTATTAAGATTTAGAGTAAGAGAAAATTAACTTCTTAAATCATTAAAAAATAGATGGACGCAAAAATTCGAAATGATATAACTCTTTCTTCTCATCATATCATCTGACGAAAGCCAAATGGACATCCGGCACTTGAAACATCTTTAAGCGTGACCTCTGGCTGTGCTGATCTCCAGACCTCGAACCATAAGATAATATTTGGACTTTTGCAAATTTGTCTAAAACCTTCGAAATCTTCATTAAAGATATTGGCTTTCACTTTTAACTGTTTCGCTCTTTAAATCGCCCTTAACGATTCAAAACAGACGAATTTTCCGATATCCGAAACCTACCACTTTCCAATGATAAAGACTTTCAGAGGCTCCAGCTGCGTTTAAACTTATGCTTGTTTAAGGAACTTCTATCTCCCTCACGATAGATCTCATTGATTTCTGTCTGAAAACATTCAAGGCACGTAAATCTAAGCCGAGAGCATCATTTTTCTCTTTCCTTTGGCACTTTTCATACAACAGAACGTTTACTGATAAGCGAATCGGAAACTGTAACCCATCTCCTGTCGGTTATCTTCCACTGCTCTTTTATTAATGGCACCATTTGGTTGTTTGTTTTTTTTTCCAGAAAATGACGGCACCTTCTCGAGAGCACGTGTATGCTGCAGTCGTCTTCGTCACGTGCGTCGTATGTTATCTGAACTCTTTACGCTGTGGATTCGTGTTCGATGACATGTCGGCCGTCAAAGACAACAAAGATTTACGCCCTCACACTCCCATCACCAACCTCTTCAGGAATGATTTTTGGGGAACTCCAATGCACAAGGTAGGAAAAATTACACTCACTCGTTATTTTTTCTCCCCACTACATTGACGACCGTATTTACACACAAGAAAGTAACTGAAGGTGTAGAAACCAAAAGATGTATATCTAGAAAACAAAAGTTTCTCATTTAGGATTCCCTTTAAGATTTTATTAATTGCTTTGTTTATTGAAACTATTTTTTCAAATCTTAAATACTTTAGAAAAGATATAACAGATATGGGAGAAAATGAGCTCCAGGCATCCTGAAAGTATTACATGAACTTCCATGCTATTTATCTGAGCAACGGTTTTTCAATATTAAAAAATTCAGGGATTGGATCTGAATAATGATTAGCTTATGTTTAACCTTAAGGGAGTAAAATAACTATTTAGTGGAATTATTGTGTACTCCATTAAAAAGTTATTTAGTGAGCAGTAGCCATTTAGACAGAAAATATACCTTAAAAGTAAAAGCAGTTTCTATACTCATAATCCAGCCGTGTCTTGTAATTGGAGCACACACATTTTTTATTTAGAAAAAAAATTGACATGTACAAAATTCACAACATCTAACTCGAATACACCTTTTGGTCGGGAAATGGATATATCTTTATGTTGCTTCAAATGAACTTTTAGCATGTGGTAAAGCAAACACTTTATGATTGAAGATCACGAGGTCCCAGTATGACTGAATTTAATATCATTACACATAATCTTCGAGATCCCAAAAGAAATTTGGTACCACTCATATTAGCAGATAGAGAATCTCTCAAATTTTTCATTCGTAATAGATATCGTGCCTCTTTCGCCACGTGATTTAGCCCAGCTGCGAGAGAGTACCACTCATGCAGTCGCTGGCATCGACCGTCATATGTTGCAGAGCGTGTGCAAGGAACTTGAATACAGGAATTTTGTCTGCGACGTCTCCAAGGATCTCCATATGGAGCGCCTATAAGGTACGTACACAACTTCGAGAGATTCTCTATCAGTTTATTATGAGAGCATTCTATATGTCTTGTATGATTACTGCTCTATCGTCTATTAGATGGGTTTACAATATCTATTATTTGAACTATAGTTGGGTTTACAATAATGTTGAGCATATTACATTCAATAAGATCTGTTTGCATGAAAATAGATGTGTGAATCTTTTAATGTAGAACGTTGAAGCTTTATATCATTATATTGCTCTTTTTCGATTAACTCTTACGTTACAGGCATCTTATGTACAGATAAAGCAACAATAATTTTATAGAGTTTTGGAAAAGTTTTTATTTTTTGTCAAATTTCTTATTAGTCTCTGATAGCAATGTATAATAATTACAAAGCTTTTTTTACGCAAAGTAATTTGACATGTAAGTATGAGGCCATCACTATAAAGCCTGTTTCAAAAATACGAGTATATTATGTTTCACTTTTATTTACTTTCTGAACTCACTTAATGTTTTAAGTTTTACAAGTATGATGTATAAAGAGTTCATTATTTAATAATTAAAATTTTTGTGCTTTTCTGAAGATTTTTTTCTGTTGCATAATTGAATAGCTGACTCGAATAACGTTGTAAGTCAATTTTTTCCTAAATCATTGTATCGGTGAAATAACGTAGTTAGTATCATTTTGGCACTACATGTTGCTATCTGTTTATGTAAAATGGAAAGTATACAGTAAGATTATGAACTTTTCATGCCTAGATATGTTTAAAGAAACATCTGTATAAGCTCAAAAATGTTTTTTTGCCCGTTTTTCAAATCTATCCAAAGTTGACTTACAACGTTATTCGAGTCAGCTATTCAATTATAGGACCACCTATCAATTCCCTTCATATGTAAATGAAAAATGTCTAAAATTTATGTAAATGAGTCCCCATGATTTGTATCTCATTTTTAAGTATATCTGCTCTCAAATTTATTGGTTGTTATCAAGCCTCGTGGTTAATCTTGATCCAAAAGTGAAATACACCAAATTCACTGTTACTTTGGTGCTAGGAAAGAGAGAGAGAGAGAGAAAGATTAATTGCTTGCTTAATTGGATACTCAAAAACTGTAGTTTACTAATTACATGTGAAAAAAAAGATAACTACGGCATATCAAAACGTTCTCGAGAGATTTGTAAACTGAAGAAAAGGGATATCCAAAAAATAAAGTCTCCAACTAGCCACTTGTGATAGCATGTCTACAGGACAAATTGCTCACAAATGTTATCAGTCTGTAAGTCGTAGCACCATTTGGAGAGCTTTAAATTCATTACCAACGACAACATACATCAACAGCAAACTAAGATTGAGCGATGTGCACAAGCAAGCCATACTTCAATGGGCAAAAGAAGTAATTCTTGGAAGGAGGAATAGCATTCCCTTGTTTTATCGAATGAAAAAAATTTAACTTAGATGGCCCTTGTGAAAATAAATGTTACTGCCATGACTGACGAAGAGAATCACGTGAAAGATTCAGTCCCAATTGTGGAGATGGTTCAGTCATATTTTGGGGTGCATTTACATATGGAAGAAAAGCTGAGCTAGGAATTGTCAGTACAAGAATGAACTCTGAAAAGGCACAACATTTGTTATATGAAAAGTTGATTTCTTTTGGAGCTTCATTGGAGCTAATGATTGCATATACCAATAAGATAACACCGCATTTCACGCATCAAAATCCACCAAGGAATGGTTTGTAGAAGAAAAAATTAATGTGGCCATTCAGAAGTCCAGATCTCTATATACTCCAGATCTGAAACCGATGGAGAATAGTGTACTCAAAAATAGTCAGTTCTCAGTGTTAGGGACTGGAAACAGCTATCATGGATGCTTCGGGTCAAATTTCATTTACTTACCTTCAAATATTCATCGATTCGATGTCACAAAGAGTTTTTGAAGTCATTATTAAGAAAGAAGCAACAATTGACTATTAATTAGCATAATTTTTTTTTATTCATGGTCTTAAAATTACGTTACAGAAAATCTTTCAGAAAATCTTATAAGTTGGAATAAATCTTAGGTGATCCCAAAAAATAAATAAATTGATATTTAAAGTCTGCATTGTCACAATACCGAGTGGTCTTATATTTTTGAAACAGATTGTATATTCTTAGTTTCTTATTTTTTTGAATTTTTAATTCCAGTTTAGGATTGAAGGTGAAATTTGTAGAGTTCCTTTCAACACGAAATTGCGTTTGCAGCACCCTTCTTGCGTAATATATGAAAATGGCACGGAAAAAAATGTTTATAAAACATCTTTTACAATTACAACTCCGAGCACAAAGATTATGTTCATAAAACAACACTTCACACGCGAGCGCTTTCAAATCCCCACTCTATATATTTGGTAATTCCCCCATTAAGGCGAAACAATGTTTATCGCGTGGTGTTAAGCAGCCGAGTCTGTCTAGGAATTATCGAGGACAATGAAATTCAATGCGATCTATTGTGTCGAGAGTGCCTCACTTGGGAATGGCCTCGTCGTCTCCTTTGACCTTCAGGCTTCGTCGTCGTTATGTTGTGTCGGTTGCGGTGCATCGCTCGCCTGCCTAGAGCCCTCTCGTCCGACCACTTCTCCCAACTTTCCCTCTTGTCGATTTCAGCAACACAGCTCTCATCTGCAGACTCAAGTCCAGTGGAGATCCCTCTCCCCACATTTCCTTCACACGCACAAACACGCGCACATGCACACAGACAAATCTCTTCCTCCTTTTCATTTTTTCCCCTCCCCATTTCCTACCTTCTTACTTTTCAATTTACCGGTGTCGCAACGCTGAAATTCTTCAATCCATCCCCTTCTCATACGCATACTCTCTCCCATCTGTCTATCATTTCCATCACAGTCTGTCTTTTCAATTCAGAATTTCTGGTTTTCCTTCTTGCAGTAAAAACATGCTTGGAGTTTGTTTATGAAACATTCAATGGGTATACGTAATAATAGGAAAGCTAGCGTGACGTCTCCTTTCCGTTCCTATCTTTCGTGTCACGGTTGACTGATCCTCTGAAGAGACAGACTGCAAATCTGTCGAGTTTTAATTCAGCTTCGTCGCTATTATCATTACTATTAGTATTACTAATAAGCAAGAATCCGTCATAGTAAACATATTTTCATAAATGTCGATAATTCGGAAAACTTTAATTCGGAAGGGGTAGAAAAACCTATTTCTGGGAATTTCTTGGACTTATATATACACGAAATGCATTCTCGTTTCAGATTTAATTTCTATTGAATTTTCCCCGCGGCACTTATCAAAGAAAACGATAATACAATGCAACTTCTTATCGTATCCTGGTAAGAGTTTTTTCAAGAACAGTAGATAACAAGCGAAATATTTTATTTTAAAACTCCGAAATATCAATTTCTTGTATTTCATAGATCTAGATAGTTTTGTTCATTAATGATAACAATTCGTCCTTAATTAAGGGCTGTTTATTTATTCTTTCTATCGTCAAGACATTTGTCGTTTACAGTGAAACAATTTTTCTTAACCGTTTGCAGTTGGACCTTTTTTAAGTTCTTTAAAGTTCTGAATTTTCGCAAAGCAGTCAAGGTACAACTGTTCTGATAAAACAAATCCACAATAAACAACCCTTTCAATAAGACGACTTCTTGTCAAATGCATATTTTAGACATTTGAAGTTGGCATATTCTGAATATCAAAGTGCCAATTACGCCACTACTGGCGAGTATGAAAACTAACTTTTTTCTTACACACAAAAAAAAATTCTATAGCCTCAGTAGACATCTTGCGAATTTTCAGGTTATTCGTATCAATATTGACTTCTATAGATTATTTTGAAATATGATCTTTAATTATGGACACACTGTGTATACTACAAGGAGTCTCAAAAATCTATGGAATCACGAGGGTTTCTATATATGCATCACTGTTTTGCGAAAATACCTTGACCACCGGCTTCTGGAGAGTCGCACCCGAGAGGGAATGTTGAGTGGCCCCCGCGCAGCCCAAATCTATCACCACTTAACTTTTGTCTGTGAGAGCATCTCGTAATCATGGTCTACGCTGAGAAGGTTGTTAATCTATATTAAATGGACATCCATAATCAGGGTTGCTTGTTCGCTGTTTGATCCTAGTCGAGTATCCATGGAATAGCGGCATCGACTAGGTTCGTGTCTTGCGAAGAAAGATAGTCGTTTCGAACAGGTCTTCAGCCTTTCGACCGCATCAATACGTTGGTATAAAGTTGGAACACTGTTTAGATAATAATGGAGAATGTGTTGGAAAATAATTAATGTACTGTGTTTACAAGCTGAATAAATGAGTGAGATGTTTTATTATCTTATTTATGCAACCATAGATTGATACTGCGACTAAATTATTTATTTATTTATTTATTTATTTATTTATTTGCGGGTTAGAAAAAAGGTACAAAAAATTACAATAATGCCCAAAGAGGCCTGTATGGTACAAACCGACGAGTTTGGCCAAGTGGGCACAATACAATAATATCTTCTATCTATATATATAAAGAAGGATGTTTGTGGGTCTGTGGGTCTGTTTGTCTGTATGTTTTTTATACAAATCTACAGTTTTATTCCGATCTTGATGAAATTTTGCATACTTGACCTTTAAAGCATGAGGAAGGTCACTGTCTACCTCAGATTTCGGAAAAATAATAAATATCGATAAAAAATCGATATTCATGGTTATGGCAAGGCATATTAATGAGAAATATCTCATGACCAACAATGCAAGGCAAAGTTGGTACAACAATAGGTATCAACAATGGTATCAGCACGCAATTCACAAACACACTGCATGAACCAACAATATATATCCCATGACTAACAATGAAAGGAAAAGTTTGTGCAAGTGTAATTATCCCGGGCAACGCCGGGTACCTCTTCTAGTAACAAAATAAACAGAGGGTTAGTAAACTAAAATAATTAATTAAACATACAAAAATTTGAAAAATCATAACGATGGTACGACCAGATATAATTAAAAGGTCAGTTGAGTAAACTTAACTCTCAAAATAATGGTATAAATTAACTAAAAATTAAAATAAGACTTAAATAAGTAATATGTAATAAAAAAACTAAACAATAAAGTAACGACCAATTACATAGGCACGTGTACACAATAAGCTTAAAATCTGAGAAAAGAGAAACTTAAATATACCTAATATTAACAAAAAACCCTAACGGAAAATCTTCATATTGAATAGAATATGCTGAAAGCAATAATTGCGTAATATTCTCCGGAAACGAGAATAAGAGGCAAGTGCACGAATTTCCGAAGGTAAAGAGGCCCAGCATTTTATACCGATGTGTGAGACACAACGGTTTCGGTAATTAAACAAAGAAACTGGAAGACGTATCTCATTTGCTAAGCGGGTATCATAATTATGGCTATCGAGGTTACGCTGTAATATCGAATTGGAGGTTTTATAAATAAACGAACATAAAGATAAATAAATTGGTATGGTGGAATGGTATATTCGCACAGGCCTACCACGAGATAATGATACGGAATCATAAAGAATTACGGGGCTGTGTTGGGAGTATGTTAGAAATGGCAACAGACAAGAACCAATATTTCGCACAAACATCAAATTTAAAGTACTGCTACTCAATGTAATAGGTTATTCGATGGGTTTGAAATCTAAATTAAAATGTT
>JAHWFO010015474.1:5112503-5207911 GCA_023313115.1 Rhysida immarginata
TATATAAAACAAAGCATGCTTTAGGCTTTCAGCGACTTCATACTGACTTCATCGGCTGATGCAATCGAAGTATAAAGTTGGGTCAGAAAATCTGCTCTCTGGCGGAGATTAATTTAGTCTAGCTCCGGCTTCCTTTGTGATAGCACGACATTTTAGGTGTCATTTGTTTTATCTTTTTGCGTTTTATAAAATAGCTTAAAAATTTAACCACAGTATTTAATAGTATCTAAGATACCGGCCTTCGAATTGTGGAAATTTTGCAAAAATTACAGAATTTCCAAGTTTATGCATAATAAACGCCAGAAAAATTATAGAAAACGTCACAGATAAACAGATCGACAGATGGGGAATCCGTGAAGACCCAGATGTCCGATGTTGAACGTCTACGGGTTCAGCATTAAAGACTGAAAGTTGAGTCGTAGCGACGCCAAAGTGAACAATAGCCTGATACGAATGCGCCAATAACTTCCACTGCTCAGTTCGACGCAAATAATATAGCTGATGATATAAACGTTTCAACACCGTGTGATAAAATCCAACCCATTGAGGTCTATAATGAGCCATAACCGTCAACTTAAGCAGCATCTTCATCAAATGCGATTTATGTACGGAGCGATATACGGGGTGAGGCATTTATCTTGAGACAACTGAATATCTCGGAAACTAAGCATTGTACGAAAAGATGTCCAAAATCAAAAGTGAATTATTTCGCGGGGGAAATTCATTAGTTAAAAAATTACCCCCCCCCCCTTGTGAGGGTGGCTGGGGGGGAGGGGGTCACTTTGAAATCTTAAATAGAAACCCCCACTTTTAATGGTATATTCAGATTGTACACAATATTTGAGAAGTGTTTGTTGAGAAATGTTTTATTTGAGATCCAACCGTTTAGGAGATAGAGGCCCAGAAAGTGTACAATCCCAAAACTGGAACTTTCAATGTTTTGAACCCAATTTTATCGATGAAGACAAAGAGATAGCGAGTGGGTCTTACAGACATTCCTATTCTACTTTTTAATGGTCTTTAAGAATCCGAAGTCAGAATTTCAAAAATTCAAAATTTTTTAGTGCACAAGTAAACTTTTGGGGGCAGCGGTCCTATGGAGACATTCTGTGTCTACTGAAAAATATTGGATTCTACATCAAAAAGAAAATTGTATTTTTCAATAAGAGGAAGCTCTTCATGCCGTTTATATTGTGTTTGGAGCTTTGAAATGAATGTTTCTGCCATTTTTCATTTTTTTTTAAATTAATTTCTCTAAAAAGGCTTAGTCCATTTCCATAAAAAATGGTCAATGTATAGTTTAAGAACCCCACTGTCTAAATTTCTAAAAAATAAAAAAAAAAATAAAAAAATAAAAAAAAATTGACGGAGGGGGGTTCTTGGGGGAGGGGATAGTAAATAACTCCAAAACGGCTCGTCACAGCCAAACAAGTCATTTACAAAAAAAATTCGCCTTAATGAGAGGAGTACGCACATTTCGAGTTTATTGAGTTTGGTTCTCTCGTTTGAACGCTACAGCCATTTTTTAATTTTTAGAAAACTAATTAATATCTCGAAAAAGGCTTACCCAACGCCAAGGCACACTTTTAAGAAATTTTCTAAGTATGTATAATTTTTATTTGGTTCGGCTATTTGCCGTTTCAGAGGAGTTAGCTGCACAAAATTGGTCACATACGTACATACATACATACGTAAGACGGAAAATTTTTTTATTCAAAATTTCAACATATCTTTACGAACAAAAAGCAAAAAAAAAATTTTGAGTTTCTGAAACGAAAACAAAGGCCTTCACTTTCAGAGAGTGGTAGGCCAAAAATAGATTTGGTGGATTGTAAGGATACGTAAAGAAAAAAAGTAATTAGATACTGAAGAAGATCGAGGAAGTTGCAAGAGTGTCCGGAGAAACCATTTTTGTAATTTTAATATTCTTTTAAGATTAGTTGATGAAGTAGCACCCCAAAACAATACCCTATAACATAAGAGGGTATGAATCCAAGAGTAATAAAGCAAAAGTAAAATGTTAGTAGGGAGATAATAGAGTCTTGAGATAATACCCTGTTTTTTTATTAAGTTTAAACATCAAGTTATCGATATGGGCATCCTAAGACAGACCTGGTGACAGGTTGAGGCCCAGATATGTGAAACTTGTAGTAGTAAAGATAGAGTGTCCATAATTTATTGGTGGCGACTGAGGTATATTTCGTTTATTCCGCTGGTCGAATTTTGTTTTATCAATATTAACAACTAAAAAATTTTCGTTACACCATTGTCTTAGCTTCTCAAGCGCTGAGTTAAGAGCTGAGAGCAAAGAAGAAATATTAGCGTGAGATAACAACAAAGAAATATCATCTGCATATAAAATAGATTTTAAAGACTTAAAAATAACTGGCAGATCATTCACAAATAAGTTAAATAGCAGGGGTGAAAGAATCGACCCCTGAGGGACCCCGTAGTTCCTGGTAAATGTAAACGAGTTTTTTTCCGAGATGGGTAAGATAATAACTTTGATTAGTTAGCAGATCACTGAGCCAGGAAAGTGGCAAACCACGAATTCCATAGAAAGTATTAAGTTTGTTCAGTAACAGCTGAATAGGGACTGTATCAAAGGCTTTAGTAAAATCATAAATATTAGAGCAGCTATATAATGATTACGGTATTTCAACTAACTTTCTTAATCTTGCCGACATTTTGATCTAATTCATATATTGATCTCATTTGGGGTTAATATTTCTCTTACCCATGCTCTCTTTTATAGAAACCGTGGATAAGAGAAGCTTGTTCCTTCAACACAACACAATACAATACAATCCTCGTAAAAATGGGCGCATCTCTCTCTATGATGAAGAGGGTTCAAGTAAGCCTTCTACGTTTTGTTCCACGTTTGGTTCATTGCACTACTAAAAGTAAAACGATACGTAGTAACAGCAGCTGCTAGCTTCTTCAAGACCTTAAACCAAAAATCAAACCCAAGAGGCTAGGAAAGCTTCAAAAATCGTGATTTTTTGCTCCAGGACAATGCTCGTCCTCTTACAGTCGGAAAAACGAATCTGTGCATTCAGTATCTTGGTTTTGAGCTGTTGAAGCACCCTGTATATAGTCCTAACATAATTTTAATCTTTTTTTTTCCATTGCAATAAGAGTTGCGTGGCCCAATTAATAAATGTGTAAATATCAATTTGTTTGCTATTTACTTTTAATCATATAAATTTGTTTTAACCAAATTGCATGCAAACGGAATGCACATGTTTCTTAGAAAAAAACTCAACTTTTAATTGATTTGAAAACTTTCTGGTGCTAGTCTTGGAAAATATTTTCTTCTGCATTTTAAGGATTTTGTTTCATTTTTGTTTGCTTCAGTGAACAAATAAGGAATACCACTATCAAATTTGGTAGTAGTTATCTTTTAATGAAACATAAGAGCAAAGCAAACCGTGTGCCTTGCTGCTGAAGCGATTTTTTTTTTATTTTTCTTTTTAATGAAGAATCCTTGCAAAGCGTGTTTTCCTCATTATTCACTTTCTGACTCTCAAGGTATCTTGTGCTACAGAGAGTGGAAAACAACATAAAATGACAAGAGGAAGAATCACGAAATACAAAGTACTCTTTTGCTTAAATGGACCCCGCTTGATACACGAAGAAATGTTTTAACGAGAGAATTTCAAAATAAGTTCGCGTAGATTATATACTTGACTGAGTGGAAGATTCAAGAGTAATTTCTCTTTGCAGAAGTCGTTGAGGCGGCTGGTTTTAAAGGAAAAACTCTTAAAGTCAACAAGATTTCCGGTTGTTTTTCCATCTTTAAGAGCCCCGGTTCTGGTTGCACTTTGCAGAAGGCGAATATGACTCCGGAAAACTCGAGCCACCTTTTCCAGATTACCAGATACTCCATCTCGTAAATCTCTCCTAAAAGGTCGCCTCGGAGTTGAGTTGAGACGAGTGAAAACGGAAGTGCCCATGCCTTTCCCCTCCTCCTCCTTTCCCCGTTTCCGCTTCTGCTCGAGCGGTCGTGAGTGATTAAACCCATTGAACCAACTGTCTGGGGGCCATTTAAAATTAATTTGAATACAGAAGACGGGCCGCGGACGGTTTGCCTTTCGTCTTCTTAGCGTTCATTAAAATCCTCGTGTCTCTTCAGCAGCGTCTTCAGCCAGAGTTCTCACGGGCCCAGCGGGACGCGTGAGCTGAATACGGCTGGGGCTCCGGGTGGATGGTAAAGAACCCAGCGCTCAAGAACTCGCTCTCTCTCTCTCTCTGAAATTGGCTGCAGGAAGAATGGTGGGTTTAAAGAAGGAAAAAAGAAAAGTTGAAAATAAAGTTATTTCAAAAAAAGAAAGAAAATCTCTTCCTTTACCGCGCATGCCCAAGGGAGTGACTGGGGTTGAGTTGAGTGCGAGAGAGAGATTCGTGCGTCGCGTGGTTCCCCATTGTTCATTCACCGCACGAGTTTCTACTTGCGTTGTGCGAACTTCATAAATAATAATTGTGCGTGTTTGTATATAAGAGGAGACAGGCGATGAGGGGATGAGAAGCGAAGCAAAAGAAAAGCGAGATTAGAGCCAAAGGAGAAAGACATGAAAGGAGGGGACAGAAAGAAAGAAGAAAAGAAAGCTCGACTTAATCGATTTGCTGTAATTCTAGGAGAAGGAGGACAAATGAATTACAAGCTTCTTGTCCGTGTTTGATCAGATGGGTTACTTTAGTATACGGTGATCAAATTGGACATGAATTACTTCGATTATTTACCCGGTACTTTTTTCCGTTTCTCCTTACCTTTAATGACATCCAAGTATATCAAATATTAACTTCAGGTAATTAAAAAAAAAAATTCAAGTCGCGCAGTTGCGTGATCTCCTTCCTAAAAAACATTTCACCGATTCAATTTGTTTTTCATCTCAACAGCATTATTATCGCTCTCTTTATGATAGTAATGAAATATTCTTAGGATAGAATCACTCTGTGATAAATAATGACTACATTAACTATTAACAACTATTCATGTGTCCCGGTAAATATGAACAAAAATCGAAATGCGCATGTGTTGTTTTTACCGTTTCACCGTGTCGCTCCAATTCACCATAAGAAATAAACCTTTTCTCTTCAGATATTTGTTTGTAAAAAATCATGAAATTACTACTCGAATGCTATTTAAAAGTAATTTGTTATATTTGTAACATGATTTGATTCATTTTGAAAATATAATTCGTTGATACAGATGTTTGGATTATTTCGCAACTGAATGCTCAATTGTACAGTTACTAATATAGAATCAACAATATTTATTTATATAAAAAAGAATGTTTGTTTGTGTGTTTGCTTTTTATACAAATCTATAGTTTTATTCCGATCTTGATGAAATTTTGCACACAGACCTTCAAACAAGAGATGTCGAAAAAAACCACCCTTATCTCCCTTTCCCACACCTTAACGCAGAATTTAAGATCGCACTCTTTCAGTTTTTCGCGAATATCTCGAAAACAGTGATGAAATCAGCCAAAGTGGACAATAATTTTCTGAAAGCCCATAAAATTTGTACTAAATGCATTTTGATTCATTCCGATAGCGCAATTAGGCTCCGAGTAATTTAAAGGCAAAGTTGAAAATTAGTTCCGACCCAAGGTGATCTAGAACAAAATTGAAGCATGGTCTGTGGATGAGGGTCATTCGGCCAGAAGTACTTAAAAATGCCTTACTACGCATGCTTATTTTGACGTCACTGGATGAGAGCGAAACCTCCACAAATACCAAAACATGGCGGCAATGATAACAACAGTCTTTGCGTTAGCGGCACTTAACGACTCGTTCACTCCCTTCACTTTTAATTAAATAAGGAGGGATTTATAATTATTGTAAACTGTACTTATGTTATAGATCCCTACGTGGCAATATCTTCCGGCGGGCAAAGAAACATTTGGCACGGTCGTTCTCTAGCCTGTAGCTGGAACGACGTGAGAACATAATCTGGACTCTTTCTGTTTCATATTATTTTATTATGCCATTATTTTGCCTTTCTTAGCATCTCTCTCTCTCTCTTTTTTTTTGATTCGAAACATCAGAAATAGCAGTTACAGAAAAAAATTTCAAAAACAAGAATTATCGTGGAGAGAGCAACAATTTTTTTCACATTTTAGATCCATTGATCCCCTTATCAATGGAACCTAAATTAGATCAAATATTTAAACTATTTAAATAAACTGTAAACATGTATAATAACAAAATAAAGTAAACTATAGAACCTTCTATTTTTTATACTTTATTTTTATGCATGTTTACAAAGGTTTATCTAAATTTATTAAAAAACAGCAAACTTTAAATATTTGATCTAATTTAGTTTTCAGTGATAAGAGGATGAATGAATCTAAAATTGGAAATTTTTGCTCTCTCCAAGATAATTCTTGCATTGAAACTTCTTCTGTAACTGCTATTTCTGATGCTTCGAATTGGTTTTAAATTAGAAAAAAGGAGGGATGTTAAGAAAGGCGAAATAAAAGAATATGAACAAGTCCAGATTATGTCTTCTCAAGTTCCAGGTAGAGAACGGCTGTGCCGTAAGTTTATTTCCCGCCGAAAAAAACTGCCACGCAGGCGCGTGGTGCGCCCACAATTCACTGTTTAGCTTTGACATAGGGCATTTTCTGCTTCCTCATTTGTTAATACAAAATATATACATAAAATATTACATAAATCTGGACAGTTCTTCTTTCAGTGTAATTTGTTCTCATACTTCATCACTACGAGAAATAAAAAATGGTTTAAACTGCGATATTCTATTGTGTACACCTGTATTTTCCCCACCTTTTTCTGGTTGAAGATAGAGACCTAATTCGAGTAGCTAAGTTGTAGAGCATTGCTTAATTAATCTATCGGCAAAAGCATATTTTTAGCCCACAACTGAAGGAATAAAATTTCATCAATCGCACAATCCGATGCCTTTAATTAACAACTGGTATTGCAGGGAAACCGCATTGCGCCTGCGATTTGACAAAATGAAAGTAAACTTCATGTACGAAAATAAAAATTCAAAATAAAAATAAATCACGAGGGTTATTCGTAAAGTAAGCTCCGTTTTGCAATAAAAACAAAACTACTATATATATTTTCAAGATTTTTTTTCTTTACCAAATTCTATGTACCTTTAACTATTTTTCCACATAATTTCCAAGTTTATTTAAGCACTTGTCATAGAGCTCATTGTACTTCCGCATGATCACTTCATAGAAGCTGCCACAGGTGAAGAAAGTTACGCTGTTTTCACTTGTTCATCGTCGCTGAAATGCAGGCGGCCGATGATCTGCTTTAGATCCTTGAACAGGTGGTGGCCACTGGACGCGAAGTTCGGACTATAAGGCGGGTGGTCAAGTTGTTCCCACACAACAGATCTGATTAGTTGCCGAATTTTGAACGAAGCCTACCTGCAAGTTTGGATTGCTCACTGTGGAACCATTGCCTCCCCCCCTCCGAATCTCCAGAATTAACGCCATGTGGCCTTCTATGGGGATATGCGAAAGACACTGTTTTGGCTACCATACTTAGATGAGTTTTAACCTTGAATCATAGAAACAGTACTGAATGACATGCTGGCTATAATGTAGGAGGAGTTTAAATATCGGATAGACATTTGTAATATTCATGGGGTTTTTTTTTATTTGAAAATGAAAAAAAACCCTTCGATATCAGATCATTTCATAGTACTTGAATATAATTTTCCCATGGTTGAATTATCACAATAATCAAATTTTATAAGCTTCCCGTTGACTGTCCGAGGACGCGGGTTCGATCCCGGCCGAGGACGACGAGGATTTTATCAGGGGGAAAATCCTGAGATCACGCACTTCCTTCGGAAGGGAAGTAAAGCCGTTGGTCCCGTGTAGTCGTTTGCCGGCTGTACGTTAAAGAATCCTTGAGAGGTAAAATTTGCGGCCCCTATAACGCCGTCCTGAAATGGCCATAGCAGTTGAAAAGGACGTTAATACCAAATAAACCAAACCAAACCAACCCGTTGACTGTTATATAGTTTGAAATTTTTCTTCTTCTTTAAAAGCCCTTTCTCCGTTTTAATGAATGACTAAGAGATAGCCTTATATGTTGCATCCGTAATAAGTAGAATTTTTTAAAAAGATAGGATTTTTGTATTTACAAATATATTATAATACAAAGAGTTTATGCAATTTATAAATAGAGTTACAAGTTTTTGAAAATTTGAAGGTTTTTACGAAGGATAAAGGCAAACACCCATGATCACAGCGGGACTTGAGATTTTATTCTCTTAGCAAATTTAAATTAAATTCCTTTTATTAAACATTCATTGGTGCAAATTTTTAACGCAAATTGAACATTGCAAACTGTGTTACACATTTTAATGGAAATTATAAATCAATACTAATTTTAGCAAATAAAAAAAACAGAACAAGATTAAAAGTAAAAAAAAAATCCTCCTGTTTTGGAATTTATTTATAAAACATTCAAACAGGTCAAAAATTCAATTTCATTGCAATCGTGTCTTACATAACATTTTAAATTATCAGTTCTTTGGATTTGATTTTACAGGTAATTTTTATGGAATATATTGCAAATAGAATAACATGCGCGGTTAAAAAGGACTGTATTGCAATTTGAGTAAATATTGAATAAAATGCTTGAGATTTAGGACAAACATTTTATGCGTAAGTTGTTTTTCATTATCTAATAATTAGACTTTCAATGTATCCTAGGGCGTGCTAAATAGACTCCAGTCTTCCATTAATACGTAGATTAGTGATTAGGTTTGCTGAGAATTTCACCATCTAGCTGTGGTTTTTGGGGATATGTTTGGAACAAAATAGAACTTAATGGTGCAATTTAAATGTAGATAACATTAATGAAACTTTTCTAAAGAACTCCAAGACTGTCTTTCTTCAAAATTCAATTAGTTCACTCTTATTTTGTATTATTTATTTTCCTGCGAATTAGCTTCCACAAGAGAACGGTCGTTTTAAGCACAATGTAATTACTTCTTTAATTTATTCACTTTTTTAAAAAAAAAAAAAAAAAAAAAAAGTCTGAAAACAAGTGGCAATAACTCCTGTTTTCAACTTGTCGTCTAAGTTTTTTTTTCTTAATTCATTCGGTTCTTTTCTTTTCATCTAAAGGAGAAGAGGAGAGGAGGGTTAGCCCATCAGAGCTCATTAAAGTCTCGCCTGCAACCCCGAGTGCGGATTAGCCACGGTAGACCGAAGGAGAGAGAAAGTGAAGTCGGCGTCGAGAAAACATTCCTTCGTTGGCATTCGAAAGCCTTTTGCTCCTGAAGTTTTAATTTCAGCTTTGAAACCTTTAAAGTTTATTTTCTTAAATCCAAATCCAACTCCTTTTTTGAATGTGTATGTGTATCTTTTCGAGTTTTATATAAAGCTGAGATTTGTTTGCAGTTTGCTTTTAGGGATCTGTTTATACGTATCTAGATTTCCTCCTCCGTTTCCTCTTCAATCGTAAGTTTCTCTTTTGTATAATTGAAAAAGATTTGTTTCCCTCCTTTCACTCTGTTTATTCCTCTTACAGCGATTGGCTAAATCCTCTTAAGTGGGGGGTACGAAGTCGTTTTTTTAAATCATCATTTTTCTTCTTCATTGACAAACTTTTTTATTTTCTTCTCTCCTCCGCACTTCACTCTATCTTTCACGTGCCGAGGTTCTCCATTATTAATTTTTCGTAATGATGATAGTCGGTAATGAATAAATTTGGCGTCAGTAGGAAACGCCGCCACACGTGACGTGGACAAATGACGAAACGTTTTTCGCGGTGACAGAAAAATTTATAACGGGCGCTAATTTCCAATTTTTTTTTTTCCCCTCCATCTCCCTTTCAGTTTTCAACTCCCCCCTCCCCCTCTTTTTTTTCTGCACTGCGAGAAGAATCTCAAATATTCAGCAACGCCATCGTTTTTACAATTGGGTTCATTGGAGAAAATTGAGCCGTTTTTCGTTCCATTATGCTCTCAAAGCCTTTGGAAATGTCTTTTGTTCCGGCGCTGAAACCGGGAGTTTTTCTTTTCTATCCAAAGGTACGTAATCGTGGGCTCTGTTTATTATTTTCCGCCCTCATTGTTCTCATATTAATTGGATTAATTGTTCGAGAGCTATCGGTTTAAGTTAGAAAAGTTGTTTACTGGAAAATCTTTTTAGAGATACTTGTCACAGACTCATTGCATCAATTACAATATCTTAGGATAACGAAGTTAATTTTAGAGGAAAAATCCGGTTTTTAATTATTCAGGTGAAAAAACATTTTTTTTTTAATTCGTTACCCATATCGTTATTAGCCTTTATTTCATCTGAAACAAATTATTTGATTCTGTAGAGAAATGTCCTACCAAAGTTCATTCAGACAGTTTGTGTTTTACAGGTACTTGCTCAGTGATAAGTAATATCTAAGCATTTCAATTTGTGATCTTAATTACGAGCTGAGCTCGTATAAGAAAAGGACACTTGACGAACTAACCATTTAAAAGAAATTATACAAGTACGGGGCACCTTATATCACAGTCTCTACTTGTCTAGGATGACCTTCTACAAGGTTCTGGAAGTTCACAACTGCAGTTTTTGATTGATGTTGGGCGAATTTGGTGTTCTAACACTTACCTCTTGAATTGAGGTCCGAACTCTCTGAAGCCTTGATTTGTCGAATTCAAGTTCTACATCCATTTCGTGGAACCATGACGTTGGCTAAGTTCATCAGCCAATTAGCGGCTGCCTTAGCCTTATTGCATAGGTCCTTTATTTATCGTTCATATTTCCTGTTTAAAGTGCGCTTTGTTCAAGCAAGAAATAATTACGATTCTTCCAAGGAAAATAATTTTGCATTAATTGCAAAAAAGGGCCACCCAGTAATTTATTTAACAGCAACCTACGAGGCTAAATTTTACACCAGCTGGTTTCCATAGTAACGCAGTGATTGACAGTTCCCAAGATTTGCTGGTCGGAGTATAGAAATATCTATAATGTCCAACAAAACCTCGGAATCCATATTTACTTCACAAACACACCAAAGGATCCAGGCCATTTTAAGATATACAGCCCCAAAACTTGACATTGGGCATTACATAATGAATCATGTAGTGTTCGCCGGGTTATTTCAGACAGCCAATGTGAGTAAAAGGATTTAATCGTTATATACAACACTTCCGTTGTCGATAGTCCAGTGGCGACGGACCTTGCATCAGTTTAACCTTGGTTAGCATTGATGATCATGATCGTAAAGCTTATGGCCAGCAGCTCTCCAATGGTTGTCCATCTGCTTTAGCCCCTGCCGAACAAACCTGATGTATGATTTTGGCGACAGAAGCATATCGGTTATCTTGAGAGTCCTTTACAGCACTCATGGATCTCTCTCTGTGAGTGAGTTTATAAAGTCTGCCTTTACGCTGTTTCACAGTTGTTGCCCCTTCACGCTTCCACTTTATGACATTACCCGTGGTGGGCTTAACAGGCTCGAAATCCCACAAACTGACTTTCCATTTAAATGACATCCAATGACAGTGCCAAGTACAAAGTCGCACTGATTTTCGAAACATGATCTTCTGTTTTATTTGATTGATATAAACATTTATCGTCCAGTACTGTGGATAATTAAACTGTTTCTATATTTGATTAACTTATAAAAAAACATTGGAAAAGATTGAAAGCAATTCACTTATCGAATATTTGATATATTTTGACTGATTTTGGAGATCATTTTTGAGATATTAAATAAATTAATAGAAAAAGAAATTATGTAATTTCCTTTGAATTCAACAATAGAATGGACGTTTAAGCGTTATTAGTGTTTATGCGGTAGCAGTGTCGGCACATTTCCTCTCCAAAGACGCGAGCCTTTTCTTTTCTTTTTTTTTTTTTTTTTTACTTTTCAGGCTAACATAACTCTCCAATTTTTATCACTGACGACAGCTATTTGTCAGGATTTCTTGCTTTGCAACGCAGTAATCGGAATATCGCATTTCCTTGGTGCTTGCTTGCTTTTGTTCACAGCATATTCTCAGTCAGTGGTTAAGGGTTCCAATCCTCTTTTGCTAACGACGTCTTGGAAAACGAGCGGAGAGAGAGAGAGAGAGAGAGAGAGAGAGAGAGACGAAGGGTCGCTTTTCCCCCTCTTGAGTCACCAAAGATTTGCCGCGAAATGATGTCATAAAAATGATATGTGGCCGCTATTCGGAGGAGCACTGGTTAATAACACGTGATTCGTCCATTTTCTTAAGTGGAACAAATCAGAAAAAAAGAAATTGGAATAAATCTCGAGAGCTGGTCTCGCTTCTGGTCGTCTGTGCTCTCTTCCTTTCAAGCGCGTCGGAATCGTCGGCCTTTTTACATGTTGAGTACATCTGTACCAGGGTGGAAGGGTTCCTCTTCATTTTTATTCTTATGGCAACCATTACCAAATGTCATTTTCCTTCTTCAACACACCCAGTCCTCCATATTATTTCAAGATTATCATGATGCTTTTTCTCTTTTTCTTGAAAGAATTCGTTTAAATTTCATCTTTAAAGAATTCGAAGATTTGATTATGAACTAAATAGAATGCTTCATGTGTGCTGTCAAAATTTTTTTATTGAGTTATGATAATTATTTTATTTATTTATATCCGTTATTTATAGAAACATTGTGTCCGTGGGCTGCATAACGAATAATTTTTTTGGTCTCCACAAATGAGATTTTTAAACTGGAGCCATGGATATACATTTCGAAGACACTTTCCTCTTCCATGTACAAACTTTTAGGGGTGGTAGAGGACCTTATTTTGAATATATTTTGCCAATAAACTGGGGATCGCAGATGAAACAAGTATCAAGCATCATGCATATAAAGATTTCCTCATAATATATTTCCAGAACAGAAAATGGAGAAATTAGAATACTTGATACTGATGGTCACAACGTTTTTAATAACCAAATACTAGACGTTTCAAACTGTTGACCATGAGCAGCAGTGCATGCTTCACAGCGTCTTGTCATTAAATTTCTGACACGGCCAAAAATCCCTGCAGAGTCTCTAGACATGGTCACTTGCAGCCACAATTCGCGCTGCAATTGACCATGTAAGAGATACAGCTTACTGGGAGCACATTTTGAGAGATAATATTACGTGGAACTCCCAGACAGCTGTTGTCTGTATGATATTTGACATTTTTTTATTTATCAAGGATTCATTTGCGATCCCCAATCTATTGGCAAAATATATTGAAAATTAGGTCCTCTATCATCCATAAAATTTTGTATACAGTTCGTAAACATCCTGTATACTGAGTGCTTCTGAATGATCTATACAGACTTTCAGGATATATTCTAGGCACCAAACCAAGCAGTATATGTTATATGAACATGTGAAGAAAACGTTTTTTCTAAAGTTATAATGGTTTGAAGGTGTCCTAGAAAATTCAAAGAATCAGAGGCCTTTCCTATAGCATTTGCTTTTGACAACAGGTGTATTGTCTGGTTATGCCGTAGAAATAAATCCCGCAGTTTGCAACCGTCATGACGCTTTAACGTTAATTTCGTATACAGTTGTTTATTAAAGAATTTATGACCTGCACAGGAAGGAAAACCTCTTACCACAAGAAAGGAATCTGTAAGCTAAAAATGCATCAATTGTGGCAATATTTACATCAAAAACACAACTAGGAACTTATAAGAAAAGCGATCCAAATATAATGGTTTATGAGCCATCAGATACAAGTGTTTAACGAATTACCAGTTCTGCATACAGTTTTAGCAAAATAGGAGTATACATGAAAATTCTGGTAAACTGCAACAGGAAAATTCCAGTTCTTGAATATACTCCCAAAGGCATTTCTTTCAGATCTCGTTAAGTTGGCAATTTATGGGCTTGTCTGTCATTTGCAAGCCGTTCAGATTCATTAGATTCATATTCATGATTTGTTGACTTCTTTCCTTTTCTGTTTCGTGTCCTTTATTCGCTTTCATTTCACTTTCATTTCTTCTGCGACTCCTCATTGATGTTTCCTTCGTTTACGTCTTTTTCTTCGAATCTTCTCCAATAATGTCTCTATGTCCTCGTTAAAGGTCATGTTTCTTCAATGGGATCATTTCTAACTAAGTTAGTTTAATACTTTTGTAAAAAATTAAATAAATATCAAAGAAATAGAACGAAATAAATTTTATATAGATACTTAGATTGTACTTTTAAATTTTTTAGAAAAATGAAAAAAAATAGATAATTGCATCTCATGTGGATTTCCATGTAAGACTCTACATATCAGCTCCACCCCTTTAAGTAAACAATCTATTTATAATATGCTAAGTTTCCAGAATGGAACAAGCGACTGAATAACCATCTACTGGGTCGAGACAAGACTTTGCTGGGTGCTATTTGCGTGATTAGAAATAATACACTGAGTGAGCATATTATTATGACCACCCTGTCAGTATCTCGTTGGGCCACCTTTTGCCTTTAATACTGCGGTGATTCTTCGTGGCATTGATTCCACGAGATGTTGGAAGGTGGTGGGAGGAATCTGACACCATGCCTGATGGATAGCACTGTCTAGTTTGCTAGATTGGACGGTGGTGGATCCAGCCGTCTGATGGTTCGTTCGACTTCGTCCCACAAATGCTCAATTGGAGTGACATCTGGGGATTGTGGGGGCCACCGAAGTAAGGTAAAGTCCCCCTCATGTTCCTGGAACCACTCCTGTACAATACGAGCTCTGTGGGATGGCGTATTGTCTTGCTGGAAGTAGCCATCTCCATTGGAGTACTGCCATCAACATAACAGGGTGGACTTGATCGGCGACGATACGGAGGTATGATGTGCCATCCAGACGTTGTTCAACACGTAGTAACGGACCCAACGCATGCCAGGAAAACATTCCCCAGACCATAACACTGCCCGCACCGGCCTGAAGGGTTGTACTCATGCATGCGGGGTCCATGCTTTCGTGCTGTTTCCGCCAGATTCTCACGCGGCTGTCTGCATGATGTAACTGGAATCGTGACTCGTCAGACCACATGATTTGTTTCCATTGCTCGATAGTCCAGTCCTTGTCCTCCTGAGCGAATTGGAGTCGTTTCCGCTTGTTGGCTGCAGACAGCAAAGGTGTGCGGACAGGTCTTCGGCTTCCGTATCCCATGCGATGCAGTGTGCGACGGACATTGCATTCAGAGATCGTTTCGGAGGACTCCTGATTAAGGTCAGCAGTGATTGCCCTTCTGTTATCCTTTACCTGTCGTGACAGTCACCGTTCTGTCCGATCATCAACTATCCGCGGACGGCCACAACGCGAACGTTCAGACCCCGTCTTCCGGCTAACCGTCCAGTCTTTAAATACTTTAACGACGGCTGCTCTTGAGCACCCCACGAATGCTGCTGTTTCGCTGATACTCGCTCCATAGCTCCGAGCACCTACAATCATCCCGCGTTCGAAGGCTGTTAAATCGCGTCGTTTATCCATAGTTGAAGAATGGAACACGTCTATTGTTGTCGACGACACTCAGCTTCCCTTGTCCGACCCGCTAGCAACATTGTGGCGACGTCCGTGTGCGCATTTGCATAAACATGTCAGGTGGTCATAATAATATGCTCACTCAATGTATATTACGTGTATAAGTATCTTATATATTTTCATCCCGGGTATCCTTGGATATTACGGGCCCAAAGTAATTGTCTTCTTTTTCTATTCTGTCATCCCTCACTGCTTGAAGTAGGTGATTTATGAGGCCCCCGCAAAACACCATTCGGCCGGCCATTCATACGGAAAAGTGTAAAGTGACTCTTTTGACCATATACATTTTCCCAATCGTCTACTGTACAATGAAAAGTTTCTTTACAGCAGTGAAGACAAATTTTTCTGCCCCGATCCAAAATTAGTTTATTGGAATGCCATTTGGTCTTTATACTCAATCTATGCAAATCCAAGAGCGTAATTCGTTTTGATGTGCTTACAGAATGGATGATATTGGGGATGAATCTGTCAATTGTTGTTCTTTACGTAAAGTTCTGCCACTTTTCTGCATTATTTTGTAGATGACGGCCTTATAAAATAAGTTAATACTGGTAAAAGTTCTAAGTGGTAAGGTATATGATTCACTCATCTCATGCTTATCCCTTAAGACAATTGGAACCTAGAATGGAACATAAAGATTGTAATGAGAGGTTAATATAAATAGCATTTTTAATCTGGTAACTTGCAGTCAACTACTAACAGAAGGAAATTGCGCAGTTTAGAGAATTGTTGTAATATTTAAGGCAAACACAAAACTTTCAAAGAAGTTTTAGAGAAAAAATATCTTTTTAATACTTAGCTTAATATTCATTTTCTAGACTGCTCATAAAAAATTTATTCTTGCATGTTCTTGTAAATTCACTTGTTTGCTTCGCTTGAAGATTTTGCCAGGGTCAGTTTGCAATTAAATCTTGGCTTCGTGCGAAGTATTTGCCGTTTTAATTTTGTTTGTGCGCCTGCTCACTGGTTGCCGTCACCACCATCAACATTCAGCCATCTCCTCCCTTCTCTTTGTTGTCCCCCCCCCCTCCTTTCTTCACAGCGAAGAGGAAAACTTCAGGGCTCGTTTAGATTTTGTCACCGTTCGTTATTTAGTCTTTCTATTGAATGATATAATTAAATCTTTTCGGCACAGAGACGGAAGGAGCGAACGAAAAGGTCGAAAACGTTTCTGTGTCACTTGTTTGAATGCGCTTGCGCCGCCATGCGTGGTTTCGCCATCGCCTTCGGGGTTGCCACAATTAATCCGGCGTTTTCTTTGCTCCGGAAAAATCTTTACATGCTACATTTGAATTCGTGACGACAACAACACTGGCTTTTGCTCAGCGAAAAAGGTCGCCTTGTCAAGTTTGCTCTCCCGCTTTCCTGTGTGTGTCCCATCCGTCTACGGCGGACGCCCGCTGGGCACTTAATCACGGTGCGTCACTCGAGAAATTTCGCTCACGTAGTTGACAAAATGTTACCGGTTGTCTTTGGCGGAGGCTCTCGAAATCCTTTTGCCATGACTCTCTGGGGAAATGAAATGTCTGACAATGTTTTGCTTAACAGACCGTTAACATGACGAATTAGAAAAATTTCATCTTTTTGGCCCTGGTTCTGTTTTCTTTCGTTGTTTCTTTTTTCTCTCTTATGTTGCATAAGCTAATATTTTCTTCATACTATTCTGTATTAATGAAAAAAATGGCTATTAGATTAAGAAAAACTAAGATTTCAACAAGATCTGTGTTTTATGCCTGTATGTGTCCATGTCTAATATTGCTTGAATTTGTCCTTCTTATCCTCTCCATAAAACTCTTCTGCTGTGTTTTGCTTTTACCTGTTCTGTTATCATTTATCGGGTTTTATTCGTATTGTGCGAGTGTGTCCAATATCATCAGAAGTCAGTACTTTAATTGTTTGATCATTCTAAATAAACACGTTCCCTTTATTTCTAAAAATATAATGTAAATGCAGAGAATCTCGATCTACCGTTCTCGGATATATCGTTTTCCCGGAACCATTGTTGTTTTACTTGATTTCTGCGCAGCTACTATTGAAACCATGGTAATAAAACCCGCATCCATCGTTCCTCGATCTATCGTTTTCCCGCATGTGCCATAAAACTGTTGGTCTCAAAGGACATTTTCTCGGATTGATCGTTTTTTGTTTTTTTTAGCAAATTTGCATAGTGCCGAAAAAAAAAACATGAATGACTGCAGGCGATCCATTACAACACATCTTTACTTGAGTGAACGTATGAAAAAATTTGGAGTGAAAAAGTATGGTACGTACAGATGAAGGGATGAGGCGGGGTGGAAATCACGTGATGCATTCGCGATCGGGCTTCACAGTGCGGGAAATAGAAAATAAAGATTCCAATAAACAATCAAAAATTAATGACTTTTCCTTAAAAGTTCTACGTGACTGCATGCGCGTTTTGGTGAAATCATTAGAGAGTGTAAGTTACACGTAAACGCGAACGTGACTTACAATGAATTGTAAACAATGAAAAAGCTACATCATTTCAGATCGGAAACATCATACGCGTTCGCGTCACGTTCACATTTACGTGTAACTTAAACTCTCTATTGTTTTACATGAGTGCGTCGAGCTGCACGCCATAGATGACTTTGCTGCTAAGCAAGAATGTGCAAGAAATTTTTCAGACATCACCTATAAATTCGTCTTTTAATCGTAAGTGTATATAAGTTAAACCTTTTGGAAATAAGAAAGCCCGAAATTGCTATGTTTCATTCAGGTTTCTGATTTAACTGTCAAAAAGCGGTGCGAGAACTTTTTAAAACTGTCTTCCGATGTTTAGAAGACATAGAACAGTCGCAATCGGCGATCGTGGGGATGGCGGAGTTCCAAATTTCTAAGTATGCAGCCTCTCAGGGTTTTTTTTATTAATAAAAATCAAAGTGCCTTTTTATAAAAATTTTAAAAATAATATTTGAATTGCGGCTTAAACCTGAACATTCGCAATGTTGTGTCATCGGACTTCGTACTATACTTATCTATGTAATGAATTGAAGCCTTGCATATTGAGTCGAAACCGGTCGTCTATGTCATTAAGGTTATTATACCCATGTACAGCAAGGCTTCAATTCAAATGTAAATGTTTAATTAAAGTATGAGTATGGAGTAGTATGATTAAAGTCCCTATGCTGTATGCTGTTTTAAGTTTAAATGGAATGATGTGATCCGATGCGCATTCCACCTCCTTCGATGCAAAGTCATCACGACCTTTTTTATTGTTATCTTAAATTACCAATTTTGATGATTGTCATCACAAAAGACCTACTAAATAAATTGGCCAATTCCCTGCGTCCGCTTGAAAATTCTGCCGGGTTTTTCTCTCACTCGACTCCTGAACAGACGTTGAAAATTTGAAATAAATATCTTAATTTTTATCTTTTCGTCGTCGACAGTTCCCTTTTTCGCAGTGGCTACATTCACGACTACCGTGAAGGCATAATGGTCAAGACAGTAAAGAGTGACGTCACACCTTATTTCCGGGAGTTGTTTCACGGCACTTTTCGTGCTGCGGACGGCCGTAGCGGTGAACGAACATATTGTGTAAATGTTCAACTGGAAAAATATATTCAGTAGGAAGAAGGTTCAAGTCGTATCAAGAGTTGGAGTGTTTTATAAATGAACGGCAACAAAAAACATTTTTTCAACTTCGGAAATCGCATTCTGTTTGCTAAATTATATAAATAAT
This sequence comes from Rhysida immarginata, assembly GCA_023313115.1. Lineage (NCBI taxonomy): Eukaryota > Metazoa > Arthropoda > Chilopoda > Scolopendromorpha > Scolopendridae > Rhysida > Rhysida immarginata. Next base: position 5,131,690 of record JAHWFO010015474.1, read on the forward strand.
AAATAAAGGGGTCATAATTTTTCCAAGATTTATAGTATTTAATTTTCAATATTTGAGTATACAGCTTATTGGAGTACAAATTTCTTAGTCGGTGGACGAGGGGGGTGGGGATGATAATAACACTGTATATGACTTTGTTTTTATAAACTTTATTATCATGGCTGTTTCACCCTTTGTTAGCCTACCATTCACTATGAGTGAAGGCTTATGTGTTCGTTTCCCGAACTCAATTTTTTTCTTTCTGAAATTGACTTAAAAACTCATGATTTCAGAAAATATATTGAAATTAAAAAAAATAAAATCCGTCTATACGTACAGGTATTGGACATTGAAACTGAAACACCTGGTAGAAATCCAAAATCTTTATTTAATAAGGTGTTGGGGCACCGTGGGCAGCCAGCACAGCAGCAACACGTCTTGGGAAGGATCGGTAGAGGTCCTGCACAGTTTGCACCCCAGACCATTACTGATTCACCCATTACTGATCCACCTCCGTGTTTGACTGTGGGTGCCAAGCAGTCTGGGTTGTAGGCATCAGAGGGGCTCCTCCAGACGAATACCCTCCCTGTTGTTTGGAAGTCAGTGTAGCTGGACTCATCCGAGAATATGACGCGTTTGAGGTCATCCAACGTCCAGGTTTTATGCGTCCGGCACCACTGAACCCGCTTGGAGGCATTTGTACTACTGATGAAAGGCTTCGGTATAGCAACCCTGCCATGGATGTTGGATTTATGCAGGTAACGACGGATTGTCTTCGTGCACACAGGTTCCTGGAGGTGTGTATTCATTTCTGCGGTGATTTCTGCTGCGGTGGTTTTCCGCTTTCGTGCAACAATCCTGGTCAATGTCCTGACGTCTCTTTCCGACAACTTCCGTTTTCCCCTGCAGTTGCTCCTCCTGGACGTGGTTCGTCCTTCCTGTTCATATGAACACATCACCCTGGATACTGTAGCACGTGAGACATCACAAAGTGTGGCAGTTTTGGACACAGATGCACCTGCTAGACGCGCCCCAACAATCTGCCCTCTTTTGAAGTCGGATATGTCTCCCATTATAGCGCTCTGCACAGACAATTTGAAGCTTACTATCGAACTTTTCTACTGGAGTGACTACCAAGACCTCTGACACGTTATTCATTGATATGCATACGATTAATTACCTAGCAGAAGGTTCTATTCAGCCCTGGGGGTAACCAGTGCTATTTGCGAAGGTGTTTCAGTTTCAATGTCCAATACCTGTATGTGACCATTTTGTGCAACTGTCTCCTACGAAACGGCATAAAGCAGGACCAAATTAATATTTGAGAGTACTTTATACTGTGCCTTGACGTATTTTTACGACAATTGGTTAACCCTCTTTGGAAATAGCTAAATTTTTTTTCCAAAAATGAAGGTATGGCTATAGCGTTCATACCAGCGAACCAAACTCAATAAATTCGACATATACGAACTCCTCACATTAAGACAATTTTTTTTTGTAAATAACTTGTTTACTTCTAATGAGCCAGTTTTGAGTTATAAAGGTTTATATTTCCATCTCCCCCTACAAAAAATGTTTCCGTTTCTTTTCTTTCCAACTCCCGGCAACAACTGTGACGTCATTTCTCATAAAAATGACGTCACTCCTTACTGTCGTGAGCCGTTACGCCTTCAAGGTAGCCGTGAACGTAGCCACAGCCTCAATATTAATACTGTAACGGAGTGAAATACCTTACCTGATAGGAACAGACTTACCATACCTTCCAAACTAAACAATCATCTGCTTTAACGTGTTGTTTTGCTAATGTTTTCCGAGTTTCTTTATTAAATATGAAGTTCGCCATATTTTAAAAAGTTTTTTCCACCTGTGCCTGAAAGTTGTATTAGACTTCATAGGAGAGAATGAATAAAGATTTAAATGTATCTTTCATTAAAAAGCCTCGGTTATCGAGCAAAATTAAAGTTAAACTTCTGCACCATGAATGGAATAAAAGGAAATAAAGAATGAAACTAAACAAATTTTGATGTTCCCTTCATGACGGACGCCCGTGAGCCGGACATGGATAGCAAAAGAGTTGCTATCGGTAGTGTTATGCCTTTACTTGTATAGCCAATAGCGACCAGGATGAAAGTTTAGCAGTTATGGCCAATATAACGTGTTTTACTTAAAAATACAAAATAGAATCTCGATTATCCGGACTAATTACGACCAAGTGCAGTATGTATGCAATAAACTAAAAGAATTGTTTTCATGGATACAGGACAATCGAGATTCTATTTTATATTTTGTATTTAAAGAGTAGAGTTACAGGGAATGCCACTAAAGCGGGTAGCAGAGTCAAGCACTGCCACAGTAACTTATTTTAATTATGAATTTGGCGCCAATACGTACTGGTAATCATACGAGATGTGATAAAAAATATGTTGAATGTTTCAATATACAAAAGTTTATTTTAGTAACAGGTACATTAATATTATAGAGAACTTGACCTCGCTTAGAACACATTTACCTATCGTTCTTGCGACTTTAAAGTTCTGGAAATCGTCTTTTGAAACTTGTCACATCCTGCTACTAAGCCTGCACGCGTCGAGCTCCGCATTAAATTTTGTTGCCTCTGCCACTGGATGGCACTCTTATGTGGTTGTTGGATCACAAAATGTGTGTCCCGGATAACAGATATCCGGATAATCGAGTTTCTCTTGTATAAGATAAATTGTAATCTTACTTACTTTAGTGTTATATAGTTGTCGTCGCTTTTGATATGGTTTTGGTAGTTACCGAAATTGTGGGGGGGGGCACGGATCACTTCAAAAGTTTTTGGACTATTGAGACCTCAAAAAATAAAGACGTAACTGTGCAAATAAATGTTTTGACTCGTGAAAAGGATTACATTTTGCTTCTTCAAACCGAACAAAGTAAATCCTTAGCTTCTTTTAAATTATTGAAGAGTTGAACAGTTAAAATATGTCAAGAAGTATCATCTTAAAGCCGTTAGTACACTTGAAAGCGTTTTTGCAGTACAAATAAAGAAAAAAAAACGTGAGGAGGTCTTTATTTTGACAAGACGTTGTGTCAATTCCTTGACGGAGATATATGACCTCTCTTCATTTTTATTGCATAGCCCTTCGCGGTTGAGCCGATATCTAAATCCCCGCCCAGTATCTATTTTGAATTCTTTATAGTCAACGTTGATGTTTTCTTCCGCCTCCAATCCGAAATTCACTTCGCAAGCCGCCGCTGATAGCTATTGGTTTATTGATGATGAGACACGAGGATTGTCTTCTTCTCCTTCCGGATAAAGAAGAGAAAGGGACCATTTCTTGGCGTATAAATTTTTGAAGCTTCCTTTGTTCTAGTCAGGAAGTTCGCCTTCTGTTCATCCGAGCAAGAGAGTAAACGAAAATAAAAAGAGCTGAAGAGGGAAAAGAGTAATAGTAGTAGCTTGTAGTAATAGTAGTGGCCCCTCTCGAAGAAATTCTCCAGCCTTTCTCTTTTCATAATTAGAAAATTCCCAGCAGTGTTTTCTATCAAAGTAATTTACCCGGCGTTCGTCATCCGCTCCCTGCTGCGATAACATTCACTGTTTATCCTTGTTGCGTAGCTTCCGAACAAATATCGTTCGTGGTATCAGTTCATTAGCATATTAACTGAAAGCCACGACCTGAACAACCCAGTAATCAGACAATAAAGTTTCCACCGCCCCCTTGTGGATCTGCTGAACATAAATTTCGCTCGATAACGACCATTATCGCGCGGGTCTTTAACGGGGTCCCTCTTTTCTTCTTTCTTCCTTTTTGATTTCTCCCATATTTTTCCTCGCAATCTCTTCACTGCGTTATTACGAACCATAAGGTCTGAAAGGAATTGATTAATTTCCAGTATGCTTTCGTTATTTAAGGTTACACTGTCGAACTTAATGGACATACCCACACCCCCTCTCCAACATTCGTGCCCTGTTATCCCATCTTTCTCTTGCATCTCTGGTCCTGTTCTATATGAGTTGATCCTTTCTGAACTTCCTAATTCCTTATGCCCTACCCTCCCGTGGAACAGGGTTGATCATTCGCTGTTGAGAGGGGGATTAATCGGGTCGGTAGATAACGCACGCGTCACTTGCTCTTGTCCATCTCGTCCAATTTGTCCGGTGATGGGGTGGTGGAGTGAAGCCGTGCCTCTCTGGCCGCAGCTGATCGAAAGCAGAATGGCGGCGGATTACCCTTGAATAGACTGGGGGTCTCACACTTGCCTTCATTGTCGACTGTGTGATTGAGAGGAGCCTTGAACCTCCCAGTTGTCTGCCACTTTCAACCGGATATCGATCTGGGCTATTGACCTGGGCTGATTAAAGTGAAACCACGTATTCCTGATTTTCTCTATCACTCAATGATTATTTTCCCTTTTCTCCCTGCAGCTTCTCTCGTGCGTGTTTAATTTCCCACCCGATCCCCATCCTCCACCTTCTCCTCCTTCCGTTCAATTTGACCCTTTCCTCCATTACTCGCCTTGTTAGTAGAAATGAAGGAGTTCTTTCTTCTCCTTCTCTCTAGATACACAGGAGGACATATCCTCACATAGAAACTCTTAAAATAGGAAAAATTTGCATTAATTGAATTGAAATTATAAACCCCTCCTACCTGTGCAGAAAATGTAGATATCCCAAATCTGTTGTTTCTACGTACAAATCATATAACTTGTCCATACTGGGGCCCTATTCTTGAATTTTTCGTGTTGCAGTCATTCCCACATATGCTATCTCACTCGATTGGTAATCTGCAGTTTAGCCGGCCAGGTGGCCGAGAGGGCTAGAGTGTAGGCTTTCTAGTTCTCGAGTTCGTCTGGTCGTGGGTTCGAATCCCGCCATGGACATGGATGTTTGTGTTTGTTCCGGGCTGCGTACAGATATAACTTGTGTAAAATGCGCAAAATGACCTTAGTAGTCGACGCCAAATTTCTAATAAACTTAATCTGCAGTTCAAACTAAAAAAAACTCGACTGGCGAGAGGAAGTATATCACACTCACATTGCTAAGTGTCTAGAATTGAGGCTATTCAGCTGAAACTTTTGTCATATGGTCTACTCACAAGCAGAATAGCGAATTTCTCACCCAATTTCACCTTGGGCGTAGGTATCTCACAAGCTCTATTCACACGAGGAGAACGAAAAGCACACAAGTTGATTTTCGAGAATAACCGTGACATTGCTAAGTCATGTTAACACGAAAAATTCGACAATAGAGTCTCTGTTTGCATGCTTCACACATTTTACATTACGAAGGCTGAGTACACAGTTAAGGAAATACATGTAACTGCAACGGTCATATGTTATGGTATGCTAATAAGAATGCTGCTGCTGCAGCTCTGCTTTATCAGGATAGCCATCCAAACATGTAGAAATAATTTGCATAAACAGGACATCTAAAGCTGACCAACAGATTGCTCACCCACGACTTCCTTTTTGGGCTGCAACAGATTTGGGGTATCTCTTTTTCTGCACAGGTAGGAGGAGGGTAACAGTTTCTGATTTCCCCTTTATATAATGTTGATCTTAGCGTTATATCAGGGACATATTTTTCATTGAATTTAGGAATGGCTGTGCTCAGAAATAGATTCTTTAATAATTTCGAATATGTGCTCTGACTACTTCATATGTTTAAAACATTTATAGATAGAAGATTTCTAGATTATTCGCTAGCACCGCGAATCCGTCTGCCGCCTGGTGGGCAATTTTGAAATCATCCAAAATGTATAGTAGATCTCGTACTTATATACAGAAATGAGATAATGAATACATCGTAGCATACACATTAATACATCAAGGAGTGAATGAATTATATAATTATTTAATAGTGAATTTCATGTAGAAATCAATCAATCTTACATTTTAATGATCAAGAAAGCTTCGACAAACATAGAAAATGCTTGTTTCTCGGTGCTTTTACCATGCTGTTGCTTATAGGAAAATAACGCCCTCTATAATTGGAGGCAGTAGCGAATAATAAACTATCTAAAATGTTGTTGTTTATCTTCAGCTTTTCTCATTTTCATATGGGGTTGCTGTGTTAATTATTTGATTTGGCAATGATTTTTTTTACGGCCGGATACCCTTCCTGACGCCAACCTTTCGAGAGGAAATGTTAGAGAAAGAACAAACCCAAACATCCATGCCCTCGGCGGGATTCGAACCCGCGCCTCGCTGGATCCGAGAGCGATAAGACCTCCGCCTTAACCCTCTCGGCCACCGAGCCGAATAAACTATCTAAAATAATTCATCTATATAGAAGGAGATGAAGCCAGAAACTGTGGACACAGATTAACAAGAACAACAGGAAACCACTATTCCACATCAGATAATTCCACTATTCCACTATTCCACTATTCCATTCATCTGATGTGGAATAGTGGTTTTCCTGTTGTTCTTGTTAATTCATCTATAAATTAATCGCAAACATCGAATTTCAGCGCGCATGTTTTATCGATAGATCACAGCACATGCAGTCTAGAAGCGATTGGCCAGTCAAAGTTAGTATGAGATTGCACAAATGTATGCGGTTGTGCGTATCTGTGAGCCAAAGAACTGTTCGCCGAGTAAGCCCATCGCAAAATGCATACCGTGCATGGTGAGAATTGTATGTCACGAAAAGCCGTCATCAATTAGAGCCGTGGTTCTCCTGGATGACAATGCCTATCCTCACACAGCCAGAGAGATGCAGGAGCTATGCATTGGGAATGCTTGGAGCATCCACTCTTTAACCCCAACTTGGCCCCCCGTGATTTTCATTTTTTGGGCTCTCTTTCCAAGAGGTCACTCGTTGGCGGCTGACTTTCAATGTACAGGCGATTGCGTCAAAATAATCGAAGAATAAATATTTGTAAGTTTTGATCGTACGTAGCCTACTAGGATTTGTACTTTTTAGTTAATGTGTCCAACAAGCAGCTTAATCGAGTGATCTGTTGTAACAGTTGAGATCTAAAGGCTGATGTTTTTGTAGCGGAGTCACGATCAACAGCTGCGGACTTATACGAAATACGCCAGGAATATTTGAGCGTGTTCGACAGTGCATGTTTAGACGGATGGAAGTATGTTTTATTAACGGTGGACATTTTAAACAATTTCTGTAAGTAAAAATAAAGTTTTCTTCCTTTCATGGCATTCAATTTTTCTGAATCCGGTATTAATCATTCAATGCGTCGTAACTCCTGAAGGATGAATTTTCGGACTAACGTTTGTGTATGCTTTTTTCATCCTTATGACGAGCCCAAGCCAATCCCTGATTTTGATCCACCATTTCAGGGCCACCCTGCATATTACCCATTTCGAAACAAAGCAGCATTCCGAAAATCATCAAGGACAAAAGATTCTTAAAATAACCCAAAGAATCACCCCTTGGATTATTGTCTTCTGTCTAGTAAACACCCTGTATAATTTCTGTTTATAACCGTTGATAGCATGGTTTTAATAAGGGTAGACTTCAATAGCTCGGTCAACAAATGAATAGTGAATGTCAGAATTTAGTAATGATGACATCTGAACCTTTATCCTCGAAACTGACAGCAATGAAAACGCAGAAAAATGCTTGAAAGATCCAGAAGAAGAAGAAGGAGAAGATGAAAAGTGTAAAATAAAAAAAACAACCTCTAAGAAAGCCACTCAATGTATACAGAATATTTGCTAAAATTCTTTTTTAAATGTTGGTGTCTTTTTAAATTCTTTTTAAATAAAAGACGTAATTTCATTAGTAAACAATATTCATATATAGAAAAGTGTTTGAAAATATACCCTTCAAATACCGTGTTTTGCAAAATGCTCTATTTTTTTTTATACTCAATATGAAATGAATTAACCTCCCAAAGAAGGATACTTCTATTTAAAAGACAAAATTCCCAGTCGGGTCGATGTGTTGGGAGGTAGCAGTGTACATTAAAAATGATTATATGAATGAGAGGCAGTAAACGTTTGTTAAATTAGGCGTTTCCAGGCAGCCGCATCAACGGCGATTCTACAGAAATTTTAGATGTAATTCGATTTTGAACATGTCAAATGACAATTTTCCCCCATCAAAAAATAATGTGCTTTTTCCAAGTGTGAAAGCGTGCGTTGTTGGTGCTACGTTTTCGTTGAAGTGAAATAAATTGCTTCCGATGAGATTGAGGAGCCGTTCGTCATAGACAACAAGGCTAGCAGTTACACAGTGCGCAGATAATATTCAGATGCCACTTTTTAAATTTTAAATTTAAATCGTATGTATAGTCTATATGGGAGTTCCAGTAGAATATGACATTTATTGATACAGTAGATTGAATTAAAAAAAAGGAATTAAAATTTTTTATTTAAATTTAATATGCGTTTCACTTTTGACAGTGCATCAGCTAAGTGGATACTCGTGCGAAAATCATCTAGGGAAAATAATCTATGACCTCACAAACCTAACTTAATGCTCCCAGCAGTATTAAAGTGTTAAACGCGCTTTAGTATGATGTTTCTTGATAGGATAGAACCATTCCGAGAAATTGAAATTCTCTCTACACATGCACAATTACTTTATACGCTCGATAAGCGTACGCAGAGCAAGGATGCGGTTCTTTACTTAATTAATGTCATTTCCAAAAACTATCTATTATATTGCAAATAAAAGCTTTCTATTATGATACTAGTTTTTTTCATGCACTCTACACTCTCAATAAATGTATTTGAAAACCATCACATTTTACAGGCACACGCCAAAAGCTACGTTTTCATGTAGTTTTCTATTATCTTCCGAAATACACTTATGAAAAACTGTAAAAAAAAATATCCTCTTTTTATGATAAAGAATAAGAGAGTCAAGCTCGGGGACTGCGAAACGCATTTTCTAAATCCTGATCAGTTTTCACTGAAACTGGACATATTGTAAGAAAAAAAATGAGGTGTGGTCATCAACCGAATTCCTTATACGTAAATGTCCTGGTCCAAATACAGAAAAAAACTAAACAACTGTCTAAAATGGCTACTTCCGATAGAAATTTTGAAAACTATGTGAATAGAAGTTACTTCAAATTAGCTTCTAAACACTATGGTATACATTCCAAATTTTCCTATACCATCTTCTTTCGCCTACATTAGTAAAAAACTGGATTTTGACAAGAGTAGAACTGGTAGTTCCGGTTGGAATTTTGAAAAATTTTCTTTACAAAAGTTGTTTAAAATTGTAATTGTAACACTTTTTAATACCTTCAAAATTTTCATAAACGCAATGGTTAACGAGATATTTCAAAATTTATATTTTGGCGCAGGAGTAAACTGATACTTCCGGTTCACCGAATCCACTGGAAAACTAATCAGATTTCTCGGGAAAGAATTATAGTCTTAAAGTTTAAAGTTTGGTCTCGATAGCTCTAGCCGTTTGGACGCTATCGTGGTTACACTCACACAGATTGACAGACACACAGACAGACATACAGATATTTTCCAAAAATCACTTCGTAATCTAGGTACCCTAAAACTTGAAGATCAGTGAAAATCTCGAGGTCGAAATTTTTCGTGATTACAATATTTCCTTATACTATGTACATGTATAAGAAAGTAAAAAATCAATTCAGTATCGAAGACTGTTTCGAGAGCTATACTTATATTTTTCATTATGCTTCGTTGTAATGAGAGTGAAAATGGAGGAGAATGAGAAGACAAATTTGAATTTTGATTTGTTAAAATCTGACAGATTGATGAAAATATGAAATGCTATAAAAATCGAAGAATTCTAAACGCCGAATAATATTTTTGTAGAAATGAAATGATATTTTTAAAAATCAGATTTAGAAACGTTTTCACTAAATATCTTTATTTTAAAATCAGTTTTATCATTCGGCCATCAACCGTTTCCATCATTCTGTCACTTTTCAACGAAATTCCATTAATCATATCAATTTTCCCATCTCTTTGACATTTTAAACGACCTCCACTCTTTTTTTTGAGCACTCTACCGATTAAAACAAATACCCCGCGAAATGGAAAATTTTAATTACCTTAACGCTTTTTAATTAGTGCTATGATTTTTGCTTTTCGATAGCTTATTGATGTTGATTTAGGTATAGGGTATGGAATGTCACCACCCAATAATTTTTTCTGCATCGGAAAAGTTGTGGTATTGGTGCTTAATAACAAAATTTTCAAATTCTATAACTTCTCGAAAGAAGTAGAAATCTGAACGCGTACATATAGACAAAAATAAACTAAGTGGTCCAATTTCTTTTTCTTCGAAACAGTAATTGAATATTGTAGACAAAATTTCGGGAAGCATAAGCACGACATTTTTTTTCCTCTGCTTTCTCCTTCCTTCTTCGATTCCCTGTCATTTTCCGAAACGGCATATTTTTTATTTTTTATTTTTTTCAAAAAAGTTGGTTCTTTTGTATTCTTTAACTGAGTTTATTTCAGCAGAATAAACTGATTGACAGAAAATAAGTCGAGAGAATTCAAAAAAACTCCCGAGTAAATCCATTTCTAAAAGATAGGGCGAACTCACCCGAACTGAATTTTGTTTGTTTCCTTTTTTTTTTTATTTTCTTTTTCTCCTTCCCCTGTGAAGTCCCTTCAGCTTTCTATTCACTTTCATTTTCTTTCTATCTGTCTACTCTTTTACTTTTCAAGTATCTAAATTTTTTTGGATACCTTCCCCTCCACCTCTCCTTTCAGAAACGAAGTCTTAACATCCATTTCTCCGGTGGCGCCGTCTGTTCCCTTAAGAGACTCGAGCGCGTCACTGACGCTGTCATGACTCCGTCAATATCAATTGTGTTTTGGGGTCCAGAGACTTAACCTCTCTCGTATCTACTTAAAAATGTCAACTGTCTTTTAAAGAAAGTTAGAAAGAAAGAAAGAAAATAAAGGGGAGAAATAAGATTAAATTAAACCGTGGCTCAACTTTGATCGTGACTTTGTTGAGTGTTTTATTCGTTATTTTGAGCTTAGGCTCGAATTATTTCGAGTGGTCAGATAGGTTTCTTTTGGATCAGTTAAATCAAGATTTAGTATTGATTTATTATTTTTCAAAACAAATTTTATGGTATTAAAATTGGTGGAATTCTATAAGTTCAGCTATTTTCATAATTGGTTCTGTCGAATCAAACTGCACACAGTGGTCAGTGGAACACAACATACTCGAAGCTAATTTGGATGCTTCATAAAATCCATTTATCAATTTAAAATGCTATTCAGTTCTATGTTAAAATCACGAATTATTTTGGAATTTAAATATCACTAGCAAAATATTTACAGTCTGAAAATTAATTTTTGAAGTGAGAAGAGCTCCTTTAATCCCGTGCGCTATCAGGCTATCATATTGAAGTGCACCATGATAATTAGGAATAAATTAAAGATTCATATAGGAAACGAAACTAATTTAGATTATGAGAAGAAATTCCTCAGGGGTTTATTAATTCGGCTGCTAATTCGGTAATAAAAGACATGATACGGGCATTAAAGATTAATATGAAAATTAATAAGCAGAAGAATGTAAAAATATATTATCATCTAATTAACTATTGTTTAAGTATCATGTTATTGTATTATATGTGTTGTTGTTATTTTGAAGCAGAACCAACATATACTTTGCTGAAATATAACAACAATTGGTTAGAGCAACGCGACGGATGTTCGTGATCTTAGGTCGCAGGGTGGTTGTTCTGTGTTTTAAGTTCCTAAATGGTGCTTTTGGCCTTTTTTCTCATATTACGTTTTGTACTGTGCTATTTTCATCCACATTAAATATGATACTTTCTAGTTTATTTATTGCTGTTTTCTATTCTACTTTTAGTTTGGTTTTGCTATCATAACACAGGCCAAAGATGAAAAAAAAATTGTTGATTAAATTTGCCTTATTCTTGTGGGTTTTAGTGTGCTGAATCCGAATCTGCTTTTAGATTTTTTTCTATCATGTCACATTTCCAAGTTATGTACAGTCGGCTACAAAAGTATCTAGCCACCTTTCATAGAGAAACCCTTGCAAGATGGCTAGATACTTGTGTAGCCGACTGTACCTAGAGACTGAAATGTTAAGTAATGGGTCTGAAGAGAAGTGGTTGCAATATTAAAATATCCAGTTTTGGGCCATAAGGAAATTTATCAGGCCCCAACTTTTTTGTTAAAATGTTTCATTGAAAAACAAGAAATCTGTGGGTGATAGAAAAAGAAAACTAAGTTCAGATATGGATTCAGCACAAAAAAAAAAGCAAGAGAATCAGCTCTTAACGTTAAAAAGTTTTTTAAAAGTTATTTTTTGTTGGCCTGTTTAATTCAACAAACGGTTCAGTGTAAGCAATACCACAGAGTTTTAAAAAAATTTGCTCGTTATATTTACTCGTGCACGTACCCTACGACAGCAGATAGGCCTACTTCGTTCCTTTGTCGGTTAGCAAATGTCTGACTGTCGCGGTTGTTGTTCTTGAAGATCACCAGAATTAGGCCCTTTTAGAGTTGGAACTGATTCGAGTTTCAAAGAATTTCTTTTTAATTTTCAATGAATTTAAAACTACCGGATTATAGAAAAAGCAAGGCGCTTCGAAATGAACTGAGCACACTATGCTGTTCGCATTTGGATACAAGGTCTTCGCTGGCAAAAGGTAATCCGCTGCTTCTTAATCGATTCTGATTGTAGAAATCTATGAAACGTGAAGCTTCTATCGGATTTCTTATTTACACATCCAAACAGAGAACAATTTAAAGACATTCTGTTAGAAAAAAGGCAAGCAAACTCTTGTGTTATGCAGAATCGAAACTAGGCTAGAATCAAAAGCGGTTCGCAGCAGTAAATCACTTTTTGTTCCACTGTTTCTCCTGAGGGGACGAGAGGGCCAATTTTCAATCTATCGAGGCGTTTTTCTTAATAAAATATTAGGATAAATCGAAAATTTTTGAATGATATATTAGCCTGGATGCAAAAAATATTATTTCGAATTTTTCCGTGGAGTTTACCTTTAAGAAACAGTAAATAAACAGTAATAAGAAAAAAAGAACTCGTGTTTGAAAATTTGAAAAATTTTAAAACTACTGTTAACCCTATCTCTTACCTTGTAAGCGAGTACTAAAAATTACGAATCGCTGGTTGAAAACGCACGCAGTGACATCTTGCGGATGTGCCAGAAAACTACGCAAGTAATCACACTTATTATTCTATTCGTTATGCTAGCACTATAGGGGTAACAACTACAAAATATTGACAACTGAGACGGTGAGTGGTGAATTTACAGAATGAACAAATAGAAGAGAAAGTAAATTGAAATGGCGGAATGGTATATTCGCACAGGTCTCTCACTTTGTCATGAGAAATATAAAAAAAAAAAAAAAAAAAAAAGGGGGGGGATTCTTAAAACCTTAATAACTTCAAAATGGTTCATTGCAGCCAACAATTTCTTAACAAAAAATACTCGTCTCAGTGAGAGGAGTACGGACATGTCATATTTGATTTTTTTTGCTGGAATGAATGCTACAGTCCATTTCTTTATTTTTAGGAAAATATTAATCTCTCTTAAAAAGCTTAGCCAAACACGTGGAGACACAACTTAAGTGACTCTCTATGTATGTATTAATTTTTAAAATGAAAAAAAAAGTTTTTTTTCTGTTGGGGGGGGGCGTGTTCATTATTATCTCCAAAATGGCTCATTAGAGGCAAACTAATTATTTACAAAATTTTTCTGCTCAATGAGTGGAGGTTCGTACACAGTCGAAATTATTGACTTTGATTCCCTGATATGACCGCTATAGCCATTTCTTCATTTTTAGAAGGAAAAAAAAATAAGTATGTCTAAAAAGGCTTAACCAATTGTCATAAAAAATAGTCAAGACACAGTTTAAGGTACCCTCTAAGTATATTAATTTTATTTTGTTTTTTCTATTTGCCGTCTCGGAGGAGTTACTGGCACAAAATTTTATTCTTCTGTTTCAGTATAGAGGGAATTTTTTTTCTTCAAAATTTCAACTTCTCGAATCATGCCATTTGAAGAAATTTTTTTAAGTTTGTGATTCGAACACCCTTTGGTCGGCTAAAATTACATAGAAGAATTAAAAAAAATAACAACCCTACAACTATTTTAAAAGTTGTTAATGATCCAAAAAAGATATATACGAAGCTTTCAAAATATGAGCACGTTACCTGAAAACCCCGACAAAAGTATAAAACCATCAAGTTTACTTTGAAAAAGATTTGTTGTTAGGTATTGTAAAAGACTTTTTTACGTCTTCAATACCTGTTTTTTCTCTTCTATTTTATGATCTTTGTTTTCGTTTCCCCAACTAAAAATAGTTTTTTTTCTCTAAAATCGACTTTAAAACTCGTTATTCGAGCAGATTTGAAAGAAACATATTTCTATTAATATGTGATCACTTTGGTACAGCTAACTCCTCGGAAACGGGATATAGCAGAAGCAAACAAATTTAATACATACTTAAAGGGTACCTTAAATTGTTCCTTGAGGTATTTTTATAGCAATTGTTTAAAGCCTTTTTAAAAATGTTTTTTTTTTTTTTTTTTTTTTTTTTTAATTGACGAGAAATGGCTCCAGCGAACAAAAGTCAATAAAGTCGACACGTACGGATTCCTCTCATAGAGGCTAATATTTTTGATAAATAAATTGTTTGGCTGAAATGAGCACTTTTGGAATTGAAGTTTAAAGGTTTTAAAGCCGAAACCGGAAAAAACAACGTTTTCTGTTATTGATAAAGTGGAAAATTCGCCTGTGCGAATTCCAATTTATTTTTCTTTTGTTCACCCTGTAGTCCACCAACAAACGTCTCACTTGAACTGATTGGTGGACCAAAAAAAAACTTGGCTTGTTGTTTGCAATATTTTGTAGCTATTATTCCTTTGAAAATGGAGTAAGCGGAAACTTGTTTGCATACTCAACCGTATTGCTTACACTGAACTGTTTGCTTAATTACTATTGACTTTTTCAGCAATATTGAACTGTATGGATATTGTAATTGCTTTTCTCCATGCTTTCTTCCTCTTTTAAAAATATTCACCCAAAAATTCTAATTTTTAAATGAAATGATCTTGAGAGATTAATATAAAGAAGCTTATATATTCAAAAAATAAATACTAGAAAAATCGTTAGAAATGACTTTTTAATCTAGTCTAAAGTCTCTAAGAAAACTCAGTACATTAGCATAAAAATTAAGCAAACTTTGTTATCTCGCAGGTGAATATTAATGACATTTATTTAATTCACAGAAAATCAAGTAAAAATATATATTAATTAAAATAAATATATTGTCCTTTGAAAACGGTGGATTGCTAAGTACGTTGCATAGGTATATACGTAAATATCGCGCAATTTAATTTTAGAGTCGCTGTGAACTTGATTTGCCAATTATATAATTCAAAATTTGCCCTAAAGAAAGTAAATAGCCCTTGCATAATCTGTTTTCATTAAATTTAATGCTTATTGTCATTAGTTTCATAGTATATTTTGACAGCGATCCGTCATTCGCCGCCTATTTCATAATTAAATTATGAATATTCGATTACGCGGCTCGAGCACTATATTAACTGATGATTTATGCAAAGTTTGCTTTTAGAAACTAAGGAAGTTCCCACATAAATATTCATGGAATTGCAAATATTAAACAGCAGAAAATTCGCCTTTTTTTGTAGTTGACCAAAAATGAGAAGCTCATCTCACCACAAGTTCCGAGTGTAGTTTGGATTTTTTAGGTTTTTGCTCGCATTAATTAGAATCGTGGAAAAGCGTTTCTTGCGGCGACAAATAAAATATACAGAGCGAGAAATAATGGCCTTTGCGAGTTTTGTCTTTTGGTGTGGCGCAACCAAGCCCATTCCTATAATTCACCGGCATAAATTCTCACGATCTTTTTTCTTCTTCTTTCCCTTTTTATTTTTCTTTTTCTTTTTTTTTAATTTTATTTTTACTTCCTTCGGAGAACCAGTCATCTAACGGCTGGTTCCGCGGTGCGCTTGTAATGTCGACCTCATCCACTTGAACTTTACGATCCGTGTCCCCCCTCCTCCCGCAAAACGTTTCGGCGCATGCGCACACGGTGAGATCCCATGTCAGTAGCAGGTTCCTAACGAGTTCTATTGTTTGAACTCCTTTTACTAGTCGGTGCGCTGTTTTAATGTCTGGACTCGACACCACGAGTATAGAGTCGAATGACGCGGGCATGGACATACCGATCTTGTTAGTTGCTCCTTCCCGCTGACAAAAACGAAGAAGCCTTTTGTCATTCCCTCTCTTTCCCCACCACCAGCATTTCATACGTTACAAACTGAAAAGACAAAAGACCACCACCTATTAATCACCATCGTCTCGGGGTGTTGCCGCCACTTACAAAATTGTGATCCCGCCTTAAAACTTTCTTCCCGAACGAACAATGCGCTGTTTCTCTCCTCAGTGACGGACAATAACCTCATCTCCGTTTGTTGTCATAAGACGATGAACTTTTACTGTCCGAGGACATAAATCATAAAATAATCATCACTCCGAAATTATTATAAAATTAGCAATGAGAAAACCTTCCTCCGATGATGTTTCTAAATACGGAGACAAGGTGGAGATTAACAAATGTATTGTCAGTTTGTTTTTTTTAAATTTTTTTCCACGCTGTGAATAATCGTTCTCATTAGAGAAGTTATTCATGCAACGCACTTGAAATGAAATAATTGGGTTTTCTCATTTTTACCTTTTTTTTTCTTTTCTTTAAAAGATCAAACGGTTATTTCTCCCTTTAAATAAATGAAGCTATAATATAGCTCTTTTCCATCAGTGAGTTTAATTCCTACAAGCCCTCTAATTAACCTCGTTCAGTATGCTAATGAGTTACAAGACTGCTATCGAATGAATTGGATTTAGGGGAACACTTATTAATTAAGAAACGCTTAAAACTACACTTTAACAAATCCTTTTGCCGAACTTCTGTGTTCAAACGAAACTTGAGTACCTTTGAAGAATTTGCTCGTGTGGTGTCTACGACTGAAGTTACATTGCTCTCCTCTTCTCTCTTTTAGTTTCGCTCTCCTTTAATGTTCTTTAACAATTTACTCCTGTGCTTTTCAATTTAAAGAAAATTTCTCTTGAACTCTTTATAAAAGCTTAGAAACGGTCGACTTCATCTTATTTCTCGACTTTGTGTAGGAGTGTTTAAGTAAGTGCAGCATGAAATATTAATTCGAAATGAAAAGCTGTTAATATTACAGAAACGAAAGGATGTTATTAGAATCAGTGGCGAATGAAAGATGCACGTCTTCGTGCTTAGCTACGGATGATTTGCAAATTTGAGAAAGGCTTACCTATAACTTAGAACAGTTTAGGGAAATATTTAAATGTGAAAACTAAATAATAATCCATAAACACTAATATAAATCTATAATGACAGTGAAAATAAAATTGAAAATTAATTTAGATATAATACAGGATGCCCATAAAAAAATTGAACCATAAAAATATTTAATAACTTTTGAAGGTAATAACATGTATCGTTTTCAAAATGTTACAAAGAAACTCCAAGAGTTTTTATCTCACATATTCGTTTATTGCAGAAACTCTCATAGGAGGCACTAGCATAGACAGAATATAGATGGGTCTACAGGCTATAACTTGGCTTGCCGAAGCAAAATCACCAATCACTACTCACAGGAAATACAGCTTAATTTAACGAAGATAAGCTACCCTGATTTCTTCTATGATCTCGATTGATGCACTGGACCGCCCGCTGCTCTTCCTTTTCACTAACGACCCGGTCTCCAAAAAGGTTTTAATCCAGGCATTAATCGATCTTTTATCTGGTGGTTGTTTACCGTAAGTTTAACTGAATCCCCTTTAAACATGGATTGTGTGTTTGTTTAGATAAGCCATACTGCGCATTTTGGTAGACGCCATATTTTGTTATATCGATGACAATACCTCCTATGAGCGATTTCTTTTATAAACGAATAAATGAACATAGCCTACATAACAGCCGTCTGTCCTTAATGATTTTTTTCGACCGGTTATCTCGAGATGGCGCTAATATCACACCATTGAAAAGAGAAAATAAGGTATTATAATGAAAAATTTTCAGTCTTTAAGCAAACTGCTAATATCCAAAGATATATTGAAAAACCTCCGTCTCTGCTATGTACGTATGTGATCAATTTTGTGCAGCTAATTCCTCCGAAACGGCAAATAGCAGAACAAATTAATACACTGATAGAGGATCCCTTAAACAGTTCCTTCGCGTATTTTTATGAAGTCAAGCCTTTTAGAACTATTAATTATCAGTACTTACTTACCTATTCAACATTGGTAAAATATTAATTAGGCTGTATTTTTAATTTCATTTGAAAACAAAAGTGGACATTTCATTCAATTTTTGTTATTATTACATAAAGAGAAATGAGAGATAAGGCCATTACAAATAATTACAAAATATTTTAAGTTCGTGTTGGTAACTTGAGAATTTTTCTAGATAATGTTGTTTGTTTATTTTTAATTTATTTGAGTTGAAAGCACAGATCTTTCAAAACGGCATGTGATGTTTCTATGCAGGAATCGTGGTGCACTTTTATTTTTTTTAGAACCGTCCCGATAAGGCTAGTGGGCAGGCTGTCCTTATCCTTGTAGGCTATGATATGAGATAAAACTTTTGAAGTTTTCTTTGAAAAGAAAACAATTACGCGATTGTGTTCAAATCTTATATGGTACAAATATGTTTTTGAACACTTTGGTATAATATTAATTTACATAATAAATGCTTTAACATATATTTAACGTCAAGGAATACCCGAAGGGGAGTATAGAAAAGGAGGGGAATTGCTCTCCTCAAAAGTTTTTAGCAGACATTATGTGAATATTCTTTCGTTTGTGCATAAGAGAGACAAAAACAGAAGCAATCCTTAGTACATGGAAAATTCAGTTCAGGCAATCGGCAGCAATTCTTTCTTTCCGCAATCATGTACGACATGTACCGTGCTTGTGAAGCTTTTGTGAAGGTAACGGAAGAGCACGCGCAAAGTGGAAAATACAATGCACGCGTATAATTCTTTAACTAACTGTTCGTTTGTTCTCTCCATGCTGAAAAGATTCGTATTTTCCATGAATCTACTAGGCATGTACTCTCCCTATTGGCGGAAATTGTGTCTACAAACAGACGGATGAAAAGACGGACTGACGAGACAGCTGGACAAGCCAATGTTGTAAGCCCTCTTTTTAAAAAAATTGCTATAAACATGTAGTATACTTTATCTGCGTCAGTTAAATTTTTCAGATTGTAGTCACTGATATGACAGTGTTCGATAATGGATAAATTTACAAAGATATAAGTCTTCTTCTCCTATTCTGGGGAAGGCAGCATCGCTGCTGAAATGTAAGACAGCTGTTCCAGAAATCCGTGGACTGAATCCTGTGTTACTCGCTTGTTGTCGTTTTTATTTTTATTTGCTCGCTATAAGGTGAATGTGAATGAGAAGGACATATCGTTAATAATGGCAGACAAACGGTAGCTACTGAATATTTTTTTACGTTACGCAAAATTGGCAAGGAGACGTTTGAGATGATCAAACGAGCGTACAGTGGGCAGATCGGCCGTATTCGAGTGGTGGAAGCATTTGAAGGAAGGCAAAGGCAGTGTGCAAAATGAGCCGAGAAGTGGGCGCCCTCAACATCTGGGAAAGATAAGAACATTGTGAAAGTAGAGACATATTGAAAGAAGATAGGCTTTTATCGATTCGTGAACACTTATGATAGAGTTAAAGAGGAAGGAAGTTCAGCACGGACCAGAAACTGAAAGCTGCCAGGTGCACTGCCTTACACCGACTCTCAGAAAATAGTAGGCAACATGTGTTTGAGAAGCTACAGCATCACTGGAAACTATATAGAGTGTGAAGGTAGGTATTTCGAAAAGGAAGCTCACACTAAATCACCTAGTTAGTGATCGCAGTCCACGATCTTTCGGAATTACGCATTTATGGAATCAATAAATAAATTATTGTGGATTTGCGGTTTTTCCCCCTGGCTTTTTGACTTGAATGAGGTTAAATTTAAAGATATGGTTGGTTTATAGTAGATGATAATAATAATATCATGTATAAGGTAACAACTTGGAGCCTACCCGGAGTTATCCATCACAAGGCCGAAGCTTCACACAGGATTTTTTAAGACAAAGCAAAAAGAAAGGACCATAAAAGTAAAAGTTAAATATAAGATAAGAAGTTAAAAAATTAATAAAAATAAAAAATAAGTAAAGAAAATAATGCTGCGCATCTATGGCGCATGCTCATCCATCGTCCGTTGCTCTGTGTGGACTCTTACGTTTTTCGCATGATCACGCTTTAAATCGTTAATATTAGCCTCTATATTAATCCATTTAATGACTGACGTTTGATTATTTTGCTTACAGAGGGTTATGCAGTAATATCATTTTAAACTACCACACTTGTGAGGTTTGCATTGCTCAGAAAATAACGCCGCAGCCCCTGGATGAGGTGGTTCTGATGGTTTGATGCAATAAGAAATAATATTTATTAAATGCTTAATTCTTCATAATACTATTTTAAAAAGAGATCCAATTGCATATTTTCATGATTCACCATGTTAAATTTATCTTTGAAACATTTTCCTCGTTGTGCAGCGATATTTATCATTTTTTTCCCGTAAAATTCGTGCTATATAGCGATGGGTACCGGACCATCTTACTTTAATGAACATATGAGTTGTTTTTAAAGCAGTATTTGCTCTCATGGAAACGTTTGTTAGAAACCAGAATGTTTGTTAAAATCCTTCTGGGAATGTTTGTTACAAACCAGAGCTAAACATAGTCATTTAGAAAACATCTCCCAGCCACGTTCTACGTAGAAGTCTCCGAAAATGCGTTGAATTAGAAAGGAGCCATTTTTATGGTAGATTATGAAAAAGAAAAAAGGAAAAAAGAGGGGGAGGGAGAAACATTTTAATTCTTTTAAGAGAAAAATTTCATCTTCAGCGTGTACGTTTCTAATTATGATTACCACCTTGAGACAAGGACTCTCAAAATGGTTCATTTAGCGCAACTTCTCCGGCGTGGTCCTGCTTTAGGATGGGAAAAAAAAGGAGAAGCGAAATACTTTTCTTTTTGTGGTTTATTTAATACCGTTTCCGAGCCCAGATGAGCCTTCTCTATCGCCGCAAGAAAGAGTTAGCTAATGAAATGCATTCATTTCTTAGATCATACATAATTCATGATCTCGAACAGAAAATAAGATGAAAATGAAACTTCGCTGCATACATCAGCTCCATGATTGCATACATCAAAGCTCGTAACTAATGAACTTGGAAATACTTGCTACTGCTTGGGATAATTGTGTGGAGGACTTTTTTTTATAAGGATTAATGATGTTTCAGAAATTCCTCTCGAATTTATTTTTCCCTCCCACTTCTTTACTTTTAATCATTTCGTCAATGATATTTTGAATTTTTTTTTTCCAAGGTGCCACTACCTTAAGAAGGAATGGCGATTCGATCGTTAGAATTCATTCTGCGAAAACACTAACTTGGATGGGAAAAGGGGTGAAGAAATAGTGGTGGGAGGAGGGAATCTTTTTCTCTCTCGTGTACTGGGAGGTTTTGTTCCTTGGTCAGCATGGACTGACGCAAATGCATGTTCAGGATTTGGCCGTAAAGCTCACCGACGGGAGATGGACCCTCGGATGCGGCTGTTTCCTTCGACCGAAGACTCTAATTCTGTTGCGGGAGATTTACTTCACTTGCGGCTTTTCTGAATGAGATATGAGGGGAAGCGAGAGAACTGAGAACATCCTCCGAAAGACTACGAGTTAGGCGGATGGGGAGGCTAAAAAAAAAAGAAAAGTTTAAAAAAATGGAAAAAGAAAGGTGGAAGCGGAAGGTATTTTTCTTGGGCATCCTATTCTGATTTAGATATGAAAAATTAGTTTAATTTACCCTCAGAAAATAGGATGGGATACGGATGTCTAAAAATATCAAAAAGATTATTAGAGGAAAGTTGTTTAAGGAAAATTAGTTTCGTGATAAAAAAATTTAAAAAAGCTGATGACATTAATTAACTTTTGGTTGTAAACTTTCCATTTTTTCGTAAACAAAATTTTAAATATGTCTGGTTTTTAAATGGTTGTGCATCATGGATTGGAAGTATATGTGCATTAGCAAACGAGGAGTAAGGTAGCCTACATGGCCCAAATATTACCCACCTAAGATAAACTTTAAAAAATTTAAACAGAAATGATTTTTTGATCTAAACAAGAGATGGTGATTTTAAATGAAAACAGACAATTTTACAAATATCAACCACCACTCATTATGTGGTTCCTAATATCGTTCATTATTTAACAATTCTTATTATGACACAACAAACAGATGTACGTGCTTTTTTTTAATAGTAAAATTGCCATCAGAATCGTGGAATTCTCAATCATGGAATATGTTAAATCAAAAATCGCCCAATGGATGATGATGGGAATACCAAGGTGGAAGTTAAGTATTGCGTCATCTCGCTACGCAAACAGAGCCTATATCCCGCCTAAATTATTACATCTCGTAATTGGTCTTTCGATTTGGGCAATTACCTTTGAAAGTTGTTTGATTGTTCTATGTCGATATATCAATGAGAAGAAACAAAAGAAAATTCCTTGTATTGCTTTTGTTTAAAAAAAAAAAAAAAAAAAAAAACACCACAACCTTCTCGCCCAGTGCATAAAACACAAATTGCATAAATGTACATGAATTTGCCGAAGTATTTCGCTATTATAACTATTTGCCTGTATAACTATTGATGGACGATAATAGGAACTAGGACGATATCTGGGCCGTGTGCCTTACTTTAAAGGTTTTTAGCCAGGAACGTTACACGCATCTTAAGAAGACCATTCTTTTAGCACTTTCGAAATACTCTCATTCGGCTTCTATACAAAGTTTCATTTTCCTGAACCAGTCAGACATGCATTTTTCCCAGTCCTAAGCAGTAAGCTCCAAAATGTAGTTGTCATAGTCATTGTGGAAGTGAAGCCCCCTGAGCTTCTTCTTGATTGTGGGGAACAAAATGAAGTCGCAAGGTCCAGGTTTGGTGAATAGGGGGGATGCGTCAACATATTGACCCGATTTTCGTTGAAAAATTCAGTTGTCTGAACGGCGTTGTCATGATGCCAAACAAACATCTTGCTCCGGTCTTCTGACGCTTCTCCTTCCATTTTTCTAGGACTTTTGGCACGCAGGATGTCACATACCACTCTGCTGTAATCGTCTTTTTGTTCTAAAGCACAATAGTCCACACCTAGCCAGTGGAACAGAAGAAAGTGGCCACCATCATGTTTCCTGCACTCCGAGAACAGGAACCAGCATTTCTGTGGTGGTCCTTGACCTTTGGGAATTGTTCTTTAGTTTTGGGGTCTTAATGATAAACCCATGTTTCTTCACCTGTGCCGATGCCGTTGACACTTTTTGATGCCCCGTTGTTGTACCTTTCGATCATTTCTTGGCACCACTGCACTCTAACTGCTTTCTGCTCTTGGGTCAACAACGAGGGATCCATCCTAATGAAACCTTCCTGCGTTAGAGGTGTTCATGAACACAACGACTTGATTTACATATACAGTAGAGCCCCGATAGTTTGAGGTTCCCTGTAATGCGAGTTTTTCTAAATTCGAGTTACAGTTAGCCCCAATTACCTCGAATTAACGGGGCTATACTGTACTAACATACCTAAAAACATGTCTTCCTTACTGAATCTATTAAGCAGAAATAAGCAGTGGTAAATATACGATGTTAGGTTCATGAATATTTTAATCTGACAGTTAACAGGAAATCTGAGCTGGTGTGCATGTCTTACGTTTGTCGACGTGAAATGCTGATATTCTTTTCAGGAACTGGACAACGTATCCATCATTAACTTCTCAGTTTGCCACAAAATGGCGGAAGTTACTACTTTTACCAACATATTCACTACAATATATAACCTGTGCGAATTTCTTTACCTTCATCGGTGTCCAGTTTTTCAAAGCTGTAACCAAATTCATCATTAACAATTTATAATAAGTTGTTTGTTGTGTCTTAATATCTTAAAAAAGTATACTCATTTACCTTTGATCATCATAATTTAAGCGTGCTGCGAGAGAACAAAGGTTAAAAAACGCTGAACCTAGGAGGACAAAACCTAGAGGAAAAGCAAGAATCTGAAACGAAAAAATGTGCTCGCATTTAGGCTGCAATTAGAAATGCTGATGGAATTCTGAAGTCTCTCATACGTACCTATTCCTTATTTTCTTTATCCTTGTCAGGGATAATGCAAAGAAATAATTTTTAAACCATGGTGTGTACAAAAGAGGAAATAGAATTATTTAAATATATTACAACTATTAATTCATGAAACGAACTTGATACTTATAACATATATAAAATAAATTTTATTTCCTTTTTTGTGTTTTCAAAAAACAGAAAATATACATTAATTTTAATAGGGTATCATGAAAATATAAACTGTAAAAGAGCCCATAACTCTATTGCTATAGGAACAGAAAACTATATGGCATCAATATCCATTATCCATGCATGGGAAAATCGTTGCTCTAGCAATGCTGTATTAGTGTGATAACAAGAGAATATTGTTCTGACAACAATATTTACTGAATGAGATTAATAAAGAGAATTGATCTCTGATCAGAACACACTATCAAAACAGTTTTCTCCACACAACAATAAATATTGATGGGACAGTAGTAACTATAAAATATTGTTACAGTGACCTTAGATAAGGTTGTCACAACAATTCATTTCTCTCCGTGAACTTTTCAAATGTTTGCGGCCTCAACCAAAATTTCAGCGGAGTGATGAAAAATATTGGGCCTGTACTTCATAAACGTATTTTTTTTAAGTTCAGCAGTTCGTTTGGACTTGTCGTTCCGATTTCTTCATCACCACACTTACAAACAAAATCCATTGGCAAATCAAACCATGGCGTTGCAAACTGCACCACGCAAACAAAACTCCATAGAGATGCAGGAAAACGAATTTAAAAAAAATTGTTGTAGATAATCTTGAAATTGGAACCAACCCCCCCCCCCCTAGCATCCCCTACACAGTCAGAAGAATCCACAAAAAAATTGTGGTAATGTGGTTTCTCCTACAGGGGCTCAGTCTCTAAAGGATTTTAATTATAAACCTAAATTATCTATTGGAATGGCTGACTTGGATTAATAAAACTTTTCACTGAACAGCCAAATTTTATAGTATTTAGAAATTCGATTATAACACTTTGAAATTTATGGCTAAGGCTTGCAGTGTAGAAGAAAAACGTTTGAATTTGTGTTTTCGATTTTATTTCATTGGTCATTTAAATGAGATTAAGAGTTCTCTACTGTCTGTAATTCGTGAAGCTAAAACTGAAATTTAAAAAAAGAAAAGGTTACTATTTTTAAACTTTAATGGCAAACTCCATCTTCTGGTCGACGTTTTGACGTTTTGGGCCTAACTCTCTTAAAATTCCTTGTGAGTTCCTTCCTCCCTTAGATCTTAGAGTCGCTTCCTTTTCCGGCTGATAGCTCAAAAGAAGAAGAAGAAAACCACTCTTATTTTTCTATTTTTTAAATTAGCTCTCATTTTTTTTTACTTAAATAATATTTTATTAAACTCGGCATCTTTATTTATTCCATTTGGAAATTTTACCTTCTAAGGCAGGTCTCGGCAAATATTTCTTGTAACTGGCCAAATTGTAAATATTTTAATTTCTGCGGGCTACTTTTGTTGCTCAAGGATACTTTTGTAGATAGGGCTACTTAAATAACAAACAAAAATTAAGTTTATCTTATCAGATTTGGCCCGCGGGTCATAGATTGCCGATTCATTATAAGGCCTTGTAAGAATTTAATTTCCTGTTCAGAGTACTTTAGAAATTGTTAAGTTTGACAGCATCAGACCTACGTTTCTGAATAACACAATTCGGAATGTGCAGTAATTAGAATTTCCAACTAAGTCAGAGCTTCAATTATAAATGAAAACCGATCTTAGAAACCGCTCCAAATTGATCTTTTAGAAGTTTCCCGGGAGTTTAAAGGAATTATTTATGCAAATTAGATTTATCAATTCTTACACAAATTATTCGTATTTTAAATCTCATAGCAGTTTATTCATGCATATATAAAAATATTTAAAAGCACTCTCTTCATGCCAAATGCTAAAGGCTCCTCATATGCTTCCTTCCGGATGAGTTGTTGCTTCAAGAATTGGATTATGAGGATTGAAATAATCGATTAACAAACTGCCTCAAGTGTACAAGGTTGACTGAAGACCCCATGAGATAAATGCTAAAGTCAATTATTGGCTTGGTTTCGTCTAATTTTAAAGTGTTTAATGCTTAACGCAGGTGATTGTAGTGTTTCAGATTTAAGAAACTTGGAAATCTTGGAAATCCTTTTAAGATGGAGTAACATTAATGCTAGATGGAGTTTAATTTGATACTTAACAGATTCTTTATCTAATATAAATAGACACTCAGAATGTTGGCTTCCTTGTTGTTTTAAATTAGCAACAAATAGCCAGCGGCTATTATTGGTTATTTGAAAATGTAATTTTGCCTAATCTGCGTTTGCAAATGCCAACATGAACATTTTTCATTAAAAGATGAGGAAGAAAATAAAAAGAAAACAAGCAACACCGATCTTCCCTTATTAATAACAATTTATTACTTGGTAGAGGAGAAATTGAACTGAAGCCATTTTCCGAAAACTTTCCGATATTCAAAACGGTTTAAGTGCCAAACACAGCATCATTAATCAATGGCCATTTGCATTTTGGTAGCATCGTATTTCTGCTTTTAATCGTAATCGATTGCCTATATTTGCTAATTAGTCTTCATTCAATCGACAGATATGACACACAAAAGAGCCATCTGGTGACGGCGCCCTACTCACTAATGCATCGGTGAAATCGCTCTCCGGCTTTGCTACATTGGGAATCATTCAAAATTTGTTAGTTGTCTTTTACGAGCGCATTATTGAGCCGTAAATGCACTTATTTACTGGCCGCGATCGCCTCTCCATTTCCTGTTTTACACACGATTCAATTAGTTCATTGAACCACCTGAACGCGCTCGCTAACGTTGGAACAGCTGTAAACGCCTGCTATTCAATTAATCAAGCACTTACCCGCCGAGACTAAATTTAAGAGAATTAAATGAATGTATTCTCTTTTCTTCTTTTAAATTCCCATCCTCCCCCACCCCCGATTTATCCTCTTTCTCCAGAGACCTATCGGAACGAAATCGTCTCTCCCTTCTTTTATAATGTAAACAAAATAAAGCATTCCAATTAAATGTCTGAAACAATCTCTTATTCCGGAGCGATGCAGCTGTTAATGTTCTTTTTTTTATCTTCCTCTTTAATTCATTTTTCCTCATCCGCTTTTACTCAAATCGACGATAATAACAACGACAACAACAACATGAGCCGATCGGCAACAACGACGTCATTCTCCGACCGAGTGAAACACGTAAACACCGCAATAAACAGTTGGAATTCCAAATATTTCAAACGTCGAACTCACATGTACGGAAAAGATTTGTTCTGTGAGAATTTGAGATTGCATCTCTCTCTCTCCCTCTCAGTTTCTCCTCCTCTTTCCTTTGTTCCCTTTTGCTCTCCAATGATAATAGCGAAGAAGAACATTTCATACGAGATGGAGGAAAGCGAACAATAAGGATAGCTTAAAAGAACTGGTGAAAAAGGAATTGCAGACAAAGAAAATTTCAAAATCCAAAGCATTGAATGCAGGCTCTTGTCATTAGCTTCATTAAGCTTTCTCTGATGCCTACAAGTACACGTTGAGATAGCTGTTCCGATTCAGTTAATTGTTCTGGTTCTCTCTCTCTCTCTCTCTCAATTAAGAAGCAGACTTATTTCTATAAACCTTTCTTTGAAAAGAAACTATACATCTTAGAATTGCTTAAGCGGAACTTAGAGTAACTTCGCATATACGAGAGCTTTCATGATGCTTATATATACAGTCTGTTTCAAAAATATAAGACCTTGTATTGTGACAATGCAGACTTTAGTTGTCACTTTTATTTACTTTCTGGGCTCGCTTAATGTTTTTGCGTTATATTTTACAAGTAAGGTGTTTAAAGATTATTTCACATTTAATTGGTCAGGCAATAAAAAAGAAAAGAAAGTATTTGTTTACTAAAGAAACCGCTGGTTGTTAAAGTTAGATGTGGTTGCTAAGGAAGCCTCTGGTGTCTAAAGGCATGTGTAGTTCAAAATGAATGAAAGTGAAGTACCGAAAGGTTAAATGGCGAGTATAGTAATTTTCTATATATTCGACCATATAAAAGTCCTTTAGTTTGTAAGCATTCCTACATATAAAATGAGCGTCAACTGTTGAAGCACTCTGTGAAACCGTCTATCATTTCTTTGTAATCTAAAGCGTTTTAACGTAAGCAAGCCCTGTTGAAGCGACCGATTAGCTACTTGCTATTAGCTATTGACGACAATATGCCTAACAGAATGTAGCTATTGATAATGTTAGGCTAAGTAATTAGCTATTGATACAAGGATTAAAAACAATTAGCTGTTAATTACAATAGGTCTAATTATCAGGCTTAATACCAATTCGCTATTGGTAAGAGCAGGCTTAACAGCAATTTGCGGCTGAAAACATTAGATCTAAGAGCAACTTGCTTTTGATAACAATTGTCTATGGATAACAATAGGCCTAACACATCTTTGCGAGTTGTTTGAGGTATTACATGCCACATCTTGGCATTGAACTTTTTCGATGGTACCATAAAGGTGACATTAAAACACGTACCACTGAACCAATTTTGATTATCATTAATTACACATTATCTTCATTCATGCCATCTCGATACGAGTTGTATGATATATATTACGTACCATATCGTAGCATTGAAAGTTTCCATTCTATATGGTACCGTTATAACATGTACCATTGAACCAATTTCGACTGATTTTGACCACGAAGGAAGATCATCTCGTGTCTTCGTTTAATTCGCAAGCCTTTTATCTATCGAATGGCGAAGAGCCATTGAAGAACGCTTAGGGCATCTATAGTGAAAAATGCGGTCCCCTCTTTTATTTGTGGCATTTTAAACCGATTTTTCGACCAACGAACTCAGGCTGTCGTTTTGAATGGCGAAATCGGAAGTCGAAAATGCGTAAGCGTTCGAACACTGGAACACCAACAGACAGAGGGACAGTCGCACGGATGCATATTGTGACAATATAAATACCTATCGGTCCTGATAATTAAAATTTTTGTAATTTTCTGAAGATTTTTCTGTTGCATAATTATAAGACCCCCTAACAATTGCTTTCATATAAAACTGGTAAATGTCTAAAATTTATGTAAATAAGTCCACATGATTTGTAGCTAATTTTTAAGCATATCTGCTTTCACATTTATTGGTTGTTATCATTTCTTGTGGTTAATCTTTAACTAAAAGTGAAATACACCAAATTCACTGTTACTTTAGTGCTGGATAGCCAGATTGATTGCGTAATTAGATGCTAAAAATGTATTTCACAACTTGTGAAAAAAGGAATGGCACATCAAAGCGTTCTGGAAAGAATTATAAACTGAAGAAAAGGGATATCCGTAGATGTGTCCAACTACCCACTTGTGATAGCATTTCTACACGAGAAATTGCTCACAAATGGAGTCAGCCTGTAAGTTGGAGAACCTTAAATTCATCACCAAAAACAGCATTCATCAAATGGTCAGCAATCTAAGGCTGAGTGATGTGCACAAGCAAGTCATACTTCAATGAGAAAAAGAAGTAAGGTTTTGGAAGGAGGAATGACACTCTGTTGTTTTTTCAAATGAGAAAAAAATTAACTTAGATAGTTCTAGTGGAAATAAATGTTACTGCCATGATTGAAAAAGAGAATCACTTGAAAGATTTAGTCGCAATTGTGGAGATAGTTCAGCCATATTTTGGGGTGCATTTGCGTATGGAGGAAAAGCTGAGCAAAGAATTGTCAACAGAAGAAGGAACTCTGAAAAGGCTCAACATTTGTTATATGAAAAGTTGATTTCTTTTGTATCCTTCTTTAGAGGGAATTTGACAAATGACTAATCAGCAAGATAACACCGCATGCCACGCATCAAAACCCACCAAGGAATGGGTTGTAGAAGAAAAAAATTAATGAGGCCATCCCGATGTCCAGATCTGGGTACACGTCAGATAAGTAACCTATGATGTGTTGGCCTATGATGTGTTGGCCTATGAAGAATGTCTGGGACATGTTAAGAAATACTGTATAGTGTACTCAAAAATAGCCAGTTGTTGGTCTTATAATGATGTTACAGAAAATCTTTCAGAAAATCATACAAATTGGAACAATTTGATAACAGATTAATGTGGGAACTCTATATTCGTAAAAAGGTAACACTATATCTCACAAGGAAACTTTATGTAGTTGCACAAAGGGATTTGATGAAATTTAGTGTATGTTTAGTTTATGGTGCACATAATTCACTACAAAAGAAAAATTCTCCTAAGTAACATGTCTCTGTGCCTGAAAATGAGCTTCTTCAGTGTGTGTTACTGTCTCTCGCTTATGGAGAAGAAACATGGACGCCAAACAGCAAAGCCATCCAGTGCTATAAACCCAAAGAATCATGGACGATGTATGCTAAGTATTATGTTCGACGTCATAATGCGGATCCGACAATTCAAATGGTAATGGGCCAAACCCGTTGCCAGAAGACAAGACAATATTTGATGTTTATAAAAACATTTTTGGGTATTGAAAAAAAATTGGTACGAGTCATTGATGGCTATCGTATGTATAGGCAAAATTTAACGTCCTTGATAATATCTTCAATAGCGCTTTTTCTTTTGACAAATGACAAATCAGCGGAAAACTGAAACGATCTATTACCAGAAAGCATATTTACTTGTATTGTTCAGAAGTAAATTCAACTAGAAGGAAGAATAATAGATCTTACCCTATGTGTCTTATACTGTGGTCTTAGACCAATCCTATTAAAGTCAATGATGTCAGCGCTTTTCAGCAATATCAGCATTACACGATTCTACTGACTGAAGTCGTAGCTGGAGTCATTAAATTCGAGTGAAATATGATAAGAATCTATCTCAAGATGGAGATATTATATCTGAAGTTGGGTCTTTTTTAACCGGTTATCGATTTGATAAGAAACTGAGCATCACGAGTTCTCTCTAGTAGTGCACAATTGAATAAGTTTAGACTCTAATAACGCTTTTGTTTTGTTATTTTTTTATAGTCTAATATTTCAAATTTACCTATTGCGAGTTTTTTCTATTCCCACGAATTAGCAGAACTTCTCGACGACGAGATGGCAATTGTTAAAAAAGGCATACCATAATGGCCGCTTCTAATTACTTTCAAGAGCTACTTTCAAATCCATTAAAATAGATATGAAGAATCCTTGAAGTAATGCCGATGCTCGCTACCATAATAGCGTATTAGCACAGATGATCTTCATAAGCTCAATAATGCAGAAGGCTTAGAATCTGTGCATAGAAAATTCCTTTGAAGTTTAAACTGAAATAATTTAATGAGGTTTCATAAATAATATAACAAATAACAAACAAAAGTTCGTTTCAAATACGCTCATCAATTTACAACGCCGTTCAACTGGGATTAAAATAAAATGACTATCAGGAATAGTTCGTAAGAATGAGAGAGCATTACTACACCCATAATTAAACATGCCGTAGACATAACCAATATCAAAAATAAAAGAAGAATAAAAATCTCATAACATACGCGTCGTCTTTAATTGCACATCAGTCGCCATTCAGGGCGCATACGCTTTGATCATTCGTACAATTTGATCATTCTTATCATTTTAAAAAAATGTTGAAAAATGTCTGCATATATTTTTAATTAGCGGATTATAGTTCTGTTATTGGTTTCACCGCGTGCGTCTTCTGCCCCTTTCATATTTTCGACACCTTTTGCGGTAAATTTGGTATGTAGATTGCTGTAGGCATGTTCTACATCACTAATTAATTTTGGATAAGACTTAACTGATCCATTGGATTAGTATTGCTGAATGCACATTAATATAAATAAAGCCCCAAGAGCGATAAGGAAACTAATATCATACAATGATAATGGTGTAAACCGAAAAACGTCAACAATAAACACATTATAAGAAAAAGGAAATGGCGCATGTGTAAATGAAAAGAAACTCGTTCTACCAATCAGAAATGTACATGAATCGGAGCATTACTTACTAGTGATGCCAGAAATTAATATTACCCTGTTTCCAGTCCGTTTCTGATTGGTTGAACGAGTTTTTTGCATTTGCACATGCGCCAGTTTCCTTTTTCTTTCGTGCCGGACACCATAGTATCCGTAGCACTTTAGGGTTCTTATTTTTTTTATTAATTTTGGGTCGGATTGGCTCACTGAGGTCGGAGTTATGGGGGTCGCTCCGATCTATGTCATATACGATATGAAATGGAATTTGAACTTATAAATGGTCGGAGATAAGAGGATCGTCTGGACCATATGGCAAATTTTTAAAAAAATTTATTTTATGCTTTTCCGTCACGAATTTATCAACTGAACTCGCAAATAAATTAGGAACGAAGGAAACTGCTTGCTCATGATGCACGAGGGGACAGAGTTTCAGGTGCTTGAGTTCGATTGTTATGAAGAACGTGCCGCAAGTACTTTAAAAGCATCGTTAATGAATTCACGAAGTCGGTCGTTCCGTTGCGAATTTTTTGATTTTGATTTCAGATTCGGATAAAACATCAAAATAGTAAATGACAGTTAAAAAAAGGCACACCTGTCTTATCTTTTCGGGAACATGGTTAAAATGGCGATTAAAATTTATCATGTTGCTCCTTCGAGCTGCACTAAAATGATTCGTTCTTGGGAATTGGGGTTCTTGTAAGCCGTCACTACATTATAGTCATTGAGAATTCCCTTTAATCCTTTGGTTAATTTTCCCTTGTAGGAGAAGGAGGTGTAGTTATTTTTTTCTTTGTGATATTGAAAGCTGGTTAAATGGTTATCTTTGTGTATAAATCTGTGACGTTTTAGGAGATCACTTTTTCTCTGTAGCTATTTTCTTATTTAACCTTCATGATGTGGTGTATTTCTTTGTCGAATTTGTGCTTTCCTATTAGACAGTGAAAGAGGAAATCTTTTGGCTCCAGCAATGGTTCGAGCTGCGATGAATAAAAACATTGGTATTCGTGGATTTTCTATGGACATCAAATCCCTGTTTACGTCCTGAACGGGTGATCTTGAGGTCGAGAAAAGGTTGCGAACAGTTTCTTTTCCAATTCGAATGAGAAGTGAATTGAAGGAAATTGGTTATTTAGATGGTTAAGAAAATCTTCGACGCAGCATTTGTTCTCATCGAAAACCGCAAAACATCGAAAACATATGTAAACCAAACGGCTGGAAAATAGAAATTGGCAGATCAAGTTGTTTTTCAAGTTTTCGCATAAAGATTTCAATCAATATGGGACTAGGGAGAGGGGGGAGGGGGCAGCCCATAGGAGTTCCAGAGGAAATGCGATAAAAAGTGTTTTTAAATTGAAAAAAATTGTTGTAAACACATTGCCTGGTGAGAATGAGAAGTCCGTCTATTATTTAACCATCAATGTTATTTACCTTTAAGACTTGTACTACGCGGAAGATTGAAACAGTTGCTTTCTTAAAATACCAGGAGTCCATAAATCGTGATCATTTGACGAATAGTCAGCTCTCATTATTTTCTCATTCTTTCCATTGCTCTCTGGATGATTTTGTTTATAACTAACTCGACCACATTCTCATACATATTGGTCAAATCGTTTTTTTTTAAAGATCCAATACTTCAGTTCATAAGTAATTATAGTATTAGTTAATTGCTTATTACAATATGTGGATTAATAAATTGATTATTTTATTGAACTGAGAATTATTTCTTCCTTTTCTTTTAATTTAAAGTTTTAAAATATTTGTCTTCTAAAAATTCTTTAGGCATTGAATCAGCTATTTGAAGTCATTAAAAGTATACGTTATCGTTAGTTAATGCAATAAACTTTTTTTTAGAAACTGATCACATGTGAGAACGTGATAACGACAAATTTTGAACATGAAGAAGCATCAGACGAGTTAATCTCAAAGTCAGACAATGAGGAAGGTGATGTAGAATTGGTATGCTCCGAATGTGGTTGAAAGATTCATCATCGTAACCAATGATGTGCAATAGTTAAGCTACAATAGTTAAAATTCTAGTTAAACTACTTTGTAGTAGTTAAAAGGTAATTTACAACTACTCAGCAAAAAGTAGTTTTAACTATGTAGTTTAACTACAAATTACTTTTTAACTACGAACCACTTTTAAAAGAAATAATAAAATAATAAAATCAAATTTCAGTAAAATAAATTTGACACTTGTGTTATGTGTCATGGTCTTGAAAAAAAATTGGGCATTTTTGAGAAAAAAGGGTTTCCTTTAATCCTTGTAAAATCATTCCTATCCAGTTTCTGACTATTTATAAGAGCTTTAGCACCTTCCTGGAGAGATTTTTCTCCTTTTCTTATATTTTTGACATCTCCACTGGGTTGATCCATAGCCAACGAAAAAGACTATGGCTACGGTCGATGTGTACCATTCCAATGGTACTACCTACAGTGTTGGTATCGCTTAGTGCAACAAGGTGGTACTTTGGATTTGGAGATGGGGGAAGGTGGCGGTGGGGGAATCCCCAAGCAGTAGACTTAGTTGGCAAGGTGTAAAATAACGGAGAAACGACGGCAATATATAATTTTACGCACCCTTTGTTACAGAGATACATAATACTTAATATCTAGAAGATCCATTAATATTGAAATACTTTTCGATCCCATGTGTTTGCCTTTTCTAATAAAAAATAGTATGGAATCCTGCGTAGTGAAATCATGCTACAGAGATGTCAAAGCATAAAAACGTAATAAAATCAATACAGCTTACTGTATAACATTGGTCAACACTGGATTTTTTTCCCGGAAATTTAATATGTATTAAAAGGTGTATCTAAGGCACTGATTACGAAGAACATAGACTCTAGTTCATCCATTGAATTCACAATGCCTCGCTCTTTTACAAATTGTCTCATTTGTGGTCCATCAAAAATACCCACTTTCAATTTTTCTGTGTTTAATCCTGGAAACTTGCGTGAAAGAAATGCAAAACATTCACCTTTTGTGTCAAGGGCCTTTACAAACTGTTTCATCATGCCGAGTTTAATATGTGGTTGTGGCAATATAAGGCGAGCTCGATTTACCAAGAGCAAATTCATAACATTTTTTGTACCAACCATCAGTTTTTTTCTTACCGGACAGACTTATTGAAACTTAAAAATTTTCAAAAACTAGAACTGTTAAAAAAATAAAAACTAAGGTCGTATTCAGTATCAGCGCATTCGAATTAGCCCAAAACTGCAAAATTATGGGAGGAAAAATTTATAAATATATTTTTTGTTGACCAGTGTAATCTATTAAAATTTTTAAAGTTTATTACATAAGCGGATAAATAAAAAAGTATTTAAAAACTAATTGTAAAAGTAGTTAATTTTTTGTAGTAGTTAAGCAAGTAGATATAATTACTTTATTAAAAAGTAATTGCAAAATAATTATAATTACTAATTTTTAAAATAGTTAGTAGTTGTAGTTAAACTACCTTTAAAGTAATTAGTGTCCATCACTGATCGTAACAGAATCCACAAAACATGAAATTCTTCAGAATCTGCAACAGTGTATAATCAAGTCAGGACAATGTTATTACAAGCAGATTTTGTAAAAAAAAATAATGCAGTAAAAAAGTAATCAAAAAGCAATTCAAATGGTAAAACCTATCACTTTCAGTTACTGTAAGACAGTAAAGAATTAAAATCACGTCTTTTTTAAGTTTTCAGGTGAACACCTCCTTATATGCCAAAAATGGGTTAAGGAAATGCTAAATTATTTTGTATGCTTCATTATAATGAAAATAAATAAATAACTAATAATAACAACGAACTCCACTTTAACAAGTCTTTAAATTTTCAGTCCGTTAATTTCATTATGAATTCGTCTTAATATTCAATTGTAAATTCTTGGTTGTAATAGCTTAACTGACATTATCTAAATCATTTATACTAATAATATTTGTTAAAAAATTATGTCACAAAAAAGATATCACATGTTAAATTGTAGCATTGAGTACTTGGACCGCTTCCACTATTAAGGGGGTTAGCTAACTATGCAAATTAAATCCAGCTCTTGTATTTGGAAGATACCAAAACGCTGTTGCTATGCGTGGACATAGGGAGGGGCAACTACAAAAAAAAGTTATATTTCGCTACTTCTCCCCTTAAATCGGGCGTCTCCAATCAATGTGGATCAATATTGTTGACTGCGCATGCTCGTTCGTCCAATTCGATACTTGGCGGTTATTTTGAATTCAATTTGGTTCCTCACGGTCTTGTCTGGTGTGCTTCCGTAGGGTGACCAGGAGAATTTTCAGAGTGAGTTTAGCTCACTTTTGTCCTGTATCGTGAATATTTTTAGCACATTTTCTATATATAGAAATGTGCTTATGTGATCGGTTTGTCCAGCTGTCCGTCCGTCCGTCTGTAGACAAACCCACAATTCATTGCGTTGCATGTATTGAATTGCATGTATTGCAATCTCACAGTTCATTCAATCATGTCTTGAATTGCTGGATGAAACGAATTATCCTCGCATTTGGTAAAACGCGTGTTGAGAACATGGGTTCGGTTCTGCGCGTGCTCTAAACATTAATGAGATGGTGTGCGTGCAGGATGCACGTGTTTGACGATTATTAAAAGGGCAGTTCGCTCCCTAAATCAAGAGAATTTTTTTATTCCTAGGGAGCTTAGCATTTATTACGATAACTTGAAAACGAATTAACTTTTTCACAGTCTGTTTTCACCAATCCATTAAAATGGGACAGAGTACGCAGAAGTACGAACGTGAGATAGCAGGAATAAGTACGTGCTCTAATAGCACGTGCTTAAATAGTACCATTATGATACCCTCTTAAACATTTCCTATAACAAGATATGGCAAGTAATATATCAAACAAATTGTCACAACATATCATGAACGAATACAAAATAGTAACTAGTGATAGCAAGTATCGGTCTAATGGCACGTGTACGTGCAAGGATGTCTCATGAATGAATATAACGGTATATAGTAATGTCTGAATTGTTTAGTAGTACGTGTTTTAATGGTACCAAGTGGTACCATTGGAACTTTCAATGCTAGGATATGGCATTAATATATCAAACCATTCGTAATTACGTGCCATGAGTGAATATCACGAGAAAATAATGATCATAGTTATTGGTTTAGTAGCACGTGCCCTAATGGTGCCCTATGATATCATATGGTAACCTTGGAACTTTCAAATCTAAGATATGGCATGTAATATATCAAACGACTCGTAACAAGGTGCCATGACTGAATATCACGAGAAAATAATGATAATGGTTATTGGTTTAGTAGCACGTGCCCTAATGGTGCCCCATGGCATGATATGGTACCATTGGAAGTTTCAATTCTAACACATGGCATGTAATATATCAAACGACTCGTAACAACATGTAATGAGTGAATATCATGAGAAAATAATGATAATTGGCATTGGTTTAGGAGCACGTGCCCTAATGGTGCCCTATGAAACCATTGGAACTTTCAATGCTAAGATATGGCATGTAATATATCAAACGACTCGTGACAACGTGCCATGAGTGACTATCACGAGTAAATAATGATAGTGGCAATTGGTTTTGTAGCACGTGCCCTAATAGTACAATACACAATTTATAGAACTTTTAATGCTAAGATATGGCGTGTAATATATCAACCAACTCCTTACGCGTTATTAGATCTTTTGTTATCCATAGCTTATTTGAATCAAGTGTATAGTACTCTTAGGCTTAATGGTATTTAAAACTCATTACTAATTAATTTATTAGTAGTTAATCGCTTGCTTCAATAAGACTTTAGTAATTTAATATGAAAATCTAATAGATGCTTACACATAACGCTTCAGCAATTGAGGCTCACTTCGTTTAACATTATGTGAGAATTCTTACAAATTAAAGAACTTTTATTTTTTTAAGTGTATGAGGAATAACTTCACTCTCCATTTACCTTTCATTCTTCAAGTTTATTCTTTTAAATTCTCTCTATACGTTAGCCTATTTAAATAGTAATTTACAATTTAGTTTTCATATTTATTTATTTACTCTCAAGTGTTTTAAAATGTTGGTTAATTCTATATATCCATGTACGATGCTATAAATAGAAAATGTGCTCCCTTTATCCGCTTTGGCGGTAAAATCATTCTTGTTATATATAAATTCGTGTAATTTTTTTTTTTTATTTAAAGCACGAAACTGAAAATCCACGCATTTTGGTGGTTTTCTGTGGAAAATAGGAAAGTTTGGCCAAAAGTGTGCACGAAACTCATTCGTTTTCACGTTCAAGGTAGTAATGACCGTTATTTTTGCGTAAAATATTTTTACCGGAGTAAAAGTTTTTTTTTTATTGGGAATTCAAAATAAAATGTTACTTAGATTATATATCCATATACATTTGCTAAAGCTTATGGGGCTAATTTCGTGCTAATCTTTTAACTTCGTGTGACTCGTAATTGTTCTGGAATATTCTTTATAGTTAATGTGGGAAATGCTTCTTGATATTTGAATTATTGACGAAATTTAAATTTTAATACTTGATATGGTAACGCAATCCAGATTATATTTTTACTTATAAATATTTAGATTAGTTAATGCTTATTAAAGCTAATTTTTCACTTTACTTTGTAAATTTGGTTGGATTAATTTGCTTATGGAAATGAATGAGATGCTTTTCGGTCTATTTTTCCTTTGTTGAGCTAGCACATTAACAAGATAAGAGGGGAAAAAAACCGGGCGTTTATAAAAGTTTTATTATTATAAAGTTTTATTATTATATCTCTTCAAGCCGGCGTCAACAATTTGAAAAACTGTTTGGTCCAAAGCGGGTTTATAATTAACTATATACCCGCTTTGGTTTGGTCGAACAATTAAGCAATTCGTATAACAATCGTTCCTCCGACTTATGGAGAGACGACTGAAATGAATCGGTGGCCTAGAATACGAACCAGTGAACCGATTTGAAAAATATGTCCTTTAACGTGCATTGTCATCGATCCTGTGTATGTATATAAAGTTTCAGCTCTCTAGCTTGTCGGGAAGTTGGTTTAATATTGGTTACAAGATTTGACGGATACACAAACCTACAGAAAAGCAAGTTGAATAAAAGCGTATAATAATAATAATAATAATAATAATAATAATAATAATAATAATAATGGTACTATACCTAAATATCTATTCAACATCTATGCATGTACTGTTCAAGAAGTCCTCACACTTAGGACACAATTGGTTCCCGGAAAGTGTCTTAAGTCGAAACGTCTTAAGTCAAAACATCATTTTCTATAAAAATACATGTCTTTTTTTTTTTTTTAAATACTTTTTATCGTAAATGCGAAGCAAGTGTCGTAGCACCGAAGCAGTGGTAGGAATTTATAAATGTCGTAAATTGAAACGTCGGAAATCGAGGACTCTTCTAAACTTCTCCATTCCTTTTAACACTTAAGGTAATGTTAATTTTATTTTCTGGTTAATTAAAATGTTTGAAAAGCGGTTATATCTCTGCAATTCGTGATCCAATTTGAACCAAACCTGATTCATGCTGAAAGTTAACCCATTTCAGGAGGATTTTATTTCAACAGTTTTTGCTCTAGTTTGAATACGAGAAAGTCTAGGGCGAGAACACTCCCGATTTTTGGATTTTGACTTCAGATTCGGATAGAGCATCAAAAAGCGGGCAAAGATTATAACAGCCCCACATTTCCTATCTATTCGGGAACATGGCCAAAATTATAGTTAAATTTTAGACATTCTGGTTCCGCGATCTGGCTCCAACGGGCTATTGTAACTTTTACTTGGTTTTTTGGTGCTCTATCTGAATCTTAAGTCAAAATCAAAAAATTCGAAATAATTAGGCAACAGAACGACCGATTTCGCAAATAAAACTGATATATCCAAATTCAGGTGTAGGAAGCAATTCTTTAAAGAGTTCTAACTTTCTATTTGAATTTAATTTGTTTAAATATTTAAATTCGCTTTCCAGTTAGGTGTCTTTTTTTTTTTTTTTTTTTAATTTAATTTGAATTTCGAGTCTTCTGTGTTGCCACAGGCCCTTTTTAAAGTGAAAGATCCCAATTATTTCCAATTATAAACGCCGTGTGAGATGCTCTGACACTAGCTAAAGTTTCTCTTATTTGTAAAAGATATCCTTCTCGTACACTAATGACTCAGTGTGATATTTTCAGTTGTGTGTCACTCAAATACGTTGCACTCACTTCGAGTTTGCATACACTTTTTTGGTTTCCGTTTTCAGTCATGTTTTGAAGATGAAACTCTGTAGCGAACGATATGATAACAATCTTCTACTTTTTTTTTAACTCTAATGTCGTGTATAAAATTTCCTTGGAGCTTCTTGTGAATGCGTCTCGCCACCCTCTCTTTCATTGGAATCCACCCACTCCGATCGTTTGCTGGTGCTCGGGAACAAATTTGCGACAGTTCCCTGACGAGCGATCGCGGGGGTCTCAGCTGCGGCGCCTTGCGCTCCCCGCGCCGACGCTCTTCTTCCCTCCTGTGGCTTGGAAGGCAGATCGCCGTCATTATCAAACTCGTGCGTTTTTCTTACTCCACCACCACCCCCACCTCGTCTTCTCTCTGCTTTTTTTTTTTTTTTTATCCCTCCCGCTCTTTTCTTTTCTTCCGTATTTTTTCCTCCCTTTCACCCATTTCTTATTTTCTTTTCTTCTTCATCTTGCCGTGTCAGCAGCTTGATGTACAGAACGTGACACGACATCTCTAGTTGACAGGCTCACGATTTGAGTGGGCGATTCTACGATGATAACTGAAAAGAAAAAAGTTCGCAGGGAGAAGTGAGGGAGGCGCTCAACGATCCCCAACAGTCGCTAGAAGAGATTTAAGAAAAGAAAAAGATTAGATTGATATAAAAAATAACGGCGAAAGAGATAGAACTAAAGAGAAGAGAGGGGTAGGGAAAAAGGGGCTGGAAAAAAAAAAGAAATTGGTGCAGAAAAAAATGAATGTTTGAAAAATGTACGCCTTCCTTAATTGCTGTACAAGGTGAAATGAAGGCCGGTTTTTCTGCTAAAGAACTTAATAATGATCCTAGCATTTTTTTTAGTATTTAAAAATAAAGGAATCTTAAATTTGTGACGGCAAAAAAAAACTCGAAATTTTAATGTTACATATGTTCTTAATCCTTATGAGCTGGGCATCTTGCTTCTGACTTAAAAAGAAATTAAATTCGCGTGCTTGTTGTTTGTGGCTGCTTGCATTTGATTAGATGCCGTAGGTGTCGTTAAGTTCTTAGGAAAGTGTGGCTATTTCATTCTTTGTTTCTTCAATGAATGGAAGCTTGGGCCAGTTTTAATGAACTTAAAATGCGTTTACAGCTTTCTAAGAAACTATGCAACATTGAAATAAATTAAACGGCACTGGGAAACAGTCAATCTGTCGCCAAAGATTTATGAGTCGATTTTGAATAATTAGGGGTTCTTTTTTATTTTCTTTTTAAAGATTTTATATTGTATCTTGTTAATAACACTGGCCAACAAAATTTAACATTTTTCTTGTTCACGGAATAAAAGCGGGTGATTTTGGTAGCTTTTTTTTTTTTTGGTTGATTACGAATATAATCTTAAAATTTCTCTAGCAGTCACAGTTTTTGAGATAAAGAGAATTGGAATTTGGCATTGGCCAGTATAAATGATATTTTTCTGGAGATTTGAAAGGCATGCAGAGCGAGTACACCAAGTACCACTGTTTCATTTGTGAGTAGGATAGCCAGGCAAAAGATTTTCACTGCAGCCCACAAACGACTGGATATATCGCTAAAATTTGACGTCTGGGCAAATGAATGTTGAAAATGAACATCTCGTCGAAACTGAGAAAAAACTGCTGCCTCCACTTCATATCAAAAAGAGTTTTAATCAAAATCTTTGTAAAGGCAAATGGAGAGGCAGAGCGCGTGATTCCGGAATCTGAAATAGAATTTTCCGCGCATCAGCGACGCGAAAATAAAGAAAGGCATTTTTGACGGCCCTCAAATCACGAGCTAATGGCTGATAACGGGTTTGAAACTGCATTGAACCCAGTAGAACTACCAGCCTGGAAAGCTCTGAAGGTTGTAGCACACGGGTTCTTGGGAAAGAACAAGGTACCCAACTAGCCGAATTTGTTGATGAGTTCTGCCAAGCATTTTATGAATTGGGATGCAATATATCAATAAAGATTCATTTCCTTCGTTCCCACCCGAACTTTTTTCCTGCCTACCTTGGTGATGCCAGTGATGGACATGGACAAAGGTTTCACCAGGATATTTCTACCATGGAGAGGCGGTGCCAGGGAAAATGGATCCCTAACTGTTGGAACTCCTTCGGGACCTTCCAGATACCACATATAAAATAAAGTTCTCGGCAAAACGGGTCTAATATGCTGAAAGCTGAACGTTTAATTGCTTGCCGCATTTCAAAACATATGAGGGGATAGTGTTTTAGGTAATACGCACATCGTGTGAAATAGGCGTAGAAATTAGAAATAGTTAATATGGCGATTTCTAAAAATTGGTATGTGATAGAAAATTTTCGTTTCCATTTTCGTATTCAGCATAAAAAATTACTGTAAGAAACACCTAATTTGGTTTCGTGAGCGTTTTCGTTGTTGACCAGTGTCATTTGTGTTTAGTAGGTGTAGCTTCTTTAACTTTACTTGAACCCAATCTTTTGGGTTATCTTCAAATTCGTAAGGGGCCTAATAAGGTTGTATTCTCGGTATTTTGCAGCCTTTTTCGGGAGTTATTTAGTTATTTACTAAGGAAAATAATATCCTATTATTTTATAAAATTTTCCTTTATGTTTTACGAGAATAATCAACGTCTATCAGAGGGGAGAAGGGATAAGAGAGGCGGCTGCCCTGGGCTTCACAATATTAACAGCCTCAATTTAGTAACTCAATATTAGACAAAAAATTAGAAGTCGAAGTGACGTTATTAAGAAATAAAAAGGATAATGAATCAAATAGTTGGCTGTTTTCTTAGTTTTCACTGATATTTCGTCAACAAAATAAATTATGAAGGGTCCCAAAAATATTAGTTGCCCCGGGGCTCGTATTTTCTCTGAAAGGTTATGGAATTAAAATCATTCTCTAATTTTCGGGAAAATTCTGTGTCGTTGCTGGCAAAAGATTCGCTTATTATTTCAATGCCATCACACCCGATTTCAGACTCGGAACTGGAAAATAGCATAAGAAACCCGATCTGAAAACTTGGGCAACAAGAAAAAAGATATTTATGTTCCCCGGTGTGGTCGAAGCTCATTTGAACTTCCTGTTTTTATTAAACCTTATTTAAAGGAGATCAGTCATTCGTTATAACGAAGCGACTTTTGTGCTTTTTTGGATTTTTCGTAGAACTTTATGCTATTTTAAAAGAGATGATTAATGAAAGCAAAGCGGGCAATATATTAATAAGCGAAAAATGAAAATTGATAGCTAGGGCTAGCAAGTTAATCATTCCCAATCGCGGATCACAACCTTTGTTGTCTTTAAAATAGGAACATGATATCAGTAGAATGATTGAAGACGCAGCAACGTTCGAGTATCCTCTTTCGAACGGTGTAACTTGCATATCAGTACGATCAAAGTTCGAATTTATAAGCGGTACTTGAATATTGTCGTACAGCGGAATAGTCGTCTGTCCCACTCGGACATCTTTAAGC
This sequence comes from Rhysida immarginata, assembly GCA_023313115.1. NCBI lineage: Eukaryota > Metazoa > Arthropoda > Chilopoda > Scolopendromorpha > Scolopendridae > Rhysida > Rhysida immarginata. Next base: position 5,175,510 of record JAHWFO010015474.1, read on the forward strand.
GAGTGATTAAAGCTTTTTATCGTGTAGTCAGGAGGGGCATGCTTATATGGGAATTTCAAAATTATTAGTCAACTTATTAATTTAAAGCAAATAATTTTCGTAATTCTAAAGCATATCCATTATGCACAGAAACCATTAAAAAATAAAACTATGACTGAGGATTGGGGAAATAACTCATGAACTTATTCAAGACCTACTGAAAATAAGAGCATGTTACAGCAAGTTTTATCCACGAGTCTATGCAATTTTCATCTATGTATTTAATTCTATTTGATTGTCAAATTTATGCTCAATTCCATGAAAAACTTCAACATAGCTGCTGTGGAGTGTTCTTTATGAATCAACACTCTTCATTCGTTTCTTTATTGTAGACTTTCGTTTGAGATGATGTAAATAGACAGTTAAAATTAAATACTGTGCTTTTAAGTTAAGTATTGCTTGTATAGTTTATAAATTCTATAAAAGGCGGAGGTTCTGCGAATCTTAACCAACGGCATCTAGTTATTCTTGGATTAGATGCTTTCGTATAGGAGATGTTGCTATAGACATTACTGGTCTTAAACTCTCAGCCAACGTTGCTTGTTTTCTAAATCGTTTATTCTCTTTATCCTCATCCTTGTAGCTGGCGTAAGCATTTTAATCACAGAAAAAGCTAAACTAAAGGCACGGTAAACACTTTCTCATAAACTTAATCACACAGTCAAACAGTCGAGACAAAGACGCGAGGCCGTCTTTTAAAACAATTTGATGAAATGTTCGTTTGTTGTATTAATGCGTTTCTCGGGCGGCATGTGCGCGAAGTTTATACAAGTTGGGCGCTATTTGGTGGATGTTTCCTAAGGACAAAATAAAGCGAAACTTTTCTCGAAGTCTTTTAATGACGGCATACGTTTCGAGAAAAATGACTCTGGAATGTGATGACATCAAGTTTTGTTCGCAACACATTTACTAATAACAAGGCCAGCTATCTTCACGAAAATTGGACGGCTTATGGGAGTTCATCGTCTATTAATGGTCCAATTTATGCCGATATAGGTTCATTAATTTCGGAGATAAGCGCTCGATGCGGGAGTTAGTTTATATCCCACAGTATCATTGTGAAAATGTTTCTCAATGTTCTTCATAGAGATGTTAAGATTTTGTTTTTTGTTTTTATAATTTTATAATAGTTATAATGAACACATGAGGAGCATTAGACACGTATTCAAAATCAAAACTCTGCATTGTTAAAAAGTAACATAAAGAGGTGCGGTAAGGTACAAAATATTAGTCGTATCATCAAATTTCGAAATGGTGATTTACAGGTGTAAAATATGCCGCCCCCCCCCCCCAGCTGCACGGCACACGCTCGTTATTGTTTTCGATCAGGTCATTTTGCTTACAAAAAAATAACCCTTTAAATAAGGAGACAGATTCTACTTTGCAACAATATGAATGTTTCAGAGGATGGTCTAAGACCGAAACGCGTCTCTGTAATAAATTCATATCATTGCAAAGTAGAACCTTTTTCCTTATTTATATTTGTGCAACAAGGACCTAATTTACTCGTGTAAAAAAAAATAACCCGTTTCTTGTGATTTTCTAATCCCCCTCTTAGGCTTTCCTTCCGAATCTTATACGAAATTCGTGCTTGACGGTTATCGCTGACTCGCACTTGTTGAAGCAAAGGACGCAAAACGCTTTCATACGCTGGATCGCCATATCGAAAACAACTGAGACAGAGGAGACCTCTGCCGGAAACTTCAACTAACTTGACGATCCCCTCCTTCCAATGGTACGCAGGTCGTTCACGGCGGTTATAGCATTTTGAATTAGGGTACGGACTTTTGTATAATGAATGCACAATAAAAACGCTAACCCATGCTGACGTTAATAACAATGAACTCATTGTTTTAAAAATAAAATTAATAAAAATATAATTATAAAGAATTATTTTGAGCGATCAGTGATTAAGCGACTGTCAGACTTTTTGATCTATTCAGTTATGTAAGGTAAAATTTATAAATGAGTTAAAATGATTAGGAATAGTGTATTGAAGAGATTACCTAGAATGCAAAAAAAATATCATTGTATTCTGCAGGGTGGTGCAAATTAAAGTAGCCTGGCATGAATTCTCTGCAATTCATGCGAGGCTATATTTATTTGCACCAGTCTGTATAATAGTATTTTTCATTTAGAGAAATTTGCGTAATTTTTTTTTGTTGTTCAGTTTACGCTAAATATTTTTGAATTCACCCAACAAAATTTCTCCCTTTCGTTGGCCATTATCTTAATCCGTGTTTTTTGTAAAATAAATGTATTCTTTCAAAAATGGCAAGGACACAAAAGAGAAATTAAAAAAACGACCCAGTGCCTCATTAAAGATGGTTTCTACGTAAACGGGATAGTTTTACTACGCAGAAGAAGTTTTCATTCGGCGCCATTGTGAGAGACCCATTCTCCACTCGGATTGGACTCATAATTTTTCTTTCCAGCTTGAGTCGGAATTAGCTTCCAGCCGTGACATGTGAAAACTCTCTGCGGTGATTCACGCTTATGATGCCACCATTAGGCCTTCGGAATGAGAAAACCCCCATCTTCAAAGGAGCCCCATTAATTTCCCGTGTTTCATTCCCCTCGGCAACTTAAATCATTTCATAAAGACGAGTTTTTTGTCCCTCCCTCCCTGACTAATTAATTGAATTGTATTCAAGGAAAAACATTTCTTGTTGGGCATAATTTTTGTACGTTTATTACGTAGAAGTCAGCGAATGAACTGAGTGCGTTTAGTATATTGTCTAAATTATCGCCAGTCCGTGTGCATTCGTTTTAATAGGAATTGCTGTATTATTATGCAATAAGACTTCCATTAAGAAATTGTTTCTTTAAAGAACTAATCCATTTAGTATCTGTTTCTACGATTTGAAATTCGTTATTAGATTAGATTAAATTAATTTGCTCTGTTAGAGTAATGGATTCCCCTGTGTGGTCTTGAATTAGGTTAGGGGTCTTTAATTTGGGGACCATGATACAGATTAGAAAAAAGTAAAAGGCTCAGAGCTTTACTTATATTTGACTTCTATCTGTATCATGAATAAAGTTTACTTGCGCCTTTCGTTGAATTACCTAATCTGGCCAGTAATTGAGCTTGTAAAATATGGTAATTATTTTCAGATATTGTAATCAAAACTGCGTTGGTAGTAAATAAAATTATAACTTCTGTAAAACTAAAAATATTGGTAAGTGAAGCGCAAACAATATAAAAGCTTATATACCGTACCCATCTTCTAGTCAATTACCAAATTCATTTTCTTGCATTTGCTCCGTTATATTTACTGCTGCAAATAAAGAGTTACTAAAGAGTTAATGATGCAAAAGTTCTGTCTATGATGTGCCGTATCCAATTAGTAGGTTGGCGGCTAATAAATTTCATTACTGATAGTCTAGGAATAGTTGAATGCAGTGGTTTCGTGCTCTCCGGCCACCGAACCGGTTTGTAAAGATTATAAGGAAGCCATTTTTGTAGACTTGCGATTCCTCAAAATTATCTAGAGTGAACATTTTAATATCTTTTCAACAGAATGGAGAAAAACCATTGGCCGTAGTTGAAACTTTCTCATCAACAACAATGTTACAGGATGGGAATTCGTGTCTTATATTGTTGTGAATACACTTTATGCAATAAGATCCTGACTTATTTCCTATATGTTGAAATTATAAGTTATAAACAAGGAACATTTCCATTAAGACGTAAGGACAGTAGAAACCAACGGCACTTTATTGCTGGTCAGTATTAAGAGCTCTTTCTGAGGAACAAGCAGTGAATCCTGCCGAAGAGGATATAGGAAAATAGCGGAAGCTCAGAGTTTATCTCTTTTTTACCCCTTTTATCCGCACTTTTTAACCTTTTTTTTAAACCAAAAAATTGATTTTCTCGAACGTAGTATTTAGTAAATTTAAAAGAGCTCTACCTTCTTTCGTTTCTCATCATATCCCATCGAATGACCTATTACATGCCATTTTTTTGCCATTTGAAAACTTTAATAGTTCTAAAGACTACGTGCTCCTACTCCCACCCACTGCGACAATTTAGTCCAAACTTCATAGTAATATAGAACTTGCCTAGAGGAATCTGCATACAGAATTTCACTCCTTTACATACCTATATATCACATGGAACTGGTGGTCCCCTGTACTCCCACCCCCGTAACTCCGAATCGAAACCAATCGAAACCAAACTAAATACTGAACTAGGAGTGAATGGTGAATTACAACCTTTTATGTCAAAAAATGTAGAAAATACCGGGTGATTCACTCGAATGACGTGCATTAGGGATAAACAATTGAAAGAATTTGAGCGCCATATCGAATTTTTAAATAGTTGGAGTTTGTATTGTTGCAACGGCGCTGCATGAAAATCGTATTGTTGAAATATGACGCCCGCTTTATCAACAGAGCAGAAATGCAAGGTTGTCAAATGGTATTTCGAGACAAAATTACCTGTAACCGTGCAAAGAAAGTTCCCGAAGGAGTATAAGTGTCGAGACGCACCAGGCAGGCAACCAGTCATGGATTTTGTCAAGCAATTTCGTGCCACTGGATGTGTTAAAGGCAAGAAAAAAGGCGGGAGCGAAGATCATGTTCGAACGGCCGAAGTTGTCGAAAATGTTTGCACAAGATTGGTCGATTTCCGTAATAAAAAATCTGTTCGTCGCCCTTCATTGAAGAAGGCCTGTCGTATACCACGACGTGGCGAATTTTGAGAAAGGATTTACACCTGTTCCCGTATAAGATCCATGTTTATCAGGAGTTAACAGACACTGGAAGACAGAAGCGACAACAATTTGCGATGGAGTTTGGAGCAGAAATGGAAGCCAATCAGGACATTGTGGACAATCTGTAGGTGTCAGATGAGTCCTTCTTCCATCCGTCAGGTGACGTTAATAAACACAACGTTCGTTCCCAGCACCCTCATGAGATCCATAAGTCACCTCTTCATCCACGAAAGGTTATGGCTTGGTGCGCGATTTCCAAAAGAGGCACCATTGGTTCTTTCTTTTTTGAGGGCACCGTAACGTCACAGGCTTACCTTAACATGTTGGAAACTTTCTGCATCCCCGGTCCGCTTCGACATCAATGGTTTCAACAGGATGGGGCTAGGCCTCACACCACTAATGAAGTGCTAGAGTTTCTCAATCAGAAATTCGGAAATCGTGTCATTTCAAACAGGTTTCTAGATCGATTCGGGGGTGGCTTTCTTTGGCCCCCTACGAGTCCTGACCTAAACCCATGTGATTTTTATCTCTGGGGGTTCTTTAAAGACATTGTGTTCACTACAGCACCAAGAACCCTAGACCAGCTGCGACAAAGCATCGTCGACTGCTGCACCCTTGTGGATGCAGAAATCCTGGATAGAGTTATGAACAACTTCACCATTCGGCTGCGAGCAGTTCAAAACGTTCGTGGTGGCCACATTGAGCATATCATCAAGATTTTTCCACGGGAATAAAAACTCTGAACTGCCTAAAATATCATACTGAAATGCTAAGTTTGTAAACATTAATGGGTCAATAAATCATAGTACTGAAATTGTCAGAAATTGACTGAATCGCCCAGTATGAAGGAGACGGACAGACAGACATTGTAAAAACCAATAAGTTACTCCAGTTATTCGGTACCTAATAATTTTAAAACATGGAAACATAATGGCTTAAGAATTTTTAATTGTCAGAAATTTCATTTTCATTGTTGCATGGAATGGTGTTTCTGTTGCGAATGTCTCAACAAAAGTTGAACACTGAAACTTCTTTCAGAAGGAGAGATTTTCTTTCAGGAAGCAAAATCAAATGAAAAGTCAAAATTTGTTGAGCACTTAGTCTGGGAACTTACTTTCGAACACAAAATTGGCAGACCTATCCAGATTGGTAATTGTAAAATTACGAACTCCACCGAAAATTCATACACTCTAAACATTCCTTTCCATTCTATAGTGCAGGTTGCATTTAGTTCAGAACGGATATACGAAAATCTCCCGTTCTGAATGAATTTTCATGTTTTCTTTAGAAATTTGAAATATATGCGTCTTATAAAAAATCCCCCTATTCATTGTAGCGTTAAAATTGCCTTGCTATTTTCTTTTCCTTTGGGCTTGCTGTATAGCCATTTTAGAGAAGATGGGATCCAGAACTGTAGCTATTAATGATATTTTTACCTGTTTCTAGCCATTCACAATGCGTAAAGTATGCTTAAAGTTGAAAATGCTTTTTCATTTTAGGACATTCTTCAAGATTCATAACAATAAGATTGCCCCGATAGGGTGGAATAAGAAAGAGAGAAATGTAAACAGAATTAATGAAGATTCTTTGTAAATGTACATTTTTAAACAATTTACATGGTTTTCTGATGAGCGTTTAAATTTAAAGAATTCTTAATTCTTTTATGATTTCCGAATTTAAGAAACATTTGTAGATAAGTCCGGGAAAACTCAAGAAAAGATTCATAATTTCGTTTTGATATTCTAATTTTTCAAACATAATACCAATTTTTCGGGTCAAATGACTTCAGGGAAATGAAAATGCAGCAAAAAAAAAAATCTTCAAAATGTAAGTAAATATTTATCTGTTTAGTTTTCGCTTTATCCCTTGAACTGGATTTATAATTTATAATATTTAAGTCAAAATTTTTTATTGCTTCGTAGCCTTTCTTGACTTTTCTCTCCCATTATTTGAGACGAAAAATTTTTTTGCCTCTTTCCTACGTCAAACACAAAAAATTCGCACTAGGAACTTGAAATGGTAGAGCTTTTACGTCGTAATATTTGACATTATGGCATAAACGGCGTAAAATATTTTTTAATGTCAAGCACTTTGTTTTGAACGCATGCGTCAAGGCGTCCGCCATCGCATTGTTTGGTGAGAGCGATTACAGAAGTCGCGAGTGGAGACGGTCGGCTTTATAACCCCGCAACAGCCGCACTCGTATTTTTCTGATCTTGATTTAAGAAGTCGTCATTTTTTTTTTAAAAGAATAAAGAATGAAAGAGAGGGGAGGGGGGAGGAAAAAAGAGATAAAGCTTTAAAAAAGAGAAAAGAAATGACGACTGAAGAAAATGTCAAGGGCCTGAAGACTCTTTTGTTTATCGTATCGTGGTCGGTGTTGTGTGCGAGGAGGAGCGTGTCGCTGCCTGTCCTATACATCATCGTCGACCACCCTCCGTGCTGTTTCTGTCCGCTCGACTGGAAAGCATAGGGAAAAATGCCTGAACCCTGATGAGTCATTCCTATGCATGACGTTGGAGATCGGAGTGTCCAGTGCCTTGGGTGTTCCGAGGGCTGCGCTCCGTCTATGCCGGGTTGACCCCACGAGACGAGGCACGGGGCCTCTTCTTTTCATGCTCCTTCTCTCAATCTGTCTCCTGTCTGCATTCCTCTGCCTTATGTGCTGAGGAGACATCGTTGTCTCCCGGAATAGGCTTTCCCTCCCAGAGTCCTTCGTGTTTTGTCTTCTACACGAATGCCACTCAACGACCTCGGCCAACGAAGCGCTTCCAAATTTCCATCTCGCGCATGAACGACGCAAACGTGTTTTTGAGTTTCCACCCTAGAGATCCCTTGAGTCTAAAGTTACCTGCTCGAGTGCAACGTATTTTTTTCTTACCTCCCCTCCCTCAACCTCACTTAGTCTTATCTGCTTGAATTTTTTCGAGAACATTTTTTCCATGTCTTCTTGGCTCTTTCCTTCCTCGTCTTTCTCTCGCTCGGCCCTTCCTTTGTTCTTTTCATCCTTTTAAAACAGATAAAACGATCGAGTTAATGTTGCTGAGAAAATATTTGAAGTTAAATAGTTTCATTTATGGCATTTCAATAGAAATCAGGTGAAAGCACTTTAAGCAATGGACTTATATTATGGCCGCGCATCAAACTTATTATATGCTTAAGAGCTTATACGTATTCGATTTGCTCTGTTTGTGCGTCTGTCTGTTTGAATCATTTACGATTTCTCGAAAATGGCTTAACGTTTTCCAATTCTGTTTTCTCTATTCGATAAAGACATTCCATAAAACGTCATTGTAATCTGAATAATGGTTACGTCACCATTAGAATGGAAATTGTTTTTGCTGTTAAAGTTATAATAATCATACGTGTTGTATCTATTCGGGAACATGACTAAAACAGCGTCAAAGAATAGATAACCACACTTTGATTGTCATTGTAGTCATGCTCCCGAATAGATAGGATTTGTGTGCTTCTTATAACTTTTACTTAAATTTTAAGGCTCCATCCGAATATGAAATAAAAATCAAAAAAATTCGAAAAAATTGGCAACAGAACGAGCGACTACGCAAATCTTATTGGAAATCTATATTTTAGAACCTCTTTTTCTCAAGAAACTCTAGTATCTCGTCATTAACCAAATAACTAATTATGTTATCGATAATAAATTGAACGACAATGAGAAGCATTGACTGAGAACGATTTAGCAGTTTCAAATTCTGTTTTTGCTATTCGATATTGAATCTTCCTGGGCTTGACTGATTAAAATGTCATTGAAAGGGTCAAACGGTCATGTCATTATTAGATTACTCCCATTAAAATTTCTCAATAGCAGCTTGATCGAGACTCACAATAAACAAATGAATGTTAACATTCTTTTCGATGTTAGTAATACCACGTCCAAGAAAATCGACTTATTCGAGTTTTTTCTCAAAGTTCTTCAATGATGAGTTCTCAAAAATTCAGAAGTTTTTGTCAACAACCATCAGTCTTACCAACACACACCCTCCTTTGCAAATAGAATTTCATCTTGTCTTTTATTGTAACTTCGATTAAGAAGAGACAGACGTTTCTAGCAATGGAAGGAACATAGGTTGAAACCTTTATACGTGCGAGCAGTATTCGACTCATGATTATTTCCGACGGATCCGATCGTAAGTCCATTGATCGTAAATCCACATAGTATAGACAAAACTTTAATTAGTATTTTAAATGCTTCTCACTCGAATGTTATTACAGTAATATAGAAATGCTTTCATAACGACTACTTCGTGATTATTATTACAGTAATGAAAAACAGTATACAGGGTGTTTCATAATTCGTGTCCCGTCTTTAGGTCCAAATAACGAATTGAGATTTTTTTCACCGGGTTTTTTGCTAAACCCACATTTTACATGATGCTCTACAACTTTCTAAATAACACATGGGGTCTAACCCCTACCCCTACAAAATTAAAATTTTCAAAATTTACTCCTTCACCCTCAGGGACGCGAAATGTTTTTCTTCTGAATTAGGAGACATTAAAACCAAATAATCAATATTCATTTTCCCCCAATCTGTTCCCTTGAGCCGTTATTCGGACCTAAAGACGGGACACCAATTATGAAACACCCTGTATATACTATACGTTATGTTAAATAGTCATTCATTATGGCTATAATGAAATTCATTACAAAAGTTTGAGAGATATATGTGTACAATCTGTCGACTGACAGCACAGCGCTTTATAGCAGATTTGTAACTTTGGAAATGCATTCTATGACAAAATATGGACACGACGAAAAAATGAAGCGATATTAACGAAACTTCAAACGAAAATTTCGTAAACGTCTGGACATGACCCGTCAACAGGGAATCATTTGGTTTGATGCCGGACTCTCTTTGAAAGGATACGTTGAGGACACACAACGTATAGCATTGGCATCTGGAGTTTACTTTTCAAGAACATAACGCCCGGGCACAAAAGGTATGCCTCTGCCTGGATTTTCTCCGCGCTTGTGATTCACTGCCTAGGCCAGCCAGATCGGCAGATCTCTCTCCTATTGGGTACATTTGGAAATGTGATGGGGAGATAATTAGCCTGCGATCAACTCAAAATTGAAGAGTCAGCCAGTAATTGGACTTAATTGGCACAAATTTTAAAATATTACCGTCCGGCAACTTTATGAGTTCTTGCTAACGTCGGGTATCCAAGCCAGAAGTGAACGCCATGCTGATTGCTTGCTTTGTGAGAGGCGTTTTATCCAGTTTTTAATCCAGTTAATCATTTCTTTTTCCGTACATTTACATTCCGCTACTAATTTACTTGTCAATGCATATTTCTTTCTTGGTGCGTCGATTTCTTTATCAGTTAATGACGATTGTAGAAGAAAGGACGAGATATAAAAACCCTGGAATAAATCAATATTGGACACAGAATGATAAGACCCTTAAAATTGCTGATACTCTTTGACAGTGCGAAATAATAATAAAAAATGGACAATCTCTATTCGAAACTTCATCTGTTTATATGATCTTACCACATTGTGTCCATTTTTTGTCACTGAGTGTATTTGCCTGAAAGATGAAATGAATAAACTGCCGGGCGGATAGAAAACATAACCGGGTGCTCACCTGTCCAAAATGACCTGAGATCACAGGATATGATTGTCTTTTATTTTAATTACTATAGAAAATTAAAAAATGAAATTAAAAATACTAATTTTTTCCGCGCTATTAATTTAAAGTAGCCTTTTTGAAAATTTGATAAATTGCAAACTGCTTTACTGAAGAGAAAAAAAAATATATTCAAAAATATTGATTGCTTATGCCATACAATAGGGTTAATATCTATGATCATACATAGGGGGAGCCGTGGCCTGTGACCATACACCCCAATTCTGTGAACATCTGGCACGGCTATTCACTGGATAGGTGACCACTAGTGACATACTAGCTTTATCCCCCCTTGCTTCGGAGGGGCACGTAACTCCGTCGGTCACGGCTGCTGCTATCATCCTACAGCAGTCGTTATTGGTTTCGAAAAAACCCTGCGCCTAGTTCTTGGGGCCCTTGTGCAGTATCAGCCCCAATGTATATGACATATGCCTTATCACAAAGCACATATCATACCCAAACTCACATGAGGAAGGCACCTTAGGAGGATGATATTCATTGGACCTATAGTTCGGGACAAGTTAATTTTGCTATGAAGGAACAAGTACAGTTGCAAGATCAATGTATCAGTGCGTGGGAGTCATTAAGGAAGAGAGGTAGATTATAAGTAAAACTTACTATGACAGGGCAGTTGGGTGCTGCAGAATTATTTGGATATTGTTCACGCAATCTTACCTAAACATTTAAAACTAATTGTTTCATTGTTTATCTTGGGGGAGGCCGTGGCCTGGTGCTTTCACTGAAACACACCATCTGTGAAGTTAAGCAACATCAGGCACGGCTAGTCACTAGGTGGGTGACTCATCAGTGATCCACGATCTTCACCCCTCCCGGCTGCGTGACCATCAGACAGCAGTTGTTAATCCAGGTCCATCCAGGGACCCAACTCGTCGGCCTCAGGCCATACAGGCTCTGAATGGACGTATTGGATTACAATAAATGAAATAAATAAATAGCGACAGCGTGGAAGCCGGCCATAATAATAAGATATAGTCCCGAAAAGGTGTCTACGCATGCATTTTAATATACCCGCGAGTCAATTCCACATTAAGATCCATATGAATATTTCAGATATTAGATATTAACTTCTTAAAAATCTGTTACAAAGAAACTATTGTTTCAAAATCCTTAGAATAAAGTATTATCTGTATGTATCCTACAATACCCTTGTTTACTTTATGCAGTGCAGATTTATGCTTGCATGATTTCGTTTCCTCCTTTTTGAACTATACAAGCAACCCTAGTTAATCTACAGAATATTAAAAGCCAAGGAAATATTTTGCCCATTAGTATTCCCATTCTGTCCTTGCCTCTCACAATTCTGTGTTCACATTTGGTTTTTTTTGTGAAAGGGAGTCCTTTGTAGGTAAACCTTCGGCTTATGTTATTTTTTTTTCGTGTCATTTAGCACGACCCCCCCCCTCCCAGTTTTGTTCCATTGTGCATGAAGGTTAAATGCAAGGGGGCTCCATTGTATTAGAAAAAAGAAAACGGTGAAAGAGGTAGGGGGAGGGAAAAAAACTCCTGAAAATGGGGAGAAAAGGCTAAGTGATCGAATGCCATACTCCCTCCATCTCGTCTAATCTTTGCATTTATTTTGTCCTTTGATCTTTAAGTAACGGATTGAAATGGAAATCTGCTCGAACGGGTAATCCTGATGGAGAGCGTGACTTGCCTTGGCGCTCCCCTCTTCCGTCTTCTTCTCCCTCTTGCAAGCAATCGATACAGTAGAAGCCTTCGATTTTATGCAGTCCTCAGGATCTTGAACAAAGTCTCCTTCTCTTTCTCCTTATAGACCTCTCTCCTTTGCTTAAGAGGCCCTCCCTCTCCCTTATCCCGAGGCCTGGCGTGGAAGGAAGAGACCGAGATCGACCCGTTGATAGGTGGAAGAAAGGAAGGAGGAAGGGAGAAGAACAGTGGAGGAAAAGTGACGGGTCAGAAAACTACAGGCGTTCTCCATCTGTCTATTCATGAATAATGTCACTTAAAGACGGAGGGAAATGGCTTGCTAGCCTCCTGGGCGTTGACAAGTTGGCTTCACTTAATGCTCCTATGGAACGCTCGAAAGTTTCCCTCCACATACCCCGTCGCTGTGGTAGTTGATCGCTCACGGAGCAAATGTAGTGAGTGCTCTGCTTTTATTCCTAGTCAACTGCCAAATGGATGGATTGTAGAAGATGACATATAATTCTATCCAACCATTTTCACTTTGAATTTATAGGACACTTTGTAAGAATATCCCTTTGAATAATTGAATACCGAGCTGAACCCTTAAAAGCTGTTTTTGCTGCTGCTGTTCTAGTTCTTAGAAGCAGTGCCAACGCGGCAAAAGAAATTGGCTATTCTTTGCAGAATTTAAAAGTTTCGTACCTGAAAATGGCAGTGAGCCTAATGAAATAAGCGGACAATTGTTAAAATTTGCATATTTGTTTGTCCAATGCCTTATATTGTTTTAGTTTCTTGAAATTGTTTTATTTTATATCCAAAAAGCCACCAGGTTGAGTTTCCAGGAAACATGCTCTCATTATGTGGTCTCTCGGATCTAAAAGGGGACATGTATTTCTAAGAAAATTAAACAAGAAACAAAATCAAAGTTGCTTTTAATGGAAAATATACGTTCAGAAATTAATTAATTATATTAAAGTTTATTTTTCTAAATCTCTACACTCCGGAAAACCTTGCGTAGCTTTCCTTATTTACCTGGTTCACGATCTTAAATTCAAGTAAAAAACATAAATTTTGTTATTCTTTTCAATGTCTTCCAAAGCGACTCGAGAAACGCTGTCCAATGACTTCATAAAAATATTTCGATGACAAGGAAATAAGTATTGGCGAGCTAACTCTTTTCCCTTTTCCATTGACATTGAATTCCCTAAATAAAAGATAAATTACTTCTGCATAGTTTTAAGACTGAAGTTGCTTTATCAGTTAAATGGTTCTAATGAATTTATGCATTGGGTACGCCAATTAAGTATTCACACCTTAACAGATATCATCTATGGACTTTTAAGAAGTTGAATCGAAATGCGGCAACGATTTAGTAGCCTATAATGTTTTCTTTCAACAAGATTGAAGCATCAGCACACTAACATCGCAAAGACATTGGATGTTCAATTGAGTTTCCCGCAAGTTCGTTCTCCTGACGCTTTTAAACTTTTACCTACGGGAGACCCTAAAAGACATATCGTGTATCACTAAAATCCGGTTACACTGGCGGGCCTTCAGGAAGAAATTGAAACGGTATATTCAGCCATCCCAATAGACACTTTGGCCAACATTGGCAGACTAATAAATGTCTAGAAGCTGAAGGCAATTAACATTGAACACCTCTTGTAATTGTAGGGGTCCGAGGTAATTTGTATTGAGCTCGTGAAGTCTGATGACATGTTGATTCAATTTGTTTAGTAGTGTATGATTCGATTATACAGGGTGTCCAAAAAGTCTGGTAACACGGCAGATATCTCAAAGCTGCCAGGTAGGCGAGATCTAATGAGTGTGGTCTATAGGTAATAGGGGGGTGGGGAATTCATTGCCGCACTCAAATTTGATTTTGACCCCCAAATTTAAGGTCATCCATTTGTTAATTCGAAAACTATTAAAATTAGAGAAAAATTTCCAATTCCACCCTGTAGAGCAACGCCACATTAGTCAAAAAACAATTTTTAATCACACCCTTCCCCTTGAAAGATTTTGAGAAAATGGGCGAGAAAGAGTCACTCAAGGTCAGCTTGGGCTGGCCAGGTTGGCTAAGGTTTCTAACACATTTAAGTTGCAGTGAAGCACACCGTTGGGAATTTTCTTTCCTTGAGTTTAGATTAATGTGGTTTTGCTCTACAGGGTAGCAATTGGAAATTTAATAGTTTTCGAGTTAGCAAATGGATGACCTTAAATTTGGGGGTCAAAGTCAAATTTGAGTGCGGCAATGAATTCCCCACTCCCCTATTATCTATAAACCACACTCATCTGATCTCGCCTATCTGGCAGCTTTGATATATCTGCCATGTTACCAGACTTTTTGGACACCCTGTATAAGAGAAGGATTGCTTTGTAATCATTCAAACGCAGTGGTTATATAAGCACTTTTGCGACGCAATTGGATAAATAAAGTCATGCGAACACGCGACCGCCCATAATATCGTCGAGCTAGTTGTGCCGTCTGTTGTAATGTTACATGCTTTCTAAATTTACTGAAGAATTTCTTGATAACTGAAATGAAAAATTTGTTTGGTGTATGTGCATGAAAAAAAACGCAGGGGAATTCTCCATTATTTTGATCATAAAAGTGTAATAGAAAAATTCATGCTGTAGGGAGCCTGCTTACAATTAATCAAATCAAGCTGTACACAGTATAAGAGAATCGTTATAGGACTGTCGTAATCTTTGTCCCGAGTTATATGGAAACCGCTTTTTGAGAATACCGCATTATAGGAGAGTTTACTGTAATTTACAGTGATTGACTTTGAATAATACGAGGGGCGATTGATAAATAAGGTCTCCATGGCTGTATTTTTTTTATTTGTTAACCGATTTACAAAATTCTTTTTGTATCTTATACTCACATTTGTCCTCTATGTAATGCACTATTCACTTTTCGACATAGTCCCCATTCCTTTCCAAGCATTGCGCCAGCGCGTGACTAGTTGGGTGAACCCGTCGAGAGGAATTCTGGAGTTGTTGTCGACACCAGGATTGAATGGCAGCGTTTACCTCGCCGTCAGAACCAACTCATCTCCCTTAAGGGGCTCTTTCTTCTTTGGGAAGTGGTGAAAGTCGCAATGTGCAAAGTCTTTCATTTTTGAACTGCAATTTTTCATCTTTGAACTGTAGGCGTTGCAACACGTCTGGTGTGTGGTGACTCGTGTGCGGGCGGACGTTATCGTACTCCAGAAGAGGGCCCAAAGCTGCCATTCAATCCTGGTGTCGACAACAACTCCGGAATTCCTCTCCGACGGGTTCACCCAACTAGTCACGCTTTGGCGCAATGCGTGGAAAGGGATGGGGACTATGTCAAAAACTGAATAGTGCATTACATAGAGGACAAATGTGAGTATAAGATACAAAAAGAATTGTGAAAATCGGTTAACAAATAAAAAAGTTACAGCCATGGAGACCTTATTTATCAATCGCCCCTCGTATTTTCAATACGAATGAGTGTTCAAGAATAATAAATATCCCAGCTGATCGTATAAATCTTTAGGAATTTCACTTTGATCAGGAATAATCTGGTTTTTGTTTTTGTCTCTAGTCTTCATAATGCTAGACTCTTTATTTGTACCTGTTCTGCAAAACTCTCGCTTTGGAATTGTTTTAATTTATCAACATGATCTGTGTGACGAGAGCTTAGCCCAAAAATATTACATGTGATTCCTTTATTGATAATGACTGATAAATTCCAAACAGTTGAGTCACGAGAACAGACAAAACTAAAAACAGATACTGAGGTTATTCAAAGTTTATAGAAAAATGACACTTAAGTTTATATCCAAGTCATATTTGTTTCATTATTTTGTCTCTATTTGTTTCATTATTTTGTCTCTGAATGTTAAATTGATATTTGGTGTAAAAGAGTAGTGGGTTTGATTGGAAGAACCACCGCAGAAATATGCAGAACATTATTGTGGCTCAGTATGTGGCCTAAAGGCCACACACCAGGGTTAGCATAATTTATGAAGAAAAAGAGGGACAACCGAAAAGAAAATATAATTATCTTGTTTCAATTATTTTTAATGAAAGAAAAACAAATCGACATTAATAAAAAAGGAAAGGTGTTTTAATTATTTTTCCCAAGTACACCATGGACATGGACAGGCTCTTAAAAAGACAGATAGTTCATCATAGATACAGAAATAGGGTCGGTATATAATGAATGGGATACAATTCTAGAAGATCATAGTGGACCATCCAAGATTGCATGATTTTCTGAAGAACTGAACATCAGAACATTGTGATAAGTGAGGAGTAGATACCACAATGCAGGAACCATGTTTGCCAGACTTAGATCTATAATGACTTTATTTTCCCTAAGTTGGTAACAAAATTGATTTATCACAGCAGAAGAGATTCAAACTGAATCGCAGTTGGTGCCAAACACACGAACCAGATGGGCTTCCAGGATACATTCCATTTCAGATGCTTCCAGATATGCTTTGAAATGGAGTATTATAATTTTTGTGGATAGTATTTGATGGTTACTGTGCAGGAAGATTAAATGTTGAGCTATGATGAAAAGGCAAGCAAAAGTGCCAATTTTGATTTGTAGTCGTATGTAAACATTTGGAGAAAAAGGGGTTTAGCAAGAGACGAAAAGTGAATTTATCGAAATAGACTTGATATCGTTTAATATACAGAATGATATAAGCTTCTTTAATGAGATGAAATATACGTTTCATGACCTTCGCAGATCATGACTAAAATAAGAGATATAATTATACAGAATTAAAGGAAGTTTACAGACTGTATCGAAATTATCCGGTATTATCTTGAAGGCCGGCATCTATGCTCCTTTTCTTTATATTCTCCAGTTAAGTTTGAGATACATGGTTATCAATTCAGTGGCCTTTTTTGTAATAAACCACCATTGCTTATGATTCCAGATTATATTACCTAAATTACAATTTCTCAAAGTAAAACTTAACGGTAAGTAACTGCACAGGTAAAATTCTTTAGAAAAGCGCACATTTACTAAGCTATCTACAAGGAAAGAGAACTTTGTTTTCTGCTTCGAGCGATTAGTTATCTCGTTTGGCAAGAACGGAACGTTATTGGCCGTGAGTTGCGCCTTTAAGTAGAAAAGTTGGCGACAACGACGATGAACGTTGTTTCTTCTTCATCTTTTTCTCAGTCGGAGCGCAGGAGGCGTTCCGATATGGTTTCCCTGGCGTGTCGCTATCTTGCGCGCAGGGGTTCCGTGGCGCAGAGCGTGCACAGAAAATCAAAGAAGGGCACGTGCGTTGAGGTCGCGTGAAGTCGTCATTAAATGGACAGGACGTGGCGTTTCAAGCTTTGGCGCTTGTCAAACTCATGAATAATGGACTCGGAGTTGCATTACATTGTCGAATGAGTTCCCCCTTCACCACTACGAGAGCGTACAGCCCGACTGAAAGCCTCCTCACAAAAATATTTCCATTCTCCTTTTGTCGGCGCCCACACGAAATATTGTGATTTATGGAAATCGTCACAACCATCCAGGAAAAGGAGGAAGGTGGGGAGGGAGGAGAAGCTTGCGATATTACTCAACAAAAGTAAAAGTGAACGCAACAGTGTAATCCTATTCAGACTATTGAAAAGCGATACGGAAAAAAAATAAATTGTCAGTTATTTGCAAATTGGGAGGAAATCGAGGCAGTAGCTCTGAATACATATAAATGTACATTTTGCTTGCATATTATGACTTTCACTATTCATACCGTGTATGAACGTCTTCATATTTATTTATCTGAATAGAAACATTCACACACACGAGTATTTGAATTGTAATGGAAAAAAGAGATAAGCCAAGACAGCGAAAGGATTTAAATAAAAAATGGATATAATAGAGAGTTTGTGAAAGTACTACAGATCTTTGAAATGTTACAGTTCCTTTGTGCATATTTTTTGTGAAGTTGTGTTGTTATGGCGATTGCATAATATGTTCGATCGAAAAAAGGACACAATTTTAGTTCTCGTTTAGCCGGTACATCTGTGATACAAATCTTCAGTTATAAGCGTATCGAGAACTACGATATTGAAAGACATGACAGCCTACAACGATAAGATAGAATATCTCCTAGACACCATAGTATACGGTTATGTGAGCTAAATTAGAGAAAGATGCCATTGAAGATCGTTGTGACATCCAAGTGGAAACTGCTAAGAAACTTACTGAATCTATATCTTCGTGATCCCATTTCTTGAGCCATCATTGAGCTATCAACTCTAATCAGTTCATAGAAGATTGGATGAAGAATTCGATAACAGACAGAACTTTATATAAGTACAAATAACTTTTTTCAGAAACTTATCCATCAGTCAAAGGTTAATGATACGATTAAAATTTGGAACCAGCTCCCCACACCACTTACGAAGGCGTGTCATCAGTCTACATGTTCCTCACTCTTTAAACACATTATGAAATTAATCACGCAACATGTGATGGAAAACCAATCATCCGACTAAGCTTATTGAACCCAAACTTTATCCCTTCGACTTACAAAAAAAATAATAATAATTTCTATTTCTCTATTCGCTGTTCCATCAAGGCAAAGGTACTTCGGCTAAGGAGTTAAACAAAATAATGAACATACATGAAAGTAAGAAAAACCTTTATTAATACGACGTACGACCATCATTATCTTGCAATACAAATCCTATGGTTAATGATACATTCTTCATATAAAAGCCGTTCAAGTTCTTTGAGAGATACAGGGCTTCCAAAACTGTTCTTGTCAAAACACCCTCGATGGATTGAAGTCTTATGCTCCTTTAAATAAGATTGAACATTTCGAACGTTAGGGATTATTATTATTATTTCAGAAAAGCAAGCTGGCGAGCATTTCATAAACAGAACAGCCATCGCCAAGTACTGATACACAATTTAAATGCATCCACTTCATAACTCATTTGTCTTTATGGTTAAAAAATTTTTCCCCTTCCTTTATAGGTTTTCATATCACAGTTCGTTCTTATATTGTTAATTGCAGAGAAAAAAGTGATACATTGAGAGAAAATCCTGACGTGTTGGTTAGTACGAATTTGTCTATGGTTCGATGAGTCATCATCCGTCATGAATTCATTCTAAAGAAGCCGACTATTCCAATTACGAGAAACAAAGTGATGGATAAGGACTATGAATAAATTTTGAGATACTCCACGATGCAGTCATTTTGTTCCTGCAGGAGATGGCATTTTCTACAATGATAATGCTCCCATCCTTGACGCATATTGCCATCTGACCTTGAAGAAATCACCGGAACATGACATTATTTCTTGCCACGAGAACTCGCCAGGAATCTCGTCGCAGAAAGAAGTACTTTCGATTTTAGTTTCGAACGATTTTACAATATCGCAAGATTTCACTATCCACTTTTCCGTGCAGAATGCTAAACTGTTGGTGTTTGGGTGTTGAAAATAGGGAGTAAGAGATACTTCGCCACTGCAGTTCGTGAATCCGAAGTCTTTCACATTTGTTCGAACCTTGTGACGTCCCAAGGACCGGAGAAAATGGCGTCCCTCCCGATCGCAGGGGGTGAGGGGAGGAAAGTTTTTTTGTATATTTTATTAGTTTTGAGTTTGAATTGATCTAAATTTATAAAATTAGACTTTTTTCTCTTACACTGTTTAAAAAAAGTAGAAAATGTGAGGAAAAAAGCGTTTCTCTTTCGGAAGGAATATTACTGTCATTATTCTCAAGAGGCCATTACGCTATAATCCGTACGTTATTTATTTTACATGATGAAATTGGAATTTCATTTTCTCAGACATTTCTATTCATTGAATTCCATAACTCGGGCGCGATTGTTTTCGTTTTATTCATTTTATTTTCTTCGTACTATTTCCCATTGTGTTGTCTGCTCTTGTCGAATTTTTCAAAATCAGAAAAGCGCATTTGATTATAAGTGACGTGCCTCGTTTGAGAGATTATGTTCTCTTTCGCCCTTTATTTTTTTCCCTCTTCTTCTTTCTTTCTCTCTCTTATTTTTTTCGGTCTCTCTCTCTCTCTCTCTCTCTCTCTCTCTCTCTCTTGGCGGAGTTCTTATTCTTTGATTCGATCGTTGAAGCTTCTTATCTGCGAGTCATCTTAAGGCATCCCTTGCGTATCTCATCAGCTCGTGTTCCATCCAGTGCCGCTCAATGGCGTTTTCCTCATACATACAAAACGAGTTTTATAAGAAGTAAAAAGAGAATTCTCAGAAGTTGTTATTTTCCATAAATCTGAATTCACTTGGCTGCCGACCGACGAAGTTGAGGAGAAAGAGAGAGAGAAAGATGACGCTGTGTTCATCCACCCCCATGCGCGCCTTTTTCCCTTGTCTCGTCACCGGCTGCGTCACTGGGCGAGAGGAAACGGAAATAAACTTTCTCGGCATTTCGTGCGTGACATCATTCTTCGTGAGGTGGGTCTCTTAAGTAGGTTCTGCTTTTCTCCTACATTGGGAACCGATCGCAGATGAATCACGTACGTGAGTTCGTCATGGTTCATGGGCTGTCTGATTGGTTCATGGCCTAAAGCGATGCCTTGGCCAGCTAACGAACCGAACGGGAAGGACAACCCCATTACTACCCCTCCAACTTTGAAGAGCCTCTTCCCTCTCCCTTAACTACCCTCTGCTCCCAGACCCCCTCTTCTTCCCAAAGATTAAAAGAATCAAGAGACTGCTGTTTCCCCTACCTGGCTGAGTGTTGTCTCTTCTCATTAGGAATTACGAGACTTCTGATTTTTTTTTCGGGTTTTCTTAACAAATCCTTAGAAGGAAATTTATTTCTCCCCCTAACTTTTCTTGAATTTCTGATGTCAGGTGAAAAGTTGCAGCCACCTTTTAACGTCTTTGATGGAAAGGTTAATGAATCGGAGGTGAAATTCGTTACAATTTAAATATTCAAATCCGAATTAGAAGAAAGATTCCAACTTTTTAAAGGCGCAGCCGGAAGATTCAATTTTACGGGAGAAAAACTCTTAATCCTTGCCTGTTCTTCTTTCTCAGGACAAAAAAATCCTTAGTTTTCAGTCACTTTAAATGGAACTTGGATAATATATAATTCAAGAACCGTTTTTCGATATTTCAGAGTTTCGATTCCCCCCCACCCCCATAGCACTGCCAGCAAAATTAGAACGACAAGAGTATGTTTTTGGTATTCTGTTGCTGTATATTAAATGACGAGAATACTCGGCCAATCAAATGGTTAAAAAGAGAAACCGATATGTATATCAAAGGGATGGACTTATTTTAACAATTTTTGCTTTTTCGCTATATTTCAGTAATACATGGTGTTTATAAAATATATGCAAACTAGTTTTATCCAGTAAGTACAAGCTTTTTGAAATATTCAAATAAAATATTCACCGTGCCTTGTCTGTAATACAATTCACCATAGTGCACAATATAAAAAAAAGCAATGGTTGAAAGCTGATCCAATTGCATTGAAAATACAATTTAAAGTGAACGTTTATGTTCTTAAATACTAAGTTCTTAAACAGGCAAACTATTTTCTCCTCTGCTTTAATGTGAATGAGCAGAGTTGGTTTACGATTGTGTTCCGCACGAGAGTTATCTCTCAGTAAACACTAACACTAGGGAGGCATGGAAACGCCTCATTGCCTCTGGTATCTTCATTCCATCTCGGTAAAAATTAAGTTTACGCTGAGTACTGTTGGGGACCATGTTGCAGAGTCTGGTATGCGACAGCAAGAATTTATTCACTCAAATGAATCTTTTGCTGTTGCATACTAGATCTTCTACGTACTTGATTTTTCTTTTATCCTTTGATGGAACATTATTAGTGAAATTGGAGCGCTCTAATCATAAGCAAAATGCAGAATTGTGAAAAATCCACAAGTGTTGTACAACGATTGATAGTTTTTCAATATCAGGATATAAAATTATTTTTGCCGGAAAATCTTCGCAGGCCCACGGTTTTCGAAGAGCTTTTGAAATGTGATTGCAATCCACTACAAAGTTTGTGAAGTAGTCTACTATTACAGAAAATTATATATCACAAATTGTATAAATAGCATATAATAGAAGAATCTGCTTGTAAAAGACAGTTGTATGCTTTCGTTTACCATTTGTCTGAAAAGAAAGGAAAAAGTTCTACTGCATAATGAAGAGCCTTACGTATTTTAGATCTTGTTCCTTATTGTGGATTAAAGGTCTTCGCCATTCTTTTCAGATTTTTCAACTCTACAGTTTATCTTTCTTTCTTTATCCTCTCTGATGCCCGAGGACGACGAGGATTTTTTCAGGGGGAAAATCCTGAGATCACTCACTTCCTTCGGAAGGGAAGTAAAGCCGTTGGTCCCGTGTAGTCGTTTACCGGCTGCACGTTAAAGAACCCTTGCGAGGCAAAAATTGCGGCCCCTTTAACGCCGTCCTGAAATGGCCATAGTAGTTGAAAAGGACGTTAATACCAAATAAACCAAACCAAACCTTTCTTTATTCACCTGCCTATTTATAAAATATTCTGACGAGAACTCGACTCTTCTTCCCTGGCCTCCCTGGTCATCTGATATCACATATGTGACATTTTGCTTTGGGATTATGCAACCGATAAAGTTTTTATTTGCTCTTTTACCAAGAAACCTACCAGAACCTCATCAAAGAATCACATTATATTGGAATATACAGGATTCACAACGAGTGTAAAACACTTCGGCATTTTGTTGGGGAGGTCAGGTTGAACAAAAAAGTCCTACAAATATGAATCGTATTCCAATTATGAACAGAATTACAGCAGATTACAGCTTTATTAACTAGGTAAACAAAACACGTTATCAATTTATTATTACCATTTAATTTAAAAGAAAAAGAGAGTATGCGATTTAGTATAACAAATTCTCAAAATGTGCCCTTTGAGTCTGAATACAAGCAGGACACCTAAGAAATACGAACTGTGGCATAGTTATTGCGAATTTGACTGCCAACAAAAAATAACTTTTTAAAAAAAATTTTCACGTTAAGAGCTGATTCTTATGTTTTTCTTTCTCTTTTTTTTATCTTCTTCTTCCCTGAATCCGTATCTGGCTTCAGCTTTTTTTTTTTATTTTGGCCCGAATCACCCACAGATTTGTTTTTCAAAGAAACATTTTAAATTATTCAGAATTTGGGGCCCGATAAAATTTCCTTGTGGCCCAAAAATATGGATACTTTATCATTGCAGTCTCTATGTGCATAACTTGGAAATGTGACGTCATAGAAAAAAAAAACATGAAAGCAGATTCGGATTCAGCACACAAAACCACAAGAATAAGACAATTCATTCAAAATGTTTTTTTCGTCGTTGGCCTGTGTTATCTATCCGTTGTGGTAACTGTTCACGTTTATTGGTGTAACAAATAGTCAATTGATAATGGTAACCACATGTACGGATTTGCTTATATACTAATAAAACTTTCATCCGTTGTAATTCTGTACTTAATTGGAATAAGAGTATGTTCATATCATATTTTTTGCTCAATCTGACTTCCCAACAAAATATTGACGCTTTTTACGCTCGCTGTAACGAGTCATCCAAAGGGACATATCGAAAGCAGGTAAAAATTTGGATATTTACTCTGTTCACTGACTCGGCCCATGAACTACTGAGCTTCGAAATCTCGGAGAAACTGTATATAGGCATTTTGTGTGAATTTAGTCTACATTTCGAATATATCTGTTAGATTTTAAGCGAGAGCCAGAGAGAAGAAACGAATATTAAGCCAGAAGTAATGTGTTCTGAAGTTTCTAAATGTGAATTGAAACAATAATATTAAAAAAAAGAATTAAAAAACCTTTATGGAAAATGGATTCATAGAGTTTGACTTCGGGCTTAAGCGATTTGAATTTTTTTTTTACCTTAAAGTCAGGTTATTAACTTTGAAAGAACAGTCCATTTTCTAGAGAAATGCCTTTCCTCAATTTACGCCTTCATAAGTTTCAAATCCTTATTACTGTCTCCTTCAACAAGAACATCCTTTCTATATAGTACAGCAAGTATTTAGAAGCTACTGAAAAGAAAAGAAAGGGTGGTTACTGGAAATGAAAGAGTTGAGTGGCGAATGAATAGTTTTATTATAGGTTGACGTGCAAATTTTCGGGGCGCGATGACGACGTCGATTTTTGTCTTCCCCCTTCTCTTTCCGCCGTTTCTTTAGCGATCCGGTAATATGACGTTGTTACTATCTGTGATCAGATTGAATCGCTGCGAGTATTGCCTTCCAGGAGGGTTTTATCAGGTGCTCCTTTCTGTATTCTCCTCGTTTTCGTGCTCAGCATTTACGAACGAACGTCGTACAGAGCGAGTAGATTTACGCTTATTATCTGGCAGCCGAGGACCAGAGTGCCCATTTTGCGCTCTCGCAAACCCCGGCTGAATAACCCGGGGTGATTACTTCTTATTTTGGGCGTTAGAAGCAAAAGAAGAGGGAGAGATCAGATGGGAAGAACATTTTCTGGATTTAAGCTTCGGGTTTCTTCTCTGTTCATCACTTGACTCTTTTTTTTCTTTTTTACTCTGCTCCTCTTCTTTTATCCCTTGCAAATGGCCTCTCTCCTCGTCTGGCCTCGCCCTACCCTCTCTTCTTTTTGCTCCCATCATTCGGTCGTCTCCAATTACTTCTGCTTCTAATAGGCCTATTGCCTGTTTTGCTTGAGAACTTTTCTAAGACCGTGATTGCCTCCCAGGAAGAAGGAGGGGGAAAAGAGAGAGAGAGAAAACGCCATTGACAGTGCACGTATAGCCATGGATCCGTTAAAAAGTAATGACGATTTAGGAAAACGTAAAGAAAAGGAAGGATAGACAGGAGAACGTGAGCCTTTCGTGTTATTAGCCCTCGCCTTATTTACGGTCCTAGAAAACTTCCACATTATGGTCGAACGCTTCCACTCGTCAATAAGGGCACCGCATTGGAGGACGAGAAAGGAAAAGGAGGAAATTAATTAAGCCTTATTCATTCGTGACTCATTTGATTGAAATTAATGTCTCAATCAAATCAATAAACTGATTCATTGTAGTATTAAATTCCTTTAACTTGATTTTTATTAATTCATGAAGCAACATTTTCAGAAATGTTTGTTATATTCTGATGATTTGAATTTAAAGTTTAAAGAACGCTGACATTTTCGTGAAATTAAAAGAAAATAAATTTATAAAGTAATGAAACGGTGCATAACATCTGCAAGAGATATCGTCGTTCTGTGGTAGGAAGAAATTACTTGTTTCATCAAATTTAACGAGTTCTCAGTATGTTAAATTATATTCGTTCAAACACTCATATTCTCTACACTTCCACCGGCAAGTGTCCACGCTTCAATGGACAAATTCTTTCCATACACGAGCCAGTATGTCTTTATCGATAGTTTTAATGGCAGGAACAATTCGCCGTCGCAAAACGGACATACAAGGGTTGGAAACTTATTAATTTTCACAATGAAATAATGAAAAGGAGACTATTTTCACAATTTTCATAAGGTATGCCCAAATGAAAAGGAGACTATGGTTAAATCTAACGAATGTTTTAATTACAGAATATTGACGTACATTTAATAATCACCATTGATATTGATCCACTGATCCCAGCACGCTGAAAACGAATGGATGGCTTCAGTGTAGGAACTACTGGGTTGCGTACGGATCCATTTTTTCATGGTGTTCTGCAGTCACCGGTGAACCAATGATCCTAGTCACAGGTGAACCAATGACATTTCAATGATTTTTTAAGGGGCCAAAGATAAGGCTTGCCACATGAGATGTTTAGGTTATACGGAGGATGTTTCAGAACTTCCCATCGAAATGTTTCCACCAAGCGAAGAGTCTTCTTGGCCACATGTGGCTTAGCTTTGTCCTGGAGCAGCACTGTCCTTTTTGAGAGCTTCACTGTCCTCTTGTTTCAGCTTCAGCAACCTTTCAGCGCGTTAACGTTTCACCCTGTTCCAGCCAATTGAGAAGTATAGGTCCTTCCTCGTCAAGAAAGAAACTGAGCTTAACTTTTCCGGCCTACAGGGCAGAGTATAGGCTCATCGGTTTGGAGGCAGGATCGAATTGGTGATACCACCTTAAAATTAAATCTCCTTTTCATTTGCGCACACCATATAGATTACCACAGGAAAGGCGTACCACAGATTCCTTTTTACAGTCCCTCAATATATTCACCAGATTTGCCCATGACCTTTCTTCCCGTCAGGAGCACCAGGTCTAATGACGTCATGGATGGAGCAGTTGACTGCACCCATAATGTAAAGAACCGTGTGGAAATAAATGCCGCGCAGAGGTTATGAATGAATCAGACTAAGATCTGGAGAGTATGGAATGTGGTGCAGCACTTCCCAACCCCATCTTGCAAGCAGGTCAGAGATAACACCAACCACAGGACAGCGGGCATTGTCATGGAGAGAATGGTGAGAAAATGGCGCAGTTTCCTCCGCAGTGAGTACTTCTTAAATAAGGACCACTCATCGGAATCGTATGCACAGCTTGAATGCTTCACTCATTTCCTTACAGTACTGTACGGTAATGCATCAGCTCCACAGACCTCTACAATCCCTGGTAGCACTCCTTTGTAGTAAGCCCTCTTGGAATTTCAGTTCAGAAAACATATTTCTTAACAGAATGTGTAACGTTAGTGTGCATGCGCAGCGCTTGGAAAGGTAATGTCTATTACATTGTGTGTGTGGGGGGGGGGGAAGCATGGCCTTGCAAGTGCCAATACAGGTAGGATCGCACATATCACCATTCCCCTCCAGCACGGATGTGATCGCTATTAAATTTCCAGCCCTCCGTATTTTATGGCACAGGTCGAACATAAACAGTACGCTTCACAAACTGCGAAATGTCAGGTCGTTGCCTGTAAACGATCATTACAGCGATGAGGCAAATTTTCATTCAGGCAACGCCAACCTACGTTGTGGTAATGGGGTCACCATGTTCTTGGAATAGGTAGCCCCTCGAGTCTTAATCTAATTGGGGGATTAGGAACTTTTCCAGAATGTCACATTATGCCAGAATTGCTGTTTTGCAATAACAGCGCCCCGGATCGAGCATAACAACGCCTCAAGCATAGATTTAAACTTTGGAAGTTTTTTTCCTAATTCATTGATACCTTCCTCGTTATTCTGTAATAAATAGTTACTTTGTACTAAACACTAAAGATGTATTTTAGAATTTTTTAGAATCCCCTGGTATTAAAACCCCTGCGGCATCTTTTGGTAATTTTTCTTTACCCCAAAATACGTCACTTCTTATTCAAATTGTTTTAAGAATCTTTGGAAAATAAGCATATTTATACAGTATACTATCAAAATTTCAGTACGTGTTTTAACGAATACTAAAATTTTATTGGAATTGCCAGTCAAGTATGGAAGATTCGATGTACGTTAAACACATTCGTACTTGCCTCGTCTGAAAAGGAATTTATATTTTCTTAAATTTGCTTTTCTCCTTTAAACATACTTCTTTTTCTAATGAGAATATCAGGCATCTTTCTTAGCTAGAAACTTCTTGCATTTTCTTGCCGCCTTAAGAGGTTGAAATTGTATTTCTTATCTAAATACTAGGCAATAACAGCTTCTTACAAGTTCTGTATCAGAAACTAGGTTAGCTTCTGCTTTAGGAGGAAATATGATCCTGAATTTTCGCTTCAGGCAAATTCCATTTTAGCAAGGTTTCTTTAAAAAGGTATTATTTTGGGGTACTTTGAACTTTACCTTCCAACTGCTTTTTCCCTACTTTTCTTTATTGGCACCCAAGGGTTTGGAGGGCTCGATCTTCGGACTGTTTATCAAGTTTCATTTATTATTCTGTCATCGAAGCCGACAACATAAATAAAACCCCATAGATCTCATAAATTGAAAACGTGCTTGCAATACATTAAATGCTAGTGTTGCAAATACGAGTCGAGCACTTAAAGTTGTTAAGTAGCCGACTGTTGACGTCGAGAGCAGTTATATTCGGTAATAATTCATTAAGCACATTTTGAGCAGGACAGTTCTTTTGCGAATTATTCATTTTATCATTTGCGAATAGCTAGGTTAATGAAAAGTTAATGGCAAAGAGGATATAATAGGCTTGTTGTCTGAATTCATGATCTGTTTTGAGATTAGAGTACCATCCAGTCAAATCCTGAAATAGGCGAAGCAAATTACTTTCAAAGGCCATAAGCTCTAGATTTATCTCATATTTATAATATTGTCATGTCAGCGTATATGGAGAGAGTTCTTATGCAGCCTAATGGAGTTCAAAGTGGAATATCGTTAATGCTTGATATCGAATTTGATCTATTACAAAATATGAGTAATACTTTTATAAATTCCAATTCATCAAAGTTGGCAGGCTTACGAACTTTTAGTTTCCATCCGATCTATACGATTTTATCTTTTTTTTTTTCTTCCTTTTTATTTTGGAATCTTGTTGCTAGCCTACAGGAAATGTGTGCGGGGTCATGCCTTCAAAGTGATTTTTATAAGACACTTACAAGTAAAGCCTCGGGTCAAAGCAGGAAGGAAGCAGCCAACACCGCACAGGGCTTTGAGTCCCATCTAACCGGATGACCATCAACTGCCAACATAGGTGAAAAGTAAGAAGTGTTCAGGTGACAAATTTGTTCGGAGTTAAAAAAAAATTGATTCAGTGTTGACCGTTGGATAAATGTGTTCCATCGAGGGGGAGTATGGATGAAATCTGTTGAAAATATTGAGTTTGTACAAAAGCAAATTAATACATTTTTCAAAAGTTTTGTATTGTTATAGAATTCTTATGTTTCTATATAAAATGGTCAAATGCTTTTTATCATTAAAATTAATATATAAAAGAGCCTTTTAATTCTAATTCCATTAAGAACCGTATAATTTGAGAAGTGCAAAACGAAAATCGATTCATTGATTAAAATCAGGCTTAATGTTGTCTTTTCTTGCTAAGAAATTATTTTCTTATATTACATTTTAAGCTGATTAAAGTTAGGAAATAATTACAAATGTTTTATCGAAATAGGAACGAAGAATGCTATTATAATAATTGTAGACCGCAGTGTAATCATTTTCTTATCTCCGTTTGCCTTCAGAAGCGAAATTGATTTAAAATTTAGAAAGGCATTTAACATTTATCTATCAAAAAATTTAAAATTTATAATAATAAAAAAACGATATTAAATACGTCTATAGGAAAATGTTATGGGCTCTAATGGGAACTTCATCTATTGTGGATATAGATGCTACCGGTATAGTCCTTGTCCGACAGCCTAATCTGCCTAGACGATGTCCCCACTGCAATTCCTTCTAGGAAAAGTTCGAAGTAATCTACAATTATTGTCTTTGCCGGAATCCTAGATAATCTTAGGTATACCACAGGAAGTAATCCTAGGTGAGCCACATGAGAGTTAGGAAAACTCAGATTCATTCGAAGCTTACCTATCTAGGTTACTTAAATTCTGGGTGCGGTAGAAATGTAAGTCTGTACTTATCCATCTCGCGCAAGCGCAATCACGAAAAAACAAACGCACATTATAGTTAACAGGTGCCTTGTATCATGACAAAATAAAAAAAACAAAATTTAAATAGTATTGCAGCCAAAATTCTTTCTTTGGAATTTAAGGAGTCAACGTTTATTTTAATAAGAAAAGTGCAAGTTATCTATGTAAATGACAAAAAGTACGGTTTTATTGGAACCGAACATGTCACCAGTCACAATCAGTTATTGCATTGACGTTTAATTGGACGATGATAATTTTTAATTTGTTAAGAAAATTTTACCACATTATATTTGATATAGAAGTCTGTTAGTTCGTAATCTTTTTAATGGGTCTCCTATTTTATTGCCTTCAAATTTTTACTTTTAGCATTGAATTAGAGACATATACATTTTATAACAGATTTATAATCCATCTTTCTTAATATCCTATAAATTCTGTAAATTAACAAAATATTCATTGCAAGAAATAAACACGCATACATTTTCATTTTTTTAGATTTTCAAGAGTTATGTTGCAAAAGATTGCCTTTTAATTAAAACTTTGTAGATGCTGTTCACGATAAATAAACTAGAAACATTGTATTTGAAAACAAACTCTTTAGAAATGAGAAATGTAAAAATTAAAAAGTCAGTGTAAATTAGTAAAAAACCAAAAGTGAAATTTTTTTTTTAAAATTAAAAGCAAGCTTTTAACAACTTATTCGACTTTTAAGCTATTCCGGTTCAACCGAAGACCGGAATTTGAAAACGTTTTTGGTGCCTTTCATTAAATACGAATTCATAAAATTTTAAAAAGGTAAACGTGTGGCAGCGCGTTTATTTTTTATGTGATATTTTCATTTTAAAATTTAAATTAAAATTTAATATTAAAATTTAATATTAAAAACGCCATCACTCTTTTACCTTTTTTTTTTGATTTTATGAAGTCGTATTTAATTAAAGGCACCAAAAAAATTATTTTTTTCATTCATTATTTTTTTCCTTAAAAGTTTTTCTCCCCTATATATTTTATTTAATTCTTTTTATAAAGCTTTTCTTGGATTTGCAATCAATTTTAAACCATGCTTTTCCTAAATGAAGCTTCTCCAGTCCCGGTACAGGTAACGAACACAAATGACTTTTCAGTTATTTTCCTTTCATAACATAGCCAACTAAAAATACTTAGGCTATAGATTACATAAGTATTTTTAGTTGGCTATGGTTTCATAATTATTGACGTACTGTCAGTCAAATAAATAAGTAATACCAGTTTGCTAAATTATATAAATGATAGATAAAAGTGTTCATAATCTTTCCAAGAATTATAGTATTTAGTTTTCAATTATTTTCAATATAGCGAGTGAACGCCGCCCACTGGCAACAAGTAAACAAATAATTTATTTTTTTAAAGGGGAGTAAAGTAATTATGATAATAAAAATGTGCAAAAACGAAATAATATTATTATTGTTATTATTAAAATTATTTTTTATTTACAAATCGTCTTTATAGCCTGGTTTACCCAACAAAGAATGCCTATTTCGCCGCCATATTCGTTAAGGAAGAAACAAGTTGTGATTTTACGTTCACAGATAAAAATCACTGATATCAGAAAGTAACAATCAACAGTTATACCTGTGAACGTGGAATCACGAGTTACCTTATACCTCTTCTCCTGTCACGTTTCCTTAATTTAATGAACTCCGCTCTTTCTTGTACTCAATTCCTTTCTCCAATTCTTTGAGTGATGTGAATTCTTGGCCCAGCAGAATTTCGATGGAGCCCTTAGTTTTCATTTTGTATCTGTTTTCCTTATCGGCAAGCCAACGCGACGATGATGGCCGATCCCGGCTGCTGTGTCTTCACATGACTGAACTGGCTAATCAGGAGTCAGTGCCGGGATCCAGCAAAAATTCTGTTCGTTACTGGTACCGTGACTGGAGAAACTTCGTTTTTTAAAATGAAGAAAACCTGAATAGGTGACCAACTCCCCTACCTGGGATGGAAATCAGTTTTAATCCTTATTAAGAATTCGAATTTTGAATTTTTTTTTTATACTGGATTGTTTCTTCACCGACACTAAATTTCAACGCTCTATAATTTTATAGGTGTTGAGGAACTGTGGCAAAGTCCATTTGCAAAATTTGACGTAAACTAACAATCTAACAAACATGTGAAGTTAAATAAAAGCTTTAAATGACAGTGTTATCCAAATGTCAGTTCAACCATTATATATACTGATTGATATTCCTTAACCATGTGGCACTGATTGAGCCTATAGTGCGTGTTCAAATTGACCCCCATTTTCCTGCTTGCACAAACGAACTATGTCGGTAATATTCGTTGCGGCACATCGAGCTATGTCGGTAAGGTGGATGCTGAAGGTACAGAAAAGGAATTTTTTGCGTTTCCAGATTTATACTTTTTAGATTTGCAGGAGAAGTCAAGAACTTGCCTTAGCCTGACCAAAATAAAATTACAGCAATTGAACTGATGCATGAATCTCATTATTACTTAAAATCTTCCGAATAAAATCTCTTGCGCTTCCAGCTAAATAACTACACAGGTTAGTCTCTTTCGGTTCATTCGTCCAAAGATGGATGAGAAAAATTTTGCAACCATTTAATAGTATTCGTATAGTTTCCACGGAACTTTAAGCCAATTAAGTACCTTTTTTCATACCATATCTTCTTTCGCTTATTGGCATTTCCCAATGCTTTGAGCACATTTCGGGACAATAGCAAAGCTTTTCAATGGCTTAATTATGAATCAATAGATAATTAGAAATGGCAGTGATTCGCATTTTATTCAGAAACTACATGATTTTTAACACGTGCATTTCTCTCTCTCTCTCTCTCTCTCTCTCTCTCTCTCTCTCTCTCTCTCT
>JAHWFO010015474.1:5207921-5248885 GCA_023313115.1 Rhysida immarginata
TCTCTCTCTCTCTCTCTCTCTCTCTCTCTCTCTCTCTCTCTCTCTCTCTCTCTCTAAAAAGCTTTCATTTCATATTAGGCTGTGCTCATATAATTTGTCCAATTCTCCTCAATACTGAATCCAATTAGATCTTCACTCGATTTAGTAATAGTGAGAAATGTAATTTCATGATGGCAAATACAATAAAGGGTTAGAAATATTAATAAAAAGCTGTGAGAAAGATGAGGAGAGTGCTCCTCTATGGAAGAACTCTGTAACAGGCAGTGAGATAAACCCAAGCAGAAAATCCTATTGCGTCCATCGGACAAAAAGGGGAAATTCTTTTCGTACTTTTCCGTCTGCAGTTATGACAGACGAATCAGTCGTCTTCATAACTAATATTGAGTGGTAGAGGAAGGGCCGAGGGAGAGATAGGCAGGAATCGCGGGGGAAGGAATTCGAAGAATGCTCTGCCACATAGGATCACAGGAGAAATCAAAGTGGACTGTCACAGGAAGAGACGGATGTTGCTCCTGCCGACTGGATTGGAGTTGGCAGCCTCCTATTGGACATTAACCTCCCACACCCCTACACCTCGTCTCCTCCGCTTTTCGTCCTAGTCCAAAGGCCAGAGTAAACAGCAACAGACAGAGCGAAAAATCATCCAAGCAACAGAAAGGAAGAGGGGTGGGAGAATAGCAATAATAATCATAACTGAAGAGGAAGTCGGGGAAATATAGAGTTGAAGGGAAAAAAAAGAAGAAATGGAGGAGAAAAACACGGTGACGAGGAGGAGAGTGCATCTAGGTCGCATACACCACTTTCATCTATTGAAGAGATTTTTATTAAGCAGGAAGCATTAAGCTTTGTGGAGAAACTAAATATACAGCGAAGGGGGGAAGTTCCAACATTAATATTTAAGCACGACAAAAGACAAAAAAAGAAGAAAGGAGGCGGGGAATTTAATATTCTTATTCATGTTTGTTTGTTTACCCGTGCTCTTCTCCCTTGCTTTGTTATTTAGTTTTTTACAGCCGAAGCTACGTAAACAAGTGGATCATACCTACATCGATGGAATTATTTTTTTAATGAGCTGCTTTTTTTCCGATAGTAAAGAAGAGTTCAAAGGCAATAGCTTTTTTGGCATTAGGATTGGTTTTTAATTTGTTTTTATTTTCTTTATGAAACGAATCTAATGAATATACATTAAATATTAATTTCTTTAAGAACAAATAAAGAAATAAACGGAAGTTTATTTAATGATTTTTACCTGATATTTCTACGAAAAAAAAAAGTTCAACAACTTTTAAAAAGAAAAGTTCAATATTAAAAATTTTGAAGTATTGTTTTTTAATGTAATTTTCCATGTTTTTTCCGTTAGGATAATAATCATATACAGTACTTGAGATGTATTTATGGATTTTTAAGGCTTTTATGGAATTCGATTATCTTGAGATTTATATTTATATATACTTCAGGGAAACGAAAGTCAATTATACTAGAAAATAAAATATCTTTTGAATAGAATATTTTCTTTGGAACTTTTTTGCAAGATTCTTCTGAAATACTTACAGATATGTGCCTCTCTCGATTCTTCAATCGAGTTCGACTTTACAAATCACCGCTTTCTTGCTTCCGAGAAAGTGAAACATGGAGTTTTTTCCATTTGCCGTTTTGAAGACCAATAATACAGGATGTTCCAAAAAAAAAAAAAAAAAGATTTTACAATTTCAAAATTGAAGAGCAATTTGTTCCGATATAACGTATATACAGGTGGACCATCGTTATAACGAATAGCTATGAACCAAAAAAATTAGTTCGTTATAACGAAAATTCGTTATAACTGGGATAAAAAAAAGTCAAGTCGATCAAGAAAATTATTTGTTTCTAAAATACGACAATACAGCTGTATGCTGTTTTACATTAAACTTTTGCAAACAGTTGTTGCATTATGTGCTTCAGTGTCATCAATTTTGCCTAAAATTATTTCAAAATTTAAATTGCTCGCAAATATTGCTTATTAGAAACAACAGTAAATGTCACTTCATTTTCATTATCAGACGAAGAATCAGCAAGATTTAAGTCCTGAGGTTTCAGTTAATTTCATGAACACCATAAGATTATAATTATCATCTGCTAGAATATAGGAATGAAAATCACTTTATTTTTTCTTTATCTTTGATGAAAGTTGATAAAGTTGATCGAGATAGTCCACACTTTTCGACAACAAGACTTTTCTTTTCACCATTCTCTATGCATTCTAAAACTTTGAGTTTAAAATCAGTGGTAGGTAAATTGTTTTCTTTTACTAGTCATGTTTACAATATCCAAACAAGTGGTAAGTCCGGTTTGAAAATAATTGATTAAACTGGTGGTCTGTTGGTGATAACAGATATGCAATTTTCGTGACTGTTGTTCTTGATAAGCTAATTGTTTTTAGACCCATCTCGAATCATTCTTCAGAAGAATTACAATTTTCACAATGCTAACTTGTGCAATTTAAAGATAAAACATATCATGTGATTAATAAAACTTCACTTATTAGTAAATTTCGTTAAGTTTATCTCAATATTCATTTTTGTTCCATGTGGAATCATTGTGATATAGCAGATATCCCAGCTGGGGTCAGTTTCTTACTAAAAGCGTCACTTGTTATCTATGGTAGTAGTGATTCTGTTCTTTGGCTAAGATAGATCAGGGGGTAAGGGCATTTCTACCAAACTAATTTCAGATGGGATTTTACCGTTTACCTAATCTCGGAGCACTCACATCAGACTACTTCAGGATTTTGCTACGCAATGATCTTTCACTAATGACCCATAATGACCCATCATCTCTCAACTCATTATATAAGCCTTCAGATTACACATATACACACTAAAAAAGCTATAAAATCCTTTTATGGAGGCATCCGATATTAGGTTATGACATGTTACATATTTTGGAAGCGTTATTTATTGGTGGGCTTGAAAGAAATTGACTGGAAGGCAGCTTAAGGGAGGAAAAGATGGGAGAAATTTGTATTAACGCTGTATTCCACTTCTGTGAACATGGGATTAAAGCAATGACGGTTGCGTTATTCTGCTTCTATTTTTTTTATTATAAGACTAAATAATTACGTTAGACTAAATTGCTTTGATTATAATACAGGTAGACACTGATGGTTACAGTAATAAGAAGAATAAGAAGAAACAGAGAAGCCGATAATTTCACAAAAAATATATTTAATAACAATATGACCACTAAAGCTGGGGTTGCTGAAGATCGTATTGCATTGCCTACAGATGAGTCGCTACTTTATCCAGACAGATAGAATGAGAGGCATTTGAGAGGGAACTTGGTTTAATTATGATTTCATTGACATTTAGCTCGTTTAAAAAAGAATATTAAAGCAAAATACTAATCATATTCTCATTCATTGCGATGAATAATAGCGCGAGCTTTTCAATTCACGTTGATTAGGTTCTAATGACGGTAAACTATGCGGAATGTGGAATGGCAGCTACAGTAGAAGTGATTGTCAAGAACATATTTTTTGCAGAAGGGATTATAACTGCTGGTGCGGGAACTCTAAGAACTATCGTTTACCATATAAAATATTTATAACATACTTATTATAAGCTACTTTTTCTGCATTTTTGTTTACTCATGAAGAGATGGTAAAAACTCATTTCGTTCCCTTTATTACAAAAGATTAGGGGGGGGGGGTGAAACGTAGACTGAAGAAGAAGAAATTGACTTGTTTCTTTTAAGCTTATGAGGCAAAAGAAAAATAAATAGAAAATGAGGAACTTGGTTGTGGGGAAAGAGCAAGGGCTAAAAAGGAGAAAAAGCTTAAGCAACCCAAGAGTACACATTAGGTAGAATAAAAGGCAAGGAAACCGGAGTGAAAGTGAATTTAGAAAGCGGGATATTGACTTTTAGGATACGTCAGCTTCTTCATTGTCGACTTTTTTCTTCCCTAATGGTTTCCGCGAAAATCCTAAAATATTTAACAAAAGCAAAACCACAAAAGCATGTTTTGATCGATAGTGCAAGAGCATTCCCCGTACCTTCACTCGCAGAGATTTCACTTATGTAGTTCTTACTTTTTCTTCTTTTTTTTTTGTTGCTAAGATCCTTTTCTCTTCTTCGATGACTTCCATATTAAAGATCAGGGTTCGACTTAAAAATGGCATAGGATGGAATGTTAAACGGCTTTGTTAAGCGCGAATTATTGAAACCTGAAGAGAAATTGTTTACATTAAAAAATAAAGGTTGCATTTGGTAATGAATTATAAATTTACCTTCTCTGAACTGTTTATGGATAATGTTTATGGATAAATAAATTAAGGAAATGGCTTTTAGATGAGAATAGCTAAACCTTTGGAATTTTTTCTCTTATACTATTTTTTCTCCTATAGCTTGCCACGGTTAATTTATTTTTTGTTCCCCATCGCATGGACTTTGTTTGAATATTTAATTCCATCCATTAAAACGGTTAATTCAATCGCAGTCAGAAAGTTCAGTTAAACGAACGCAAAAGAATTTATTCACATTCAAATTGTCGAGCATTTTTTCGAAATCGAAGTCACAGTACTAAGCATGCGCGTTATACAGAGTGTCCCAAATTGATGAGCTTTGAAACGTTATAGTTCACCAAAGAAATGACATAGAAATATAAGATTTATTATGTATGATCCAGATGGCGCTGGAAAAGCATAGAACACGTTCACAGTTGTTCATTTGTTTATAAACCAAAATGGTAGTGAGACTTCATTCGATGAACGAAAGTAGATACTCAAGTGTTATTGGAAAGTGGAGAATGTTGTTGAGTTTCAACGACGTTGGAGGTTGAATTTGATACACTACCCCTAAAAAGGGTAACAGTAACAAAACTTCGAGACAAGTTTGAAGCCGAAGGAACGGTGAAAGATGTGTTGAAAGGTCGGTGTGGATGAAAGAGAAGTTCCACTGATAACGAATGTGTTGATGCCGCCATGGAGGGTTTTGCACGATCCCCAAAGAAGTCAGTGAGGCAATGCTCTCGTGAAATTGGTATCGCCAAATCCATCAATGATATTCCATTACCTACAATCCAGTCGGTATGTCGCTCTGTCCGACGTCGGTGTTGGGAGCGTACTGTGGCAGAAGGTGGACATTTTGAATGTCCATGTGTGCTTTAAGGAAGTTTAAGGAATAAAATACAACAATCTATAAATCTATTTCATTTCGTTGCTGAGTTATACCGTTTCAAAGAGTGTATACATCAATTTGGGACACCTTGTAGATCTGTACTTATCCAAACAAATCTTAAGATTGATATCCAAGACGCAAGTAAATTTTTTTATATCAAGAATGTTTTCATGTTGTTTTTTTGTAGTGAACTCACAATGAAAACTCAATAACTTCGAGATTCCTTTTATGGGTTACTTTTTTCATAAGCAGATTGCAGAATCATAGATTGGTAATATGAGAATATGAGAAATAGTCGCTCAATAAGAAATATTCGCCTTTTATGATATTAGTATCATGCTCAAAAATTTAAGACATGCGCTTGTTTTTAAAAATCTCTCCCGGGCGTATTTTGAAAACATAGCAAATTAGGGACTTCCTCTTGCTAAAGTTCGCATTTTTATATGTATACCTAGGATTAAAATTCGAATTTATATGTGATGCCTGAATGTTTTACGTACTCTATAGTTGTCGCCTGTGGCGATTTATTCGACACTCTTGTCTGAAGTAATTGATTTCTCTTTAATAAAAAAGCAGAATCTGCATAAGGTTCCATTAAGAGCATTGTAAGGAAAAGACCTTTTTAATAATGTTGATATGTGGGATTCGATTTTATCTTTTTTTATATCTATACTTCCTAGACGTTGGTTTCACAATTAGAAAATAATAAAAATCACAGTCAACTGATTTCCCGTTAAATATAGTCGCTTTAAATCTTAACCATGAATCTTGCCCAAATACTACATGTGTAAAAAAAAAATAGTTTCAATATTTTATACGAACGCAAAAGATAGTTAAATATTTTATTATGGAATGTTTCTATCTTCAAGTGCAAGTTCGTTTCTATATGATAATGTGATTCTTCCCAAGTCAAAGTTTTCGTCCCTCCAATGCACTACAACAGCGGTTTATTCCCACAAGAAATCAGTTGCATTGTGTTAGATGGGGCCTTGTTGGTGACCAAGGCGTGTGTGCCAGGTTCTCGTCTGTTGAGCGACCTACCCAGCGTCGCGGGAATATTTCCATTCCTGAATCAGTGTGGCAGTGCTTTATTCATGGATGTCTACTGAAACTCTTTCGTGGAGATGGGGCTGGGGAGCAAAGGTAAAATTTCCACACCTATCTTACTACATGTACTATAATCCCTTTCAGCGGGCTTCTATGGCTTTAATTGTACTGAAAATGAAGTTTTCACTTGTTTCTTGGAGTTGAAGCATCAGCGACTTATCGTGAGGAGATGAGTTTTTTAATTATTCACAAGAATTAAGGACATTTTCAAATACTACCAACTAGCAGAGGCATCCGGCGTTACCCGGGTTAATTACAGTTTTAGGTAAGCAGAACAACCTTTTCTCTTCCTCTGTCATCTTTTCCATTATCTCCAGTTACTGCTCATTTTTAAGATTTCAATAAATGGAAATTGAGGGGCCTAATGGAGGGGCCTTATTATTGAGTTTCTAAGCTTATTATCAGTAAGTCTTAGCTCCATTCTTCCAATACTTGTTGTTACAATGTGCGTCCGTCTGTCCAAATGTCCCTTCATATTTTCTATATTATTTTGACGTAGAAGGTTGAAATTCGGAATGTAGCTTGCCATGGGCATGTCCTACTTCACTATTTAGTTTGGTTTTGATTGGCCCACTGAAGTCGGAGTTACGGGGATGAGAGTGAAGACCACTGGTCTATATGGTATATAAATAGATAGGTAAAGTAATGAAATTCGGTATAGTGATTCCTCCAGGCAAGATCTACCTTACCATGAAGTTTGTCCCAAATTATCCCAGCATAGTCGAAATTGTGATAGTCGAAATTGTACATAGTCGAAATATAGCTTGTGATATGTCATTAGATCGGAAATGACGAGAAATGAAAGAAGATATAAAAAATGTGGAGGGAATTAATAAAGTAGAGTTACCGGGAATTAATTTGTTTGTTTTAACTCCTTACTGCAATGTATACGAAGTTATATCCTTATTATCTACTAGACTCTGTCCAACGAAGGATGAACTGGGCATCACTAATTAAATTTCCGATTTCGATTGTGTTAGACATTTTTATACGTCCAATTTTATCTTTCTTTGGATAAAGTAGAGACATATTTGATGGCTGTCTCTAAAACTGCTTCGGTTTTTTACAAGGTTGAAGGTGTCTACTTCTTTTTTATATCACAGTAACTCTCTGAATTAAGTTTTCTTAGTTGTCAGTTTTAATTTTAGTGGTAAATTGCTAAAGGTTGCGCGTCTTAGAGAAGATATATTTATTATTTATATAATTTTCAAAAAAAAATTTCTCCGATTTGGAATTCCAGTTTGGCATTATAATTTAGATATCATTTCCTTGAAAACGCTTAATTCTTTGTAAAAATTGTGCTAGACAAAAATTGTATCCCGCTCGCGGATTTTTTCCTTTCGTTTTCCTTTGTTAAAAAGTTAATACTTCAATGTAAAGTTTGTTGGGGAAAATTTTTCTATATTCAGTTTTAAATTACCGTAGTTTTCTATATATAATACGCGTATTATGCAAAATAAAAGTTAAAAAATCATCACTGCTTATTATAAAAAATTGCGTATAATATTCCGTGGTTCATTAATAAAACCAGGATGGGGGGGGGGGTATTTCAAACTGAGTTGTATCTAATATTTAATATACATTACAGCATATTTATACACTTTTTCTCAATTTCCTAAAATTGCATATAATAATCCGATAATAAAACCAGGACAAATTTAAAATTTTAATCCTAACACTTTGAATCGCCGTTAAGAAAACCTGGGATATTGGTTTCCCTTAGCAGTAAGTTCTCCCAGGTTTTCCCAGCAGCTTTTCAAGATGGCCGCCAAGCTGAGATGTCTGTTAGTACCATGGAGGTAGGAATAAGTTAGTACCTGGTTATTCCTACCTCCATGGCAGCTTATTAAACCAGCACACAAGATAAAAGTAAAAAAAATAAAAAATAAAGTCAATTATTTCTGCATCAGACTAATGAAAAGTGTTTTGCAGATTTTATTAATCCACCAAGTAAACGTTAAAGTTTTTAATTTTCATTAAGAACTTTGCTTAATTAATCGAAGAAAGTGGCTTTATTTCAATTTTGAAAATAAACAAAATGTAAGTTTAAAATGCTTTTATTTTCATGGTACACCGATAACAATTCTGATCACAGTTTCTTTAATAATGTGAGGGGTTAAAAGATAACTCTTCATTTTTCATTTAATGTAATGAACATAAGAAACTGCAATTTTTTTTTTAGTTATACAATTAAACAAACATCACGAGTAAAAGCTTTCATTTTCTTTATAAACATGCAAAAATTCTGAATAATCTTTCATAAAAGATATGTTAAATCAAAAATTAACTTTTTATTTAATAATATTTAAGAAACGGGTCAATTTGAAAGT
Organism: Rhysida immarginata; assembly: GCA_023313115.1. NCBI lineage: Eukaryota > Metazoa > Arthropoda > Chilopoda > Scolopendromorpha > Scolopendridae > Rhysida > Rhysida immarginata. The sequence goes on from JAHWFO010015474.1 coordinate 5,216,513, forward strand.
TTTCATAGATAAGCAAACGTGTCTTAAATGTTTTTATTTTCATTGTATACATGAAACAAATTCATATACAGACTTAAAATCAACTTTTTTATTTATTGAAATTAAAATGAAGAACGAAAAATAAATTTAATAATGTAATATATTCGAAAAGCGCCTATTTCCCAATGCTATTCCTATGCTTAGCGAACCCACGATTCCACCAAGCAAGTTACTCAAGTACATTTAATTAGGCGAATATCTATTTTTCTTCCGTAGAAAAAATTTTTTTCTTGACGCCGATAGATTACATGTCATTCATTTCAAGCTTCCCTATGATCTTGGTGGTTTCCGTTAATTACAAACCGAGAAATAATTAAAAATCTAGAAAAAGTCGTTAAACGCAGGTTCAACAGCCGGCAGATTCCACCCATGCGTCGGAGGGCGCCACCGTCTGCTCACTACCATCGCTTAGCATGGGAAACGGCGAAGCTGTCCATTCTATGTTATTCTATGATACAGTGGTTTAGCGAATGTTATTCTGCGTAGAATCTGTAATAATAAAGTTCAAAAGTAAGGCACCTTACTTAGCCATTAACTAGAGCTGACACAATAATAAATACAACATATGAATACAACCAATCTTCATGATATCAATCAAATAAATTAGGGGACGCTATTCCGCACTTTTACCGATGTTTGCTAATAACCGCTCTTTCAAATAGATATATTTTGCATGGCAGAGAGTACAAGAAATATAATTTTAAATGCTTTTATGAAAGCAAAAATTATGATCATTTATTTTGAATACTGCTCATTTCCTCAAATTACGGTATGTACTATTTAATGCAATGTAAAAAATTATTTTCCCTAAATTTTAGAAACGGGAATTTTCAGTTCGTGTGCCTGTTTGCTTTTCTCTTTTAATGAAATTTTACCTGTCTCTAATGTACCGCCATCGATATGATCGCGAGTTCCCAGTAGCTCGTCTAATAGCGGAATAATCATTCAGAATACATAATAAGCTACTAAAACATTAATTAACTGATATCGCCAAAACTAAATCTCCTTAGCCTAATCAAATGTAGCTTAAACTGACCATAGGCGGTGTCTCGTCAATCATGCGTTAATAATTCAACCTTTAAGCGTTGCTACGATTTACTGTGGGAACTGTCCATTACTAATAAGCCTGTGTTTATGGAGTTGCTGCTCTTTTTAAGTTTTCGCCTTTCCCATCATCATTCATTGCTATGAAAAGTTTTAAAAGGTTTTCGTCGAACAATTTATCATTAACATAATTCCTTTGCCTCCTTTGTGGGATTTCCTTATTTGTCAAAGAATGAAATGGCTGTTGAAATTTTTTTAATTAAAGGTGTCAATTAGACAACTTCTGCCTTTCAGATTTAATCTCCCATCAACGCTGTACGATAATTACTGTCTCTAATTTAGACTTGATGAAGATGCAGAAAAAAACTGACGATGGAAATTTGACAAACGCTCCTTATTTGGATGCTGATGTTGTCAGTAATTTTTTCCATTTTCCTTCCCTCACCCCCCTCTTTCTGTGAATATTTTGAAAGTTGTTGCGATCTGAATGCTTTGCGTGTGGTGCGTGTTTTTAGACCAAGCAATTTTGGTGTTTCTGTCAGGTTTCTTTTCTCCCAGTAAAGCAAAAAAATGAAATGCGATTTCCATGAGAGAAAAAAGTGGAGTTTTTTTTTTATTTTTTGGTGCAGTATATTTTTTGCAGAGTTTGCTTCTTTGTATTCAAAAATTCCTCATAAAGTAGTAGGACTCTTTGAACATTTTCTGCTCGCTTTCTCAAAGTGAGCCTTCTTTAGGAAATATTAAACTGACATGTCTGTAATTGAGTGTTCTTTATCTCAGCAATATCACTCTATTATTGTTATGTAAAGACTCGTTTCATAAAATCACTTTAAATTGAAATCATTTTGGTCATTCAAGTATGAGTTTTCCCTAGAAAAGGATCTGTTGATTAAAAGCTGAGAAGAACATTCTAAAATAAAAACAGTTGATATAATTATGGGAGTTTGATCAGTTTGTTGTGGAAGATCTTCGAAGTAAATTATGACTTTGCGTCGAAATGGAGTTGAAATGAGATTATCCAAGGGTTCGCTGACAGGCAATTCGAGGAGGAGGAGGATTTTCCTAGGATATCGCAAAAGGGCAGCTGCGGCTGATTTCAGTATCAGAACCAACAGTGCAAACCTTTAGGGATGTGATGTCATGCTAGTGGTTTAGAATCTCAAGTATGAAATCTGAGGAAGTGGAGAATCAGATTTTATTGTGGTTCATTGAATGTGGTTGCAAGTGAAGACTACTTCGTTCATTAGATGAAGCCTGGATTAATTTTATTGCATTTTCGACAAAATTTGAACGATTTTGATGGTCGCGAGCTCCTGTCTTCCAATGGAAGTTAAATGGAATTCGATACTGAAAGCATTCTTCGGCTATCTGAGAATTATTATCTAAAGTTTACATATTAGGATAAATAATAGATGAATTTTCAGTGGCATTTTATTGTAAACTAGCGAAACTGCAAAAATGTTTTCTTAATTTCAAAATGTTGATATTATTAAATAACAAACATATTAAAATCTTCACAGGCGTTTCTTCAATTTGGATGATTTTATTAGAGCACAAACACCGCAACCCACCCTAGAGGACCCGGCGTATTGGGTGGTCAGGAACGCGAATATTTTTAAAATAATTTTAAAAAACTATTAAGTTAAAGAATGATATCGGAAATTTAGATGACCATTAGATTTGGAAGGAGGAGGTCAACAGATAACTAATCACAACCTTAAGACAATCAATAGAAAAAGGATTAAGGCTTAAATGCATCATCATTTCATTAGTAAAGAAAATCATTAGATTCTTCAACTCGAGACTATGTGCAGCTTTAAGCGTTATTGTAGGTTTCAAATCGAGGACAATTTATTTTTGAGAAAATATTAAGATTATGTCATTAGTTTAAGAAATGGTTTTCCAGAATAAGAAACATTTTTTTTCTTAGAAAATGTCAAATTGATTCATCAAGACTCCTAGATAAAGTCTTAGTCTGTATATTATGAAATGAAAGTTAATTTCTGGTCGCCTTTAAAAACTTCAATGTTTGTCTTTCTTTTTTTTTTAAATAACGTTAGCAACAAAAGCATCAATAATGATAAAAAAGTTAGAGAATTAATTATTAATTTTGCTGTTGGCATTTACTAAAGTAAACACTTGAAAATCCAAAAACATCAAGGGATTTCTCTAAATACATTTTAATATGAATTCATTTCTCTTAATTTTGGTTGAATTTGGGAAAACTAATCTTTATCGCAAAGAAAATAAAAACATATTTTATATCTTCTTAATTTAAATTTCATAGCATGTATTAAATGAGAAAGTATTCAATGGAGGTCAACTAAGTTTTTAGGTTTTCTTAAGTCAATGGTCTCGTTCAGTGGCTCGAGAGTAAAGTTTTTTTTTGTTCTGGCTTTGTTAACAATTGAAACAAAGAAACATTTCAAATAAAGTAAAGAAATAGTATTTACTTTACGTATTTACAAATATCTTTAAAGAAAACGGCGGAAAGGTCCTTAAATAAGACATCTCATCCGAAATTGCGGCCAATCAATATTTCTTCTTGCAAACAATAAAGCAATTTAAATAAATTATTAATAATAATATTTCCCCTTTAAAATTGTTTATAAAAAGTAATATTAAATCGATTTAACTACAGGGCAGTATAACGACATCAAATGATAATTGGGTAATTTTATCAAAAACATGACAGTTTTGACGTTCACCCCCCCTCCTCCCCGATTGTGGAAACTGCTGGCTGCTGCAGGCCACCTTCATCTCCCTTCATTCTGCCAATCGACCGAGCCGGCCCCTGCAATCGAGCAGGTAGGCTTCCCGTTATACTGCCCTATAGTTATCTGCAACACCCTGTACATAAATATCTTCTCATACTTCAACATCGTATCGTAAGCGCTGCTAATTGGTGGGCATTTCTTATTGCATCAGAATATTCCGTTCAATTTCGTCCCACATGTTAAGATCTGGAGATTGCGCGGGCCATGGAAAAACGACAAGCTCTTGTTTGTGAACATAGAAAAACTCGGATACCAAAGAAGCTGTAACATATGAATTTAACTATTTATTTTTAACATATATCGCATATTAATTTCGATTTTTAACTATATATAGTCGAACCTCGTTATTACGAAACCAGTTAATATGAAATTCCACTTAATACGAAATTTTCAATAGTTCGGTCCCCGAAGAATATGAAGAAATTCCAAGTTAAGTAGCGGAAGAATGGAGCACTTATTGGTTTCACAATATCCGTCTGTTCCCTTCATATTTGTGAAACCAAATGTAGGTTACCGTAGGCATAGCCTACTTCATTATTTAATTTAGTTTTGATTTATGCACTGGGGTCGGAGTTACCGGGGTGGGGAGTTACAGGGGACAAAAGATCTACGTAGTGCTTAAGTATGTAAAGGAGTGAAATTCGGTATGCAGAGTCCTCTAGGCAAGAGCTACATGACTATGAAGTTTGGGCCAAATTGTTCCAGTGGGGTCGGGACTTGTGGAGGTGGCAATTACTTGGTCTTTAGAACTATGACAACATACACTACATGATCAAAGGAGTTGGGACACCTGTTGCTCTACCGTAAAGCAGCAAAAAGCTTCAATCAGTAGTGTGTAGGACACCGCGAGCTGCTATCACTGCCTCCACCCTAAATGGCATACTGTCCACAGGTACTGACCTCCATTCCTCGAGGAGTGTCGTGGTCAGTGCCTGGACAGATTTAGGGCCTCATCCTGGATCTCACACGTCGTTCCAATTCGCCCCAAAGATGTTCGATGGGGTTAAGATCAGGACTCTGGGCGGGCCAATCCAGTTCTTCAACCCGCATCTCGTCAAACCAATCGGATATGGATCTTGCTAAGTGGCAAAACGCATTGTCGTGCTGGCCCGTCACCGAAGTGTTCCCACAGCGCTGGAAGTGCCCCGTTATCCAGAATGGCCCTGTAGCCATCAGCATTGAGGTTCCGTCCACCTTGATGAGCGGGCCCAGTCCAGTCTAGAAGAAACATCCCAGGTGTTCACAGGGGTGTCCCAACTCCTTTGATCATGTAGTGTATGTCATGTGATAAGTCATTCGATCGGAAACAATGAGAAATGAAAGAAGATAAGCTGTTTAACATTTTCTAAATACTATGTTCCGGAAAATCAATTTTTGATTCAAAAGTGCAGATAAAAGGGTAAAAATAGATGACCTCAGGGCTTCCGCTACTTTCCTATACCCTCCTCGGTGGGATTGATTTCTTGTTACAATTCTGATTGGTTCCTTACGTAAAAAAAAACAAACAAACGAAGCAAGTGGAATTAGAAAAAACAAATTTTGATTGTTTTTCAGTCCATGAGACGAATTCGATTGTCGATTCGCAGTTCGCACTATTCACAATCCTATTCACTACATAAGTTGATAATGGAAAATAGAGATTAATCTAAGTGATGAAATAATATTTTTCAATAAAATAAGAAAGTACAAATGGAAAGTACTATATGTATGATGAAAATAATTTGACTATTCGGATGTAAAATCTCAAGAGGACTTCTTGCTGGTCCAAACATTGGAGACTCTTTCCTAGAGTAATTCAGAACAGATGTTGGCATTTGATGACCTCATATCCAGATTATAACACACTCTTAGTCGAATATGGTGGTTAGATGACCAAAAAATGTAATGCCAAACATTGTAGACTCTTCCTAGATGAATTTCATTCAGATATTAAACAAGCTTTCACAGTCGGATGTGGTGTCGGTTGAGAATGTTATAAATTAAATGGAACAATGTTCCTTCAAATCATTTATATAAAATCGGCGACGGTGGACGTTGTCACAACAAAGAAAAAATCTAACAATGGGTTATTTCCTGATTATACAATCGGGTGGGTTCGCTTCTAGTTCTGTATAAATACAGACAATGATTGTGATAGTAATGAAAATGAGGTGCCCCATTGGATTGGATTGTTGCTAGATCTACTTTGGTCATGTGACCTTTAAGTGCCCCGGCCTGTCTTTCTCGTTGGCTACGGTAGACAGTCAAATCTCATCATCAGATGTTTAATAAGGGAAATTTAAGTGATGAAGATTTTTTCTTAATTGTTGGCTTTTAGTTAAATATCTATTGTTAATATATTTTTTATCTTGGCTGTTGTGTATTTTATTTTGTTATTTATATTAACAATCAAGATTAAAAAAATATCCCTTTCAATGGACTAGTGTTAAAGAAAAAAGCAGAATATACCAGATAATACGAAAAAAATTCGAATACCGGATAATACGAAACCGGAAAATGTCAAATTGATTCATCAAGACTCGTAGATAAAGTCTTGGTCTTTAGGTTATAATATGAAAGTTAATTTCTCGTCGCGTTTAAAAAACTCAATGTTTGTCGTTCGTTTTTTTTATTGTTATTGGTGGTCCGTTCATCGGATTTTGGAAGTTTTTTTTTTTTTTTTGTTCGGAATTCCATTCTGAACAAGTCTTCAATTTGAATTTTTCGTGTATCTGTTACCGTTTTTAAGATAGGATTTGAATGTGTCCTAATTTGCATATTTGGGATGATGAAAAGTGCACCATGGGATTGGTCACCCACAACTTTCTATTCATTGGATTCATCAAAATTGACATATCTGCTTCGGTTACGAAAATAAAAGGGGAGGGTTCATTTTTGTATCCACCCTGTATAATTAGATGAGCTTTTTCGAAAGAGGCCAGAAATAAGAATGATTCTATCACACTGCTCTCTCGTTTCATCATTCGTTTGTTATTGTTGCACCTTTCATTATGTAATGAGTTTCCATTTCAAAAAGGACACATGTAAATAAAGAATGCGTTTACACCGCAAGTGTTCTGTTTGAAATAATCAATAGTATTGCTACCTATAGATTGCTACCTATTGCTTTGTCTTAATGGCAACCTATAGATATTATGGCACACTCTTCGCCAATATCTTAGAGCAGGATGTCATTATGTTCTCGCACTCAACTTTCTTATTCATTTCAGAGGTATTCTGTTGGATTCAGGTCAGGACTTTGAGACCAGTTCATTAATTCTACGTTCATAACTTTAAATTGTCCAGGTTGTCCAGATAGCATTGATGTCCAGGGTTCCGTCAACTACAATCAGTGGACCAAGGCCTAACCATGAGAAACAAGACTAGTCTATCATACTATCACCGACGAATTTCATTCTCTTTTGGTAGATTCTCCTGCCTTACGCTAAACGGATGTTCGAAACGGTTGTAGCGTGACTCGTCGCTCCACATCATTCAACATCGCCTTGAAAGTCTTTCCTTGTACCAGATATGAAGACGTTTGCCGTTGACACTAGAGATCTCCTGACTACAGTGGATCTCTCTTAGAGAATCAAAATGGTTAAGATACATCGCTCTCTGTTGGTCAGGCCATCAAATTTTGGATTCCGCCATCTACCGCCGCCATCAAATTTTGGATTCCGCCATCTACCGCCGCCATCAAATTTTGGATTCCGCTCCTGTAGAGAAAATATCTCCCACTGTTGATTTCGGCAGATTCAGTATACATTCTATGGCACTCTAGGCTCTGGCCGCTTATGTGACAGCTTATGAAGACCATGTTTGAAGTCCCTGCACTTCTTGGATGTCGGCATGGTCACTTGTTACGACAAAAAACAGCTTCCGTAATCAGTGTGGGCATTTTTATTAGCGCTATCAACACCTGTTATGTTACACGTGGAAGAGCACACTTTTAGGGGTGTACGGTTTCAAATGGTCATTCACTCTAAATGTTTTTAGCCAGGAACGTTGCACGCATTCCACCAAATTTGTTTTACTTTCCTGGTATTTCTCCGACTAAAGCCAGAATTTCGTCCTGGTAGCGTGAATTTAAAAGGGGAAAACGGTCACTTGGAGACGAACCTCGCAGTGGACGTCTCGCCGATGCTGTTACGCCGGAAAACATCCGTGCTGTGTCGGATACGATTGCGAATGACAATCGGGCAACCTATTCCCGGATTGAGACAAACCTGTTCATTGGATCATCAGCGGTTAAACCAATCACGATGAACAACTGTAACTCAGGAAGGTTTCATCAAGATGAGCAGAAAGCAGCCCGAGTGCAATGGTGCTAAGAAATGATGGAAAGGTTCAACAACGGGCCATCAGAACATGTTAACGACATCTCCACAGGTGACGAAGCATGACTATCATTACGACTCGAAACTAAGGAATGATCCAAACAATGGCTCCCCAAAGGACAAGGGCGACCACAGAAATGCAAACGTTCTCGGAATTCTGGGAAGGTGATGGTGACAACTTTCTTCTATTCCACTGACCATTTGTGCTCAAGTTTCTGTGAAAATCGGGTCAGTATGTTGTTGACGCACCCCTTATTTTCCAGACTTGGAACCTTGCGACTTCTTTTTGTTCCTCACAAAAAGAGGAAGCTCAGGGGGGGGGGTTCCTTTTCGACAGTGACGATGATGTCCTAGCAGCGTACAACGACTAGATTTTGGAGCTCAATGTTCAGGACTGGAAAAAAACTTTGTATAAAAGCCGAGGGAGAGTACTTCGAAAAATGGTCTTCGTAAGATGCGTGCAGCGTTTCTGGCTAAAAACTTTTAGATTATCCCTCCTGTATGATCTTTTTTTCAGAATAATTTTTTACAAAGATTTATAAAGTTTGTACCGTTCTCTATTGCTTGACAAAAGTTCCGACAGATAGTCTCTTAAAAGTAATTCCTAAAGCGAGAGCAAAGCATTTCTATGGATATTATTGAAACATTAATCATAAAATGGAACCAAAAGTTACGTATGTTTTGCAGGGAAAGGATTGTCCACAAGCTCTTCTGATTTGTGATTCAGATTTGACAGTGACGAAGAAAAATAAAACCCTTGGGAAAGAGAGAAGAGAAACTAAAATAGGCTTTCTCTCCCCCAGAAAACTCAATTCTTTCTTTTTTTTCCCCTACCTCCTCCATTTTCTTCTTTCTCTTTCTTTTTTTCGAAATTCTTCGTCCTCCTGTCTCCTAGGTGATAAGAGGGATCTTTCTAGTTCCTGTACGAGATCGGTTGAAACCGGTTCGAATGAGGAATCCGGAAGATGATTTCAGGAGTGGGGGTGGAATAGAAATGAAGCGAAATCCGATGGAGGTCACGCTCTTCGTCGATCGCGGGGTCCGGGAGTCGACAGCACCGGTAACGCACATTCATATCCGCGAGACGCCGGCAAAAATATCGCGAGAGTCAGTGGAGCAGATGCAGCGTGAGTCGACGGAATTATCCTCGAATGATCCGCGCGACCGTCAACGCGTTTCGGGCTAAAGAACCCCGCCTGAGCGACTACCAGCCGAAAATGACTCTCGTTAGAGCGAAATGAGACGAGAAGTCGGTTCGATCGAAGGCGCGGCTCATCTTCGCCTTCGACTGAGGGAGAGAACACACAGACACACACACGCCACAGCGCAAATAACACGCGGATTAATTTCACACGCATCACGGCCAAAAAAAAGAGAAAATTTTCGGGGGTTTCCCTCCTGCTATCTACTTTTTGATAAGAAAAATAAAAAGTTTTGAGGTCTCCCCTTTCCTAACACAGATCATATACATGTCGATAATTAATGTCTGCGCATTCATTGATGTTGATAGAGAGTTTCTTCTCTCGTTTTCTGCGACTATAGAAATAAGTTAAACCGCTAAAGAGGAAAAAAGTAATTTTTGCCGGAAAGTATTTTTTTTAAAACCTTTCTACTTAGTAATTATGAGTTCTCTATTTACTTAAGACATATTAGCAATTCATGGAAACGAACTGCATCCATTTATTTAATGATATTGGATTTTTTTTAATATCTTCTTTTCTTTTTTTCCTGTTTTTATATGCCCTGGCATGAAAGCAGAAGAAAAACAATTTTCTTCAACGAATCGATTTATGAGAAAACTGAATGTCGAACTCTTTTGAATAAGAATTCGAGGTTTTTAATTACAAAAAAATTAATAAATCGGGAAGAAAATTTCAAGCTTGATATGAATTTTCTATTTTTAAAAAAGATATTTCTTCAGACTTTTTTTAAAAGTGTATTTAACCGTCTGTATGCCAAAAAAAAACATCTCCATTTCCATTAGGCCGATGTTCTTCTAATTCTCTGATCGATTTCATTAAAATTGAATATTTGCATGAGTACAGATAAATTTAAAATTGAAAACGTGTAACGTTCAGCTTGCTTGCCACAATCATGCCAAATAACAACTGGTACGATCGTAGTAATCCGAATCGCCAGTGATCCGAACCGCTTATAATCCGAACTGCCTCTCTATAGAGTCTCAGTAATATACATTTTTTATTCCCTCAAGTTTTATAATGAGCTCAATCAACAAGAAAAAGTAAAAAAGCCTAGGAAATTTTGATAAATAAAAGTCATGTACGAGAAGATAGCAGAAAGTAACACCATTTATTTTTTCAAAAAAAAATTACAAAGCATACAGGTAAACAACTAAGTGCAGCTGAAAATCATGTCTTTATCTACTTTTCCACATAGAAACCTTGACGATTTAGGCGTTTATTCCAACGCTGCAATAGTTTCAGAATACCCTGCTCATAGAACTCCGTCGGCCGTGAATACTCCGCACATGGCAGATTTGAGTGCCTCGTCAGTCTCAAACCTCTGACCACCCAGAAAACTCTTCATGGGACCAAAGAGGTGGTAATCCGACGGCGCTAAGTCCTGACTGTAGGCTGGATGGTCTAGAACAACCCGACCGAAACGGACCAGTTTTGCGTTGACGACGTTGGCCTTATGCGCGCGGGCGTTTTCATGAAGAAGTCGAACATAGTTTCCTCTTTCTGGTCGCTTATCCCGAATAGCATGCCGCAATTTAGTCAACGTTTCACAATAGGTAGCGGTGTTGACGGTTGACCCATGAGGCAGGAACTCTGTGAATAGCATGCCTTGCATATCCCAAAAAGCTGTAAGAAGAAACTTTGAATATTTTGCGAACCGGAGAATACAGATTTTCCCACATCATGCTTCTAATGCAGATTTTTAGGTTCAGGTGTGAAGTGCAAGACCCAGGGCTCATCTGTGACAAAGCCATTCAGAAACGCATTTTCCTCCTGGCTGTACCGCTGCAGATGTTGCAGACTGCACGCTATTCTGTTCAGGTCTGTTCTGGTGCCAGACTTCTTTGGAATCCAACGCGAACAGACTTGGTGGTATTCAAGCTTATTATTCACTATATCCCATGCAGATCCACAGAATATGTGAAACGTTTCATTCACTTCTTTCAAGGAAATGCGACGGTTTTCTCTGATTGTGTTGTCAATATCCTCAATAATGGTTGAGCCAAGGCCACCCAAACACTGCTTATCGGCAAGGCTAACTCTTCCTTCCCGAAACATTTTATAGCTGCACAGATTGGAATAGTCCAAATAGTCGGCACCGTAAACTTCTACCATTTCCCTATGCATTTCAGCGAGTTTCTTATTTTTGCGAAAGGAAACCTTATAATAGCTCGCTCTTCTTCCACTATAAACTATGTGATAGCGGCGGCCATTGTAAAACGATTGGTAGGACATAGTGCGCGGAACAATTCTTATGCAGTGTCTGTCCATGTACTCAACCTTCATTTTGACTGTTAACTTTTACACAGCGACTATACACTGAGTGAGCATATTATTATGACCACCCTGTCAGTATCTCGTTGGGCCACCTTTTGCCTTTAATACTGCGGTGATTCTTCGTGGCATTGATTCCACGAGATGTTGGAAGGTGGTGGGTGGAACCTGGCATCATGCCTGATGGATAGCACTGTCTAGTTGTGCTAGATTGGACGGTGGTGGATCCAGCCGTCTGATGGTTCGTTCGACTTCATCCCACAAATGCTCAATTGGATTGAGATCTGGGGATTGTGGGGGCCACCGAAGTAAGGTAAAGTCCCCCTCATGTTCCTGGAACCACTCCTGCACAATACGAGCTCTGTGGCATGGCACATTGTCTTGCTGAAAGTAGCCATCTCCATTGGGGTACGGCCGGCCAGGTGGCCGAGAGGACTAGGGCGTAGGCTTTCTAGTACTCGAGTCCGCCTGGTCGTGGGTTCGAATCCCGCCGTGGGCATGGATGTTTGTGTTTGTCCCGGGCTGCGTACTGTTATAACTTGTGTAAAAGGCGCAAAATGACCTTAGTAGTCGACGCCAAGTTTCTAATAAACCAACCAACCATTGGGGTACGCCATCAACATGACAGGGTGGATTTGATCGGCGACGATACGGAGGTATGCTGTGCCATCCAGACGTTGTTCAACACGTATTAACGGACTCAACGCATGCCAGGAAAAATTCCCCAGACCATAAGACAGCCCGCACCGGCCTCAAGGGTTGTACTCATTCATGCGGGGTCCATGCTTTCGTGCTGTTTCCGCCAGATTCTTACGCGGCCGTCTGCATGATGTAACTGGAATCGTGACTCGTCAGACCACATGATTTGTTTCCACTGCTCGATAGTCCAGTCCTTGTGCTCCTGAGCGAATTGGAGTCGTTTCCGCTCGCTGGCTGCAGACAGCAAAGGTGTGTGGACAGGTCTTCGGCTTCCGTATCCCATGCGATATTGTAGTCCTTTTAGCCAAGAATTTGTATAAAACGGAAGTAAAAATCCATGTTGCCAACTGCGTTAGTAATTCGGATTATAAAGGCATGGGAAAGGACCGAAAAACATTCCAGCTCATCATGCATGTTAACGTTACCTAATAATGATGAATCCCGCTACCAGTTGTGGCGGTTCGATGGACGTTTTTGCGTTTGGTGATTGCGTCGTATCCATATGCTCTGGTCATGCTTTTCGTGATATGGTTTTGGTCCTCTTGTTTTAGTTCGCGGAACCATCAATGCCGAAGCGTACCAAATAGTTCTGGACAATTCTCCACAACCGACATAGCGGGAACAGTTTAGGTAATGCCCCATACCTGTTTCAGCACGACAGTGCTCCCTGTCATACAGCAGGCGTTATTAACACCTTGTTTGAGGTAATGGGTCTGGGGAAACTTCACAGGCCAGACCAAAGTCCAGACCTTAACCCCATTGTACGAATTGGAGCGCTGGTGGAAAAACAAGCCATGCCGCCCAAAGAATACCACTGAGCTGTTTGTCAATTTGAAGGGTGAATGGAGCAAGATTCCCGCCTACACGTATCGAAAAATTGGTGGAAAGTCTTTCTCGAGGGATTGCGGCGAAAGGCAGCATGTCGTAACAGTCCAGTTTAAGTTACTGATATGGGGGTCCGGTGACGGTGTAGCTCCTGTCGTTCCTGGGCTATATGCGCTAAAATCCTGTGAATGGTTTCTTGAAAATGAATGGCCCTATCAGATCCTTGGGATAAACTGTCCCGACAGTTATGAATCGACAACAACGACCGTCTTCGATCTTATCAGTGTCAGCAGTTGGTTTGCAAGAAGAATGCTAAGCTATTTCTGCTGAGACTTAATGGCATTGGTTAGGTTAGATTAGATTAGGTTAAGAAGTAAGTCTCGACATGTCAGCAGTAATTCTATTATGAAGCCATTTTTCCTTAATGTTGTGTTGGCCGAATAGTTTTATAAAGTGTTAAAATGTTTAATGTAATGAAACGTGTTAATGAGTAAATTAATAGTAACTTTGTCTTATATTTTTTAATTTGATTTTCCCTCATTTTTGTCATTATTAAAAAAATTTGTCGTGTTTGCTAAAGAAATTAGCATTTCAAATTTTTGATTGTTAAATTTTTATCCCTCGGTGCCTTAATATTTTTATCCGAATTCTTTTGCTTCCAACTCGCTGCACGCATTCGAATAACTCGTTTAAAAGGCAGTCGATAATTTTTACGGCTTCATTTTCAAAGCAACTTTTTTTTTTCATGTTAGCCTTTACCACTTTATAAGGAGCCTTTTCGAGGAATCTTTTGGTTGCGATAATAACGCCTGCGTCGGGCGTCATTTGCCTGCCAAGAGGTTCATTACATAGTTTGAGTTCTTTAAGGTTTTTTTTCGTCCCTTCTCCTCCAACACTTTCACAATTGAAATTAAATCCACACTCGTCAACAGAACAAACCCACCACCTCCTCCGCACATCATCTCTTGTCCTCTATTTTTTCAAAGTTCTTTAAGTCTTTCTCTCTTTCTCCGTTTTCTCTCGATGCACTTTATTCCGCATTCTTCGCTCTACACACGTGATGCTTTCTCATTAAGAGCTCATTTGCATACGCACTCACTAATTAGGCGTGAGTGCTAAACCTATCAAGAGCCCTATGACGTCATTACTAGTACGGAAAGCATTGCGACCCAAACTTTAAATTTTCCCCTTTTCCGTTTCTCCTTCCTTCCACCTCCCCCCCTCGAATTTGGCGTACTTGAAATGTCCGTGTGCTCGAGTGCGCTTTCGGGATGGCCGACATTTGCGCAGGAGGCATGCTAGCTCAGTCACCCGCGAACGCCGTCGCCTGTCACTGTCTCACTCTCTCTTCTCCCCTACGGCCACCCACGTGGAAGACGCGGATTCCTCAGAAGATTGTTGCCCCACTACAACGCTGCCCTTCTTTTCAGTTCAAATTAATTAAATATTGTCCTTATCGTCATAAAGGAAGGATTGTGCATGTCTTAATGCGATAATTATAGAATTGGCTTTATTGATGGACTTAAGTTTCATCAATATGAACTTTTTTTTTATAATATCGGTTAATTATATCTTCTTCTTTGAATTATTTAAACGTTTTTTCACTTTCGTAGGCTTGAATTTAAAACTTCTAATTTATTCATCTAAATCTAATCGATATAAATATTCAGCACCCGTTCTGTCGCCTCATGTGGAGAATAGGAAGCTTGCTTCTAAAGTCGCTGAACATCATTCCCTATTCTTTAATACATGAATACAACAACGCCATTTTGCCACAATTCACTGTTTTTAACTTTAAACGCCATTTTGGCCATGTTCCAGATAGATAGGACATGTGTACCTTTTATTACTGTAACTTACTTTTTCATGCTCTATCCGAACCTGAAGTGAAAAATCAAAAAATTCGGAAAAAATTTCAACGAAACGATGGACTTCGTGAATTCAGTAACGATACTTTTATCATTGTTTAATACTGTACATCAAGTTTATCATTTATTTTGCATAATATCTTCTTCTTTGTCCGCAGCTTTTCAGCTTCTGCTTTTTGTTCTCCCATGTTCTCATGGGGTCGCTGTTGTTAGTTTTTGATTCTGGCAAAGGTAATTTTACAGCCGGATGCCCTTCCTCATAATATCTTTTTAAAACCACGTTAGTAAGTAGTTAAATTTCAATAGTTGTTAGCCAGCTTGGTAGTTTCGTCATTAAACTACCAAATCTAATCCAAATACAAAAGGTAAAGTGAAACCTAAAGTTGATTGTTTTAGTAAGTATTTCCGTAACCGATGAATTCCATATCATGGTCTCAAAGAACAATAGACGATCATGATTTTCTTGATTGAAAATTTTCTTTCTCTATATGATTTTCTTTTCATATAGAGCTACCGTATATGAAAGAGTCCGTGATGGGATTTACCCTTCCTGAATATACAGGATGTCCAAAAAGTCTGGTAACATGGCAGATATCTCAAAGCTGCCAGGTAGGCGAGATCGTGATAAGTGTGGTTTATAGGTAATAGGAGGGTGGGGAATTCATTGCCGCACTCAAATTTGACATTGACTCCCAAATTTAAGGTCATCCATTTGCTTACTCGAAAACTATTAAATTTCCAATTGCTACCCTGTAGAGCAACACCACATTAGTCTAAAAACAATTTTTAATCTTACCCTTCCCCTTGAAAGATTTTGAGAAAATAGGCGAGAAAGAGTCGCTGAGGTTTCTGACATGTTTGAATTGCAGTGAAGCACACCGTAGAGAATTTTCTTTCCTTGAGTGACTTTCTCACCCATTTTCTCAAAAGCTTTCAAGGGTGTGATTAAAAATTTTTTTTAGACTAATATGGTGTTGCTCTACAGGGTAGCAATTGGAAATTTTTCTCTTAATTTAATAGCTTTCGAGTTAGCAAATGGATGACCTTAAATTTGGGAGTCAATGTCAAATTTGAGTGTGGCAATGAATTCCCCACTGCCCTATTAGCTATAAACCACACACATCAGATCTCGCCGATTTGGTAGCTTTGAGATATCTGCAATGTTATCAGACTTTTTGGACACTTTGTATAACTCGTGGACATTCTTCCTAAGCACATGGTTAAGACTTGGAAATGTCGTTTGAAGATTTTGTTCATGTTACATCTTGGAAGACGACTATTGGCATTTTATTTGTTAGATGAAATAGTATATGTTTACTTTTAATTAAGTTTTTATGTGTGTGCTTGTAAATATGTAAAAATACAGGGTGGCTCCAAACCTACTTTCCAAGATTAAAAGTCAATTTCTCAGCCAATACTAAATGTAACGGTTTGAAAATTGTGATTTGCTTATGGTATCAAGTCATTTTGTTTACCGTGATTTTTGTATCATTTCGCAGGATTGAAAAAATGGCATCTTGCACCATTGAGTAGCTGGTTCTCAGCATCGAAGAATATATTTGGGCAGCCGAAAGTCTAGAACGTGTGAGACGAGCCTTCCAAGTGAAGTTTGGAGCCAAAGGTGTTCCGACAGACACACAATAATCAACTTAGTGCCGAGAAAATATTGGAAACTGTGTGCCTGTCTTGGACAATTTTGACTCCAAACTTCGCTTGCAATGCTCGTCTCACGCGTTTCGGACTTCGTCTGCCCGAATGTATACTTCGATGATGAAAATCCGCAGTTCATTTGTGTAGGCGGCCATTTTTCAATCCTACGGCCATTTCTTCAATCTTCAAAAAGCTCAGTAAACAGAATGTCTTGGTGCCATATATTTTTCTAACAATTAAAAGGTGGTACTTAGAAATTGACGTTTAGCCATTCTTTATTTTCTTACATGATTGTTTGTTTATTTATTTATTTGAAATTATAACACCCCAGAGGGGTATTGTGTACAAGGAACATAAATCGCAATTACAACTGATTGTTTTTTACATATTGGTTAAGTAATTTGTTAACATGGATCTTATGGTTACTACAGTTTGGCAGTTTAGAGTTTAATATTGTTGCTCTTGTTTCATAAGGGAGGTGGTTCCAATCCTCGATAGTGTTATAAGGTTTTGTTTGGTTGATTTGGTATTAACGTCCTTTTCAACTGCTATGGCCATTTCAGAACGACGTTATAGGGGACGCAAATTTTGCCTCGCAAGGGTTCTTTAACGTGCAGCCGGCAAACGACTACACGGGCCCAACGGCTTTACTTCCCTTCCGAAGGAAGTGCGTGATCTCAGGATTTTCCCCCTGAAAAAATCTTCGTCGTCCTCGGGCATCAGAGGCGATCACGCAACCACTGAGCCACCGAGGCCGATATGTTATAAGGAAAGGCCTTCTTTAGTAAATAAATAAATATAGTCTGGAGGTGACCTCCAAACATGATGTATTAATTTTTCTCTCGAAAAATGGAAGGAAAAATTCTGCGACCTGAGTTCGAACCAGGAACCTCGACTATCATGGCCGATGCCTCTCCCAGTTGTGATAGCCATGCTTTTATTTATTTACTTGTGAGTTCATCAAACTTTCTGATGGTTTGGATAGGAGAAATTCTCGATCTGTGAGCCGGGTGCCCGCTTCCCATTGGGCTTTTAACCTTTGACAACTTGGTTGTCTTTAAGACACCTTATGACAGCATGGCTGTCAGGGTGTCTGCGATAGCCCAACTGGTAGAGGCATCGGCCATGGTTGTCGAGGTTCCTGGTTCGAACCCAGGTCGCAGAATTTTTCCTTCCATTTTTCGAAAGAAAAAAAAAAGCCTTCTTTAGTGTTGACTGGAGAATATAGGGAGGTTCCAATTTAAATTTACGGGTTACTCGGGTGTTAGAGTTATTATTTAAGATAACCTCGAATTGATTCAAATAATTACTTGAACATAGGTATGAATTATAAAGTAGAGAGAAATAAGTGAAAGATTAAATAAATAGCAAGAGATATCATCACCTTTAAATGTTTGCTATTCATTTCTGTTTTTAAAACGGAGAGCTTCTTTAACGGCTTGTTCAGCGAAATCTCATCTATGAAGCTGTGAGGAATTCTGCTTTCCATTGTAATTGAATAAATGTAAATTAACGTTATCATTGCCGATCCATAATTCATCTCTTTTCCCGATTTATTTAAATTTAATGAAAATGAGATACAAATTACGCGACATTGAGCGAGGAATTCTTAATGTTCGCACCGTCGAAGTGAAACCTTCCGCGGGGACTTTTTCCTCCCCTCCCTTTCCTTCCTTCCTTTCTCTCGTCCCCTTTCCATTCCCTTTGGTGATAATTTTGTAAACAAGAGCGAAACTTCCATCGATTGATCAGGTCGCTTCAGTTGAAAGACAGTCCCGCCTTCGTTTCCCACGCACAAAGGCTTCCGGGTAGAGAACATGGAAACAACCTCGGAAGGGAAGTTGATTTGGAAAAGAGGGATTTCTAGTGTGTTACTTTAAGCCGTCTTCTTTTTTCATAATTCTCAACGTGAGATTTGTTTTTACCGTTATCTGATCACGCCGTGAAACCTTTTTTTTTTTATAATTTAAGAATGCTATTTAAATAATCAATATTTTTGTTCCATTGATTTACATGTTGAATATGCTTCGGCGACAAGTGTGTTATTCAAAGTGTTTTATTGTACATATTGGAATTGTTTTTATAATGCTGGGAAACTGGATGCTAGCATTCTTAACCACAAGTATGTAATTCAATTTCAAAATTTTTAATAAAACAGATATTATGAAAGTCAAGATTTGCTGATGTTATTAACATTTTCTTCTTCAGGCTGTGTCGTGAAAACAAGGGCTTGTTTACATTTTTACACGTATTTCTGTTCTGTCGACAATGTTACCTCAGGAACTACTCTTAAGCGCTATGATTAGATATCAACCATTTTAATCTTGATCTGTCTGTCGTCTAAAAAGTTAATCAAGTTACTGCGAAAGATTATCCATTTACAGATGAACTAGTAGCAACTGCTAGAGATCCGCAACCGTTAAAGCTCTAGATTAGGAAAGTACGGCTTTGTCGTCTGCTACCAAATCCGCCATTGTTGGCCCAGTTGGCCCTATCAAGTGAGTTACGCTTCCTCTAAAATTCGGCTTAAATGCATCCTTTTCGCACATTTTCTTATTATTATCGTCTGAAAATATAACTGACAATCAGTAAATTCTGTAACTACTGATTTTTCTTTAAATTTTGTTTTCAATTATAATTTTATATATATAAATAATGATAACGTTGAGGCAGTTTAATGATAACCAGATTAAGTTTTTAGTCTATTTTCACTTTATTTATTTATTCTTAATAAACGATTTACATGTAATTAATAAATTTTAAAAAACCCTGTGTGTAGTTTTTGTAATTTTATTTATCAAAATATAATTTTATAAATTTTTATTAAAATATAACTTAATACTTTTATCAAATTAATTTTTATATTTATATCAAAAATTTCACTTTACCAATTTTAATTTTATTAAAGTATAAAAATTATTAAATTATTAAAAAAAGTATAATTATAATTATAAAAATATCAAGTATAATTTAATAAAATAGGAACTATTAATTTAAATTTTTGATTTAAATATAAAAATTACTTTGATAATTATATTTTGATAGAAAATTTTAAAAATTATAATTGTAGAAAAACTATCCGTTTGATTACAAAAAAAAATTACAAAAAAATAACTACACAAGCAATGTATTTTGAAATTTATTCATTTATGGAGGTTTATAATATTGACGTAAAAAATCTACTCAAAACTTATAGTTAAATTTTTCTATATTTTTTTTTCACCCAAATAGGAAATTTCATGTTATATTCAAGTTTAATGATGAGTGATAATTAACTTCGCTAAAATAAGATGAAAATAACATGGACGTTTTATTTCAAGTTTTGCCTCCACATTTCACAGACAGTTTAACCATGTTATTATATTGAATTGTATTTTCTTAAAAAGTACTATATTCAACAAAAAATTATATTTTCTGATCGTTTGAGAATTGCACAATGTAACATTTCTATAACATTCGGTAAAGTTATAATATAAACAAACATACTTGCTTGCTTCTTATTACTTCTTCGGATATTTTAACGAATTTATTAACCTCCAAGGAGCATAGATTGAAGGATCCTGAAATTTTGCTTATTCGGATTAAAATTTAGGACCAATCAACGAATATTTCATTAAAAATTTAATCTAAATTGCAGCTTTCACATGCATTTCAATGGTATCTATCGCTGCGTTTGGGCCAACAATGGCTGACAAACTCACGTGACAGCCCTTCTACCAATCAGCAGCTGCGGGGGGCGCGGAAAAGGTTTGCCGTACTTTCCTAATCTAGAGCTTTAGCAACCGTCACGTTCATACACAGTCTGGTGGCCAACGTGCAAACACCAACATGGCAGCCGGTGGGGGAAATGACGGGTAAGCAGTGATGGAAAAGTGCACGTCACAAGCTATATTGTCTGCTGTGGAATGAACAAGATAAACGAAAGCATAAGCATTTGTGATAAATTGCATTACTTAGCTGCGGACAATGTTGCCGACAGGAAAAGACTATTGTTCTAAGGAGAGGCAGTATTGAATGCCAGCACATCATCGTTACTTCATCAGTTAGTGCACTTTCCATAACAGTGAGCTTGTTTGGGTTGTCTAAGTTTGTTTTGAGAGTATTACTATGTTCAAGTAAGGAAATAATAGTTAAGTAAATATAGATTTTTGAAAACTCACCAGTTTCTTTATTGGTGCTATGTGATGATTCACAGCTATTGAAATTGAAGAGATTTTTCCGTCATTTAGCTTGCTCATTTTCAATATTGGAGATCGGTTTAGCAATTGGACGTCTGG
Source organism: Rhysida immarginata (assembly GCA_023313115.1). Taxonomy (NCBI): domain Eukaryota; kingdom Metazoa; phylum Arthropoda; class Chilopoda; order Scolopendromorpha; family Scolopendridae; genus Rhysida; species Rhysida immarginata. Next base: position 5,237,484 of record JAHWFO010015474.1, read on the forward strand.
GTATTTTCGAAGGCACCGGCGTTTGGGTGGTTCAAGCCCTGTTTATAACTATCAGATGTAGCACCTACTAACTATATTGGGTTTACGAAATTTATTTCATAAATAATGTGCTTTGAAGATGATTTACCTGGGTAATTTGCCATGTTCCTTGTGATTTTTTTCCCTGTCCGTAGCTTGATGGCCCATTCTCTGCATAGTGAAACATCCGTAGGGAAAATGTGCAAACCTCGTATTCCTTTGTATCCCCCATCGGCAGTCATGTTGGAAGTTTGTATCGTTGACCAACAGACTACGTATGAATGTGGCGTTTGCCAAAAATATAAAAAAAAATTAAATGTTTTCATATTTTTAAAAGCTATCAAATTGAGCATACTGTTATAAACAATGAAATATAACATTTCGTCTTTCACAAGAGTTTCACATAAAAATTACAAATATAGAAATGTTTCTTGTTATATAAGGGTTTATCAAAAATACGTTTACAACCTTTGAGGGCAGTCCTTCAAAATAAGAAACATTGTCCAAATAAACCTGCTTCCAAAAATCCTTAGATTTCGAGGAATTAAGAAAGTTTTGGTTAGACAGTATTTCACCACAGAAACTCATAACAAATGTTCAAATGTCCTCCGCATGCACTCTTTGGTTCATTGACTGTCGCATCCGTCAAATACTCCTAGAAGGTGCCGAATGGTTTGAATTGACAAATGCCTGCTCTTGAAATGGATATCCTGCCTTTCCGTTAACTCATTACTACACAAATGAAACGTTGAAGACAGACTAACCACAAAGTGCAAAAATGATATATGTAAGCACAGCGCCATGTGCTTGCTTACAAACTTCCGTTGATGAATTGTCCTTCAACCCGTGTTAAACGTAACCTTCATTAATACCTCAAAATCTATGGATTTTTGAACATTTGTTTATATTGACTATGTTTCTTGTTTTGATATGAGTAGCCCGCTCTCAAAGTTTGTAAACGTATTTTAGATAACATCGTGTTTATTGAAATACATGAACTTCTTCATTTTTAGACGTAACCAGGGGTCGAAACATCTGGGGAATAGACTTCCTAGTTCTCGAATCCGTTTGGGCGTGTAATCCCTTCGTCGACATGGTAGTTTGTATTTGTCTCTTAATTTGTTAAGATATTACTCATGTGATGGATCGCAAATGATCTAGAAGTTAACGCATTCAAAACTCGAATAAACCTGTAGAATCCGAATTTAGCCCGTTGATAGCAAGAATCTTATATTTTGCTATCCTTGCAGCTATTCGTCTATATAAAAGCAGTTGGTACTTTTTATAGAATTAAAAATTTTTTTCTAGTCAAGAAAAAAATACATGTTTATTGAGTGTTCATTAAATCTTGGATAAACGCAAAGACCTAAGTCGGGAATCGATGACCGATGATGTTAGCCAGCTTCCCGCTGGGCGAATTCATTTTATAAATAAATACAGAAATTTAGCAGACGATGGAATCTATCTAACAGTACATATGGAATAAAGTTGATATTTCAGAAATTTTTTAATAAGATGACACACGTTTGATCGATAGATGGCCTACCTTTATTGCAACCGGAATCAGAAATCGAGAATGTGCAAACTCAGAATACTTAAATAAGAAGCTTCTTCTTTGAGAGAGCTGCGTAATTTAATGATTTACGTTTAGGTATTCCAAGTTATAGCTTTCATGAACTGAAAAAGGTTTGGTCTGGTTGATTAAATCTGCTTTTTTGATAATCTTATTATTTTCTCTTCAATTAATGCATTCTCTCTTACCAATTCAAAGAAAAAATAATTAACTGTATTTTTTGTATTGGATATATTTTTAAAGCATTACACTGAAGTTTTGATTTTCTCCCTAGTTTAAGAAAATTGCAGATAAATACGAAAGCCACTAACTCACTGTACTGAGAAAATTAATTAAAAATTGGAATGGCTGTTCTCACCAATTTTCTTACTGCTTGACTAACTTTAACTTAAGCTCATTTTATGACTGACAGTATTTCCTGTTGTAATAGATTGATTGCCTAATTGGAATTCCATTGGGAGTTCTTGGCGGAAATATTTGTTAGCAAAGGGGATAGTGTTCGAACAAATTATCGTTGCAGCCAGCGATTTGCGGTAAAATCGGTTCATAAATGCAAATGCTCTATCTGGAACCATAAATTTAAGTGGATTAGCGTAATGAGTTTATCTAGCTCGCTTATGAAGCATGTAATTTAAAATAATATTCAATGTATACACGGTTGGAAAGGCAGTTATCGCATGCGGTCATCATCTGATTAACTCCATTTGGAGTAGTGAACTTCTGCAGCATTGGTGCAAAATTAGAAATTTGAACCCGATTCCTGATTGGTACTAAGTGTCCGGAAAATTAAGCAGCAAAGTAATTCGTAGAGAGACTTACTCATTGGAAAAGTTAATTTGAGTTTAATACTTACAAAATTATAAAAAAAAAAAAAAAAAAAAAAAAAAAGATTTTTAGTATTCTCACTTAGAATGCTGTAGTCATGGATTTTAATTATGGATCTTTTTATATGATGTAAGGAGTATTTAAATACAGAGGTTATTTTTTACAGAATTAGATTATTTGTCCTTTCTTTAATTATACAGTGTATTTGTAATAGGCAGTTGCCAATCATAAATTGTGAAAATACAGTTAAACTGTACTCCTTTTATTAAAATGTTGTAAAGGGAACTGGAATTACTTTTTTAAACCGAAATCGGAATAAAATTGATAAAACTTCATGAGATTTTTATTTTCATTAAGCCATATTAAAGCAAAATGACTTTATGAGCACGCAAGTATTTTTAAAATGTACATATCTTTTTTGAGAAAATCTTGTTATTGAAGTCTGCTTTTTTTTTTTTTTTTTTTTTTTTTTTTTTTTTTTTACGCATTTCATATTTTTGCAGACCAATTAAACAGTATTCTGCTTTTTTTGATGTTTGGCATGCTACTACAACTGATATAGTTCTAAGCTTTTTGAAAGCTCTCCAATTTCAATAAAATGAAAGAAGTGAAAGAACCAATTTTCCACTACAAAATAGTTTTGTTTTCCAGAAGTGGTTCTTTCACTTCTTTTATTTTACTTGTATAGTTATCTACGGTTTCAGTGACCTACGTTATTCATCTCCAATTTCATCGACATCAGAGGCTGACATATATCTGTATCTTCTTCGTAGTTGCTTCTGCTGTTTTCGGTTGGATCAGTTGTGCCAAAATTTCAGCGATCTGATAGCTCCGGTGAAGTTTCCAGAATTTGACAGTGACAATTGAGGAAATTCCCCAAATTTCCTTGGTAATAAAATAGAGGGGATAGCAGAAAACAGTTCACAGGACAAAATTAGACTTTCATTTATAAACGATTAAAGTTCTCTATACTTTAGGATTAGGATAATTTTATTTTATTTTCTTATAGCAGAATTTTATTCTCTAACTTCTTATAAGGAGATACACTGCATACCAGATCCATCACCCTTATTAATATCTCCTTGTATACATTCTATTGAACTAAAGACAAATCTTCACTTATCAGACTATAGGCAGCTTTCCAACCTTCATTTATCTAGAGTTGTGAGTTTTGTCCCAAATTTATTCTGCCTTGTTGACATTTGGTTTCATTCGAGTATTCCAGCTCCCTATATATCTCTTGATTCCTTTTTTTCTTCTTTTAGACGACCAGTTTCATTCGAATTGTCCAATTTTTCTTTATGGCAGTTAGCGAGTTTTTACGATTTCTTTGTTTGCTTTTCGACCTTCCAGAAACTATTACACTCTTCTGACAGTCATTCGTATCTTGTTCTTGTCCCATTGGCTTCACGCAATGTGGGTTCTTTATTACTGTATAGAAAGAAGCAAACAAACTGAATTAGTTATAGTCACTCATTACAATCAATAATCTGCATAATCAGTTTAAATGTTATCTCGGGAGTATGCTTACTGTTAAATAAGCAGTGAAAATTGACCTTATTGATGAAAATTGGAAAGAAAATTCCACACAAGAAACTTTCAGCTAATGGCGTTGACGCCCTAACTTTGACGTTGACACTATATGCTATCTACTCGTCCTTTGGGCTGATTAGAAGTTACCTAGTTCACAGGTGGGGACTATCTTTCCTAATGGAGTCCAAACTGTGGAACTTTCTTTCCTATTTTCATCAATAATTTAAATATACGAAGTATGGCATGCAATAAATCATCATCGAACATTCTTGGGTTAATTTTCTTTGCCTACAGCGAAAAGAACTTTTACTGGATAACATAAAAATAAGATAAAGAAAATATTACTAATTTAATCAAATCAAATCAATCAAATACAAATGTGGTCCAAATAGATTAATATAGTTTAAATTCGCTATTATGAATTTTAGCATCTTTTATTGGTTTCTGATGCTGTATTTTCCCTTAATTATCTCTTTTATCATTATTAGTTTAAAATCTGTATATACGCAGGAACTTTATTTCAAGTATTTTGATAACTCTTCAAAAATGCTACTTTTTTTTTACAAAAATATTTTCTTGTATTTGTGACGATTGATTTGAATTCGAGTATTTCTTTGGCATTGGCGTTCGTCGCCAGCAGCGATAGGTGATGAGCTCAAGAGGAAATGAGATGGGGAGGAGGCGGTGGGAAGGGGGTAATGAAGAAGAATTTCTCTTCCACCAGAGGTGGGGGTAAAGGAGTGGAGAGGCTGGAAGCATTCTCTCAGCGATCTGGTGCGGTTCTATCTATCGATTACTGGGACATGCACCCTTCTTTATTGACTGGCGGTGGTGCTGCTGTTGCGCGGCGGGGGTAGGGAGAGTTGAGGGCGTCGTATGGACGCTCAACTTGGTTGGAATGAGGGGAGTGAAAGTGGAAAGCGATCGCTTTCCTTCGTGAAAGCAAGACAGTTTTCACTGCCAAAGGGCTGCGTGTTTGCCTTATTGGTTGGATGGGTTGCTCACAGTCGATAGGCCTAGCAAACATTCTTTGGCTTCTCCGGATCTAGTGAGACGGCAATGGGAAGTTTTGCTAGGAAAACTTGATGTTCTACTTTCCATTTCACATTCGGCAGGCACGTCTTCGTCATTAACGAATTCAGAAGACAAAGGAGCAGGAGATATTTTCAGTGTTTTTTCGTTATTCATCTCCTAATTGCTTTCCTTAAATCCGCCTCCCTTAAATCCACCTCCCTCTGTGCCCATGTTTTCCTTTTCCTTCTGTTCTCCCAAGTCGAAGCTTTCATTTCCTTTTACAGCATATTTACCAATTTGCATTCGCATTTGCGGCCGTTTCACGTTTCGACAGTCTGATAATAATGCATACACGTTAATTTGCATATCAAATAGCAACAGATATGATAGCACCACAACAGCTGGGTCCTGGAATGTATGGGAGGAAGCAGGTGGTCAGCGTTGGAAAGGTTTCACGATGCCTTCAAAAGAGCGATCTAATTACATCTTCAGTACTCGATAAACTTTTTTTCCTTCCTTTAACGTGATAAGAAATTATGAATAAGAAACCATTAGAGCGTGAACATTCCCGCGAACTTTCTGCTCCCATTGTTTTATTATATTTTTGAAAATTTTTCACTAACGTTTTAGAAATTTCTCTTTCATAGTTATTTCTCCGTTTTTCCTCCTTTGCACCATTATTATTTTTTTTTTTTCAATCGTTCTCTTCTTCATCCAAGTTCGTCCAAGGAGTGGTAGCGGGGTCAGGAGCGACTGTTCCAAGGCGGACGCATTCCTAGCAACAGCGGCTCAGGCTTTTATTTGGTGAATCGCCGAAATTCAAACGAAATTGAACAAGCCAGGCCTGATCATCAGAGAATAAGCGCTGAGCGCACGTTTAACGAAGGAAAAAAAAGAAGGCGGGAGGATAAAAAAAAACAGAAAAAAAAGGAAGAAAGAGAAGAAGAGGGAGGGAATGAAAGAACGTCATGGTTTTAGGTCTACAGAAAGAGCGAGAGAGAGAGAAAGATTAAGAAGAATCGATTGTGTACGCGAAGAAAACAAGGCAGCAGTTCGGAGGCAAGGATTCGCCGGGCCATGAAGAAAAGTTGCGCTCTGAGAACTCGCTTGAAAGCCTTACAGACGTTAATTATTTTTTCAGGCTTTCTTTCTCGTTAGGTTTGCTTTTGTGCTGAAGAATTTTCTCTCTCCCACCGCTGGTTGTATTTCGCCCCTCAACTCTACCCTACTCACCATTTCTTTTTCTTCTTCTGCTTCCCTCCATCAACTCCTGAAATGTTGCCAGTTGGTTTGCGTCTTCCTACCCGTTTTCAAAATAATAAAAATCTAAAGGAGCAGGGGGGGAAAATTCCACTTTTTTTTTCCTAATGTATACAACATTTTGTAAATACACAGAAATATTTGTCCAATTCTGGCAGCGAATTTACCATGTAAATGTTTGTTTTCATTTCGTACAGGCCAAATGTCGACCGACGGAAAGAGAAAATTCTGAATATGTTTATGGCAATGCCCAATTCATAGTCAAAGGGTGAATTATTAAAATTTCAAGCTAAAATTCTTGAAGCCAAATATTAAAGAATTTTATAGCTTCAAACCTAATTATATTCTAAAAATTGTTTGCAAATGTAAATTGAATAAATATTTAGGATGAACGCTTAACAAAATCTGTCGACGAATTAATACATCAAACATGGTTTCAATAATTGCTAATGCAAAAAATGTCTTGGCAAAGTATTCGTTTTAAGCCAATAAAAATGCCGAGGAAAACCAATTAGATAAAATACGAGGGGAGTTCAATAAGTAATGCAACACATTTTTTTTTTCTCGGCCGATTTTGGTTGAAAAAACTGGACATTTCTTGTGAAACATTTTCAAACATTTCCGCTTCGTCTCGTAAAGTTTCATTGACGTTCGATATGTGACAGCGCTATAGTGAGCTGTTAAACTGGCGTTTACAATGGAGGTGCGTTCCAAACAACGGGCAGTGATTGAGTTTCTTTTGGCGGAAAACCAGGGCATCTCAGATATTCATAGGCGCTTGCACAATGTCTACGGTGATCTGGTAGTGGACAAAAGCACGGTGAGTCGTTGGGCAAAGCGTGTGTCATCATCGCTTTAAGGTCAAGCAAAACTGTCTGATCTCCCGCGAGCTGGCCGGCCGCGCACAGCTCTGACTCCTGCAATGTCGGAACATGCGAACACTCTCATTTGAGCAGATCGACGGATTTTCATCTGTTTGGCCCAATGAAGAACGTAATCCGTGGGACGCACTACGCGGATGATGAAGCAGTTATTGAAGCAGCACGACGTTGGCTCCGACATTAACCAGTGGAATGGTACCGTGCAGGTGTACAGGCCCTCACTTCAAGGTGGCGTAAAGCCGTAGCATTGAATGGAGATTACGTTGAAAAATAGTGTTGTGTAGCTAAAAGATTGGGGAATAACATGGTGTATTTGAATGCTGAATAAAACGACCCCCTTTTTCAGAAAAAAATGTGTTGCATTACTTATTGAACTCCCCTCGTATGTATAAAAGCTTGCTTTGATATAAGTTGAAAGCTTGTAGAGAAATTATTATTATTATTATTATTATTATTATTATTATTATTATTATTATTATTATTATTATTGTTAACTTCAGCATCCCTCCATGGATTAAAATCACTAAAAATTATAGTTTATTTGTTGTAGATTAAAAATTTAACTTATGGGATCTGAAACATGTTATGGTATTAAAATTTTTTTCCCTCACAATCCTTAATCATGATCTTCGTCCTCGTTAGAATATCGTTCACACATCTCCAGAGTATTAATAAAATCAATAATAAAAACTGGACTTACTGCTCCAAAAATAAAGATATTAATGGAAAAAGTTGAAGGAAAAATTGCGCATATGTATGCCGAATTGCGCATACGTCCGATTAAAAGTTTTATGTGGATCAGTGGTTTCCTGTTATTTTTATTGAAGTTCGTCCACAGTGTCCGGCTCCAGTTCTCTCTTGCGTACCTTATAGTTTTTAGGATACTATCCGCGATAGCTCAGTTAGTAGAGGCAACGAGCGTGATACTCGTGGTCCCTGATTCGAATCCAGCTCACTGAATTTTTCTTTCCGTTTTTTCCATAGTATTAAATGGATATTTGTTTAGACAGAAAATTTCGGGCTGCCAGATTTGAATTTCTTATTCTGTTAGGGGGGTTTAACCAAGAACTAACAAAGTGTAAGGGATGATTGTTAATGTAAAAGGTTTTAATTTAACTGTTTCGGTTTTCCTTATTAGGCCATTTAGATTACAATAGTCGGTAATAGATCTTTGGCAATTGAATAAAAGCTTTTTTGCATGTAGCTTTCTTATATTTGACCAGATTACTAAACGTATTTAATTCAAGTATAACTTTTGTTTTGAAGATAATGGTAAGTTCCTTCCAACTGAGTGTTTTCTTAAGACGCCTGATTTTAATCGAAACGTAAGATATTCAATATGATGATGAAAGATTAAGTTATCATCAAAATAAATTTCCAATATATTTTGAATAGTGACCGAATCGGGTTTTTTTTAATTAAAATTAAGTTAAAAAAAATTGAAAATACTGTTGTTAAAAAGGCATTTACGTAATGAAATTACGAAGCACTATTATTCCTTTAGTTAAAAATTATCTTTTGTTTAAAATATAAAACAAGACCGTAAACTTTCATATCTTACTGGACACTACCAACACCACCTAGACGCACAGAAACGTCCTACATTGTTACATCACACTAAAGCGGCTATTGTTAAGCGTATTTCTACCAATAATAAACCATAAATTTGGCCGTTTGATGATGTAACAATGCATACAGTTTCTGTGCGCAGGCCTTCTGTCTAGGTGGTGTTGACACTACGCATAATGTCTTCACATTCTGATAATAAATAATAATAAAAAACTTCAAAGAGCACACAAAATACTTCTTCAGAAGAGCACTCTCGAAATCGAAAACCTCTATTTTTGTTGTCGCCCAAGTCCATGAAATGTCAACGAAATCAGAGCAGCTGAGAAGTTCAACTTGGCAGATTTTATACTTACACAAGTTTCAAATCAAATAATATATACTTTGTCAAATTTTATTTTTTTATTTTCCTTGTTCAGGTTTAAAAATTAAAAAGTTTGTATTCTTCAAAACAATATATTGTTTTCAGCAGTTTCTTTTTTTCAATTAGACAAATTATACTTTTAACCTTATTATATTCAGGGTGTAGTCTATTTCCTGATAAATATCATTTTCTTTATTCTTTTCATTTCGTTGAATAAGAATTCGTGTGCAATTAAACAGAACCTGTGAGCATCAGTTAACCTTTATTAGCTACATCCGTTTTATTTGGTGTCGACAAGAAAGTGGATCTAATGAAAACATCTTTCTTCGTTTAGTTGACACTCTCGCAAAAAAAAGGTACATTCTTGGAGGAAATGAGTTTAAGTTTAGCAGACATCGGGAAAGTGTTTAGTTTTGTAATGAAAACTTAATACTGCATATGAAAAAAAAAGTTAACAGTACATTTATTCAGGTTAAAGAAGCTCTGGGCAACACATTCCTGAATCCACTAAGCAGTTAATCATATTCAATGTCGATAATATAATAAATTCCTTTGCATTCATAGAACATCGAGATGAGAAAATCATCAATACAAAAGGGTTAATACGGTTTTTATACATTATAATGGTTAGCTAGTTAAAATTAGCATTTAATCTCTGATTCCTAAGAAAGAAGTATTAAAAATAGATATTTGTACTCTGAAATGGTTTAAGCGAAGATTTCACACTTAAAGACACGTTTTGCAGGGAGAACTGTTTACTTCTCACTAATTAATGATTAACGCTTTATTTGATTTTATAGGATTAAACCCATATACTGTAATAATCTATAAATGGCTTATAGGCAGTTGAGTTTAAATTACGAAAACCGCATAAAATGTTTTGTGAAATGTGAAATCTTTAATGCTTAATGGTTTTTCAAAGTTGCCTTCATAATTTTACGCTAATCTCTAAAGCGCGCAAAGTTGGACGATTCCCAAAACTGAGAGTAAGCGAGATAGCAAACCTTTGAAAGTTAGCAAAAAATTTTCATCAATCGAATATTATGTGTTCAGAAGAGTAATTTAAAAACAAAATATATGCATGAATTTAGAAAGGCAGGTGATTTTTAATTTAAGAAAGAAGCGTGGAATGAAAAAAAAACAAACTATAAACAACAAAAAAATCCGGTCTTTCATTTCTGTAATAGTGCATATTAAACGTTGTGCGAATGAAATACTTTCTGGAAAATTAACTCTGCAATTATTATGATATTCAAAAGTTCTTCATTAAACATCGTCCAAACGGTCGAAAGCATTGGGGGTGTACACTTTTCAATTCTCTAGTCTTTATATGAAGGAAAAAAACCTCTTACCACAAAAGAACATCCGAGATTCAAAACGCCGGCTACGTATTTCAAAGGCTATGCCTTCCTTCTCAACGGCGACAGTGAGAATAACCATAAAATAATATACACAACATGATATTAAAAGGGAGGATCGGGGTAAATGGCTAGAATTTATTATTATTGAGCTCAACAGAAGGAGCCAATTATAGGTGACTATCGAAGAACACAACTGACATTTCTACAAAGACAAAAGGAAAAAAAAAAGAAAATTCCAGAAATTGTAGCAGGAAAACTAAAACTTAATATTCATTAAATCAAATAGAATAGATTCTGAGATTGGCCCTTTGTCAGCATTTAATAATTTGTTAGGATTCCTTTTCAGTGCTCTCAAAGCTGTTTAATTGATAGAACTTAATTAACTCAAAATTATTTAAAATAATAATGTGACTTGATTCTAACACATGTCGACACTCTTTCACATGTATCGGCGAGACTCGAACTCTCCGACCTACCATATTCTATATGAGCGAAATGCTCTTTCCACTTTTTGATAATGTTTCGAGAACTTAGCCCGACATATTTTTCTCATGAATTTTTTAGCTTGTTAATTCGTGAGATCTAGCCCAAAGGTAAGCCGGAATATTAGCCAAAAGATAATAATCGAATGAAAGAGCGTCAATAAAACCTGAGAAACTCAAGAATTCTCAAATTGAGTCTTGAATATTAAAGCCTCATAGTTACTTAAATTTAGAATTTTAAAAGTCTTTTTATTGTTTTATATATATTTTTATAGTATTTTGCTTTTATTTAAAAAATGACATCTGTTATCGAAGATAATTGCAGTTGGGGAGATGTTTTTTATTTCAGCAATTTAAAATATTGTCTGCTAGAGAATGATATTTACTTTAATAAAATCTCATTTAGAAACTTGATCAATTATTCCTGTATTTGGAAATAATTAGACCCGTATTTCTTATACCTGATCGAGCTCTTTTTAATATTATTATTTTCAGATCTAAAATCTTATCGATCCCGTCACCAGT
>JAHWFO010015474.1:5248985-5279444 GCA_023313115.1 Rhysida immarginata
TCATAATTAACATTTCGGAATAAAAATTAAAACTATTTTTTTTCTTACTAGTCTCTTGAATGGTCTCGCAGAGTTTGAAAATAATTTTTCTTCCGAAAGTTTGTTGAAACGAGCAACACTCATTACATTGGCTATTTTTAAATTGCTTGAAAAACATTGATAATCATTATTTGAACTCACAAATTAAGTAAAACGAAACAATATACCAACAAAAGACTGCCCACTGAGCAATGAGTACTCCACTCGATCTTGCGCTTTTAAGATTGTGTTAGCCTAACGCAAGCTTGTAGTAAGCTTCATTAAATTGCCATCCATAAGAAAATTATTGTTTAACGTTTCAAAATACGCTATCTCGTATGGTGCTTTGAGTGGCTCTGAAGTAAAAAGATTGCCTTTAGCAAAGAGGGTGAGATTTCTAGTCCGCACGAACAAGGTCGTGTTTATTTAAGGCCGCACTCTCCGTTACTGTTCTTCGACTCATACCAGTGGCTTATCCCGCTCTCCAATTAGTTCCGGCCTCGCAAAAAGAAAGTAAGACTAAAACAAACACTTCTTCAGGATCTTGAAATTTATTTTTGAGACGGGAATATCGATTCTCATTTCACTTTGAAAATGTGCAAGTTCTTGGAAACAGATAATTAACAGTAAAGAGAGCTTAGACTAGAATGGTGAACGTGTCTATGTTGACTATAATTTCAAAAACTTTGGAAGTAAAGGGAATGTGAATAATCTGAACCTAAATCCACAGTCTCTCTTTCTCTCTCTCTCTCTCTCTCTCTCTCTCTCTCTCTCTCTCTCTCTCTCTCTCTGTCTCACACACACACACACACACACACACACACACACACACACACACACACACCTAAGGTGCGATACCTCTTAGGATGAATTACCCATATGGCTTTCAGTAGGTTAGAGATAACCTGTAGGAATTTCATTACTATGTAACGAGTGTTTAGGATTGTTGCTTTCTGTAAGATTTTGTATAAGAGTGTTTTGTATAATGAATGTGGAATAACCCGAGTGGCAGAAAGAACAATAGAAACAAGGAATACTTTGGTAACCTTCCAAAGAAGTTTTATTTTGTGTGCAAGATCTGTATATTTGGTGATTTTGTCTATGTGTGTCTTTTGCAAAATTATGGGAATATCACTTATGTATATCACTTTATTTTGCTTATCTATGAATGTCTGGTCTATTATGAGGCATAGTTTTGTCAAAATATAATTTATTTGTGGTGTTCTTAAGACAGTTTCTGGGATATTTTTAGTACGGAGTGTTTATGTCCCTAAGCTTGTGCTTCTTAGCCCGAGGTTGATGTATGATGTTGGCGACCTGGTTATGTCTGTATAAACAGTCTCTCTGCGTGAGTATTTTGCAATTGGATATGATGTGCTGGATGGTTTCTTCTACGATATGGCATTTACCGCAGGCTTCATCAGTGGAATCTTTGATAACATGTTTTCTGTAGCTTTTCGTGTTAATAACCTGGTCTTGTATAACAATCATGGCTCCTTGATTTTTTCGAAGATCATAAGGATGAAGGTCAGAAGGAAGTCTACCATGGAGTTCCTTGCCGAGTCATGATTGAAGTTTAGTGCATGCTATATAAATATGGCCTTTGCCTCCCTCTGTAGGGCGAGCTTTCGATAGTTGTTTGTGGGTGGTGTTTTCTTTGCTTTGTAAGCAGTTTACGTGTTTTCCTTTCAAGTCCCTCAAGTTCTGTGTGTCCACTGTACGATTCCAAAAGAGTGGGAAAGTGGAGTAAGTGCTGATGGCCTTGAATAAACTTTTGGGATTTTAAGTGTGTTTTAAGTATAGTCTCTAGCCTATGAAGATATTGTGCGCTCTTTATGTGTTTGTGCTCTGTAAGTTTGGCTTATGAAGTCTTCGATATTTGTCAAATTCACAGTTTTCTGCAGCAGCAGTGCGAGCTTGTTCTTCCATTATGTGTACCCCCCCCCCCATCCCAGAGAACTCTATTTTCAATGTAAATTGTTCTGCTTTTGTCCAAAATTTATTATTATTATTTAGATAATTTGGAATGAAATCGGATTTTTCTTCCAGAAAAAAAAAATGCTAGGATTGTTCGGTTTTTTACCAAAAGATGGCATTGTCAGTTACAGAAATCAGTTTATGCAAATTTTCAGTTGGTAAGATGCCGGATTAACTTATTTTGATAATGAAGTTTAACTAATGAGGGCCTTCTGGATTAGACAGCATTTCTATGCCTACAATTTTGTTCGGTAATGTCTGTAACCAGATAACGCCATCTGTTGGTGAAAAACCGAACAATTCTAGCATTAATTTTTTTTTCCTGGAAAAAAAATCTGACTTCATTTCAATCGTTTCTGTGCAAACAGAATCTTTTTATCTGCATTCGTGTGCGACTTATTGAGTTTTAAGTTTTTCCTGAGTTTTGAATCGCCCTGTAACTTATATCTATCTCTCCAAAATTAGGACAACAACGCTCAGTAATCTTTTGTCCATACTTGTTATTACCTTTTTTTTATCATATCAAGCATGCATAAATTTTTTTGTTAATTTTAAAGAAAGTAAAACAGAAACTGTAAATATTTATTTCAGATAACTAATAAAGCTCGAATGCAAGATGATGATTATACCGGCAATCCCAGTCTATACTAAAAATCAAATCGTCTTGAAATCGTCTTGAAATTGGCTACATGTAATGAAGGTTTAAAAAAGTCCTTTGGCCGTACGCCAAAATATGACACATTGTAAAACCTTGCTCTTAATCGGAATACAAGATATCAATCTGAATGTAGTAAAAAATGCGATACATCTCCAGCCTTTCGTTCATGATTGCTCTGGTTGTAACGAAGCGCATTTTAGGTTATCATCGATTTTCAATTGAAACGCTCAAGTAGGCTCTTCTCCCTTTCTCTTGACATCATGGTTGATCTTGATGTTTTAATATCTGACGCTATAAGCGGGTATAGGAGAGCCATGGATATCTTTTCAGTGACCTAACCTTGCCGTTACGACCGATCAATTGTCTTTAAGTGGCATCATTATAAAATCCCATTCAACTTCAACGTCTTCTTTCAGGGTGCACATTCTTAACGCGCTTCGTTCTAACGAAGTTTCACTTCGCTGTAGCGGGTGCCGTGATTCCATCGCTTTGTCGATGGAGTAGATGTTATTCGTGAGAGATTCGCACGTGTGATCCGTAGAGTGAGAGTGTCGTAAAAAGATGAGGATTGGGGGGGAGGGGTAACCAAGCTCAGGCCTTCATCGTGCTAAACAGACGACAAGGAGGGAACGTCTGTAGGAACATAGAAAGGAGGACTGGTGGGGGGGGGGGGGATGAATGGAGAGCGCAGAATGAATAGAAAGAAAAAGGGGGTAACGAAAAATGGGAAGATAATCGTTAAATATATAAACAAAACTCGGTTACCATTTGATGATGGGAAGAAATCCTCGCTCAACAGATGTTCACCAAAGTTGCAACTTCTGACTATTGATTATTTCGACTCTTATTGTAAAATTTCTCTCCTGTTGTTTTAGTATTTTTATTCTTCGTAAGAGTTATGCTTTATAAAGTAGAGGGAGACTTTTCTTTTTTATATGATTAGTTTCTTGAAAATTGAAGGCACTTATTTTTTTATTGTATTATAAACAAAAATTAAAAAAAAAAAAACCGAAGCCTTTAGGAGAAACATTTAATGTTGTTTCAAATATCATAACTTTTGTATTAATGCTGAAGATGGAAAAAAACATCCATCTGGAGAAATTTGATTCGTGAAATAAAGTTTTTAGAAGTTTTATAAAAATTTTTAGAATCACGACTTTTTATAAACAGAGGAAATAGGGGTATGTTGATACGGGGGCACGTTGATACATTATGATTTACATAACAATACGCATGCATAATTTTTTTAAATCTTCACCAATGAAACGCTTCTTCTTCGTGTGCGCCCGTTTTTTTTAATTACACTACAATAAACGGGAGAGCTGCTTGTTGTGCTTAATCAATGCGAAGTAAATTTCCATGTAGCTGTTCCAGTCTCAATATGCCTTGTAAATGAACATGAAGAATTTCTTCAGAGTAATACCTGACAGAGGATGAAAACGTGAGTATATTTGGCTAGTTTCTTTTTTGTAAACTAAACAGGTGGTGGCCTTACAGTATAACAGAGGGACATCATGAGTTCCAACTAGTTTCGCCATTTATTCCCGGCTTTGTCAAGGATCTTCTAGTTTCTTTTTTGTACTTACCGTGGTTTTTATATAGTAGAAAACTGTAATGGCATCGATTGGGGCAAATTGAGACTTTTCTCATGGGGTAGGTTGGTGCACTATATGCATATGCAGCAACTGGTAGTCAAATCGATGAGCTGTGCTGAACAAATTATTTAGAGTAAAGGTAAATTCACACCATTAATTCAATTTAACAACAAAAATACGTGTTATCATAAACCTTTAATCCCAGGTAGTTCAAGTTTCAATTTTTTTTAAACTTCAAAATGTCATTTTTTCCATTCCTGATATTTATGTTTATTATCTCAAATGCTATTGAAATTTCTTAATAAACTATTGTTTGCTAAATTGAATTGGGCATTATTTTCTACTAAGCTATTGAGCATCTTTCCTCAACATAGAGCACATGAGACATCTTCACATAGTCGAATGAAAATTTTTTATATGAAAACAGGCTTCATACTTCAGAATGACTATTGGCCAATTAAGAAAATAAAGAAATAAGCTATTATTTCAAACTATTTTAAAATTTCTAAATTTTAACAATAAAAATAGAAAAATTAAAACTTGAAAAATGCATCGACTATCCCTGGTCTCCCCTATTCCTTTTATTTAATACAGTCAATAGGAACCAGTCCGACAAAATGACCTGTAACATAAAAAGACCACGATATGCAATCAATAGAAATGAAATCTGAATTACCTTTGAATGTGTTACGTAGATTGGAATTGCGCATTTTTCTTCAACGCCCGCCGTTATTCGTTGTTGCGGATTTTCGCCGCAGTGTTTCTCCGCTGATGTTACTGATTTCAGCCGAAATTTGGGCCAATCCACACCCCAATCGACTCGACGGATTAATATATGTCGTAATTTCGATCGGTTATGGAACTATTAACAAATTTATTGGGCCGGTTGTATTTGAATCACCTTGTATAAACTGTGATCAAAAGCTCACTGGTGCCTTATATTTCGAATTTAATCAAATCTGTGAGGATGTTCTTCTCTGTACTGTGTTTAATAACAAAACTAAAAGAGACCTTGCAGTACAATATTTTAGTTTAAAAACCAACTATTTTCGGCAGTTAATCCCGCCTTCATCAGGATACAAGAGAAATGGGCTAGCAGCCCTAACATAATGTTTTCTCTTACTTCCTGCTAGCCTATTTCTCTTGTACCCTGATGAAGGCGGGATTAAATGCCGAAACTAGTTGGTTTTTAAACTAAAATGTTGTACTGCAAGGTCTCTTTTAATTTCGAATTTGATTAGTTCCAGGAAGCCGTTCGAACTCGATGCCCGGCTTGTATTATTCATATGATATAATGGAAAGTGAATTAATCCGTTCCCAGACTCTTCTAAACAAGACCCATTTAGATAAATAATAGAATTTAATGCCCTAAAAAGGAAGTGAAAACATTAAATAAAATAACTCAAATAATAACATGAAGATTGTATTTTGTTTTTACATATTAGGAGTGGCGATAGGGCTAGTAGAAAGTAAGAGAAAAGTTACTGTTTAGAAGGGGAATCAATATCCATAAACATGCCATGTATTTCTAGTATTCTCTTTATCCTCTGCCGTACTGGTTGAAGGTTCTGATTATCTTTCTCTTTCTTTTACAAAGAACGTATCCGGTGTAGTCTTCGGCCTTTATTGTCTTTTTGGGTGTCATGATTAATCGTTAGGGTTAATATACTGTATACAGTAAAATCAAAAGTTCTAAAAAAACGTAACTAAAAGATGCTTACTCAGCGAATACAAGAGATTATTTGGGCGCAGCGAGCGCACTTTTCTACTTACTCATAGTTCGAATTTCTCTTGAATTTAACGTTCGAGTTCTGCTACGCTGAAAGTTAGAAGTGTCCGAAATACGAGGCTCCACTGTATTGGGATACTTCGCTAAATAGTCAATATTTATAAGTACGTCAAAATGCGAGCGACGCATGTATAAAAGGATAACATGTATAACAAGTCCACAAAAGTCGTGACGAAGCTGAAATGGTAAAATGGAAGGACAACATGAACTAAATATTAAAGATAAAAATATTATCCACATACCTCTTTTGTGCCTTTTTCCCCGAATAATTTTCAGTTATGAGCTAAATAGTTTGAAAGTGTTACGGTTGTGGAAAATCTACTCGTAAAATTTTTGCGATATTACACGTGCCTCCATCCAATATAAATAATGCCATTATGAAATAGAAACGTGAAGTGTGTGCGACTTTACAACCAGGATCTGGTAGGTTATGCCGGCTGACAGACAAGATTATAGAGTATTAAATTCGGGTTGAAACAGAAATGAATGGATCGGAAGATAAATTCTTATTTTCAGCACCATGACAATTTGTCGAATTGAGATAAATTTGATTTCGTTATATAGAGGCTGTAAAAAATGAAAAAATTCGAAAATGTATCCAGTCAACAGGAACGTGGCCAAAAATTCTAGGTCAATGGTAAGAACCGATTTCGAAATACAATTCATTTAGTCCTGGGGGGAGGGGGGAGCGAAAAGCATGCCATCTCGGGTGCAAATATCGAAAAAAGGCGTCGGGAATCCATGCCATTTTACTGATTTTTACTTAAAAGTCTGAAGAAAATTATAATCTCCAAAGAAGCGTTTTATCTGGATAAACGTGGATGTAGAACACCAGCGAGATTTGGTCAGACGACCGTCACATTCCAAAAGTTTCATATGGCAGAGGGGAATTTATTACTAGGGGCAAAACAACTTATCAAACTAGAGTTTTATCAGGACAAGGAGCAAAATTAATTTAGATTGGTAATTGCGAAGGGCTTTATATCGTTTATAAACAAAGAATGTACCAAAAGGCGTCGTCATCTTGCATCGATATTATGTTCCCGCCCATTTTGGAAGAAACACATTGAAGTTTCCAAGACCAAAATTTGCAGTACATTACGCATAGTCAATGGATTCCTTAGTCTCGGATTGTGCTCCAATGGATTTTTTTGCTTAGGCTATCTGAAACATCAGTTTGGTTCCGAAAAAGTGAGGACTTTTGCAGCTTGAAAAACCTCATTAATGCGGCTTTAAACAATGGAATAAACGATGTTTACAAATGTACAATAACCATGGAATTCATACAAATTCCATTATTCTTTAACAGTCAACTGTGGGAGGTTTTTGAACAAACTTTGTTTGGAGTTTAAATTTCCATCAGTTCATAATTGCACCCCTTTTATGACAAACTCTCTTGTTTTTCACTGCTCATTCTGACATTTTACATTTTTAACTTAGTCCAGTTTGTTGACGTTTGTTTTCATGACGAGCAGAGCGGCGGCCCCAGGGCGTTTTGCCCTCTTTTTCTCGATTACTGCCTTCCAGCTTTAGGCAAGGAGAAAGGGGCGTTTGCGATCGCTCACGTCTGGTCGTCCGTCCCGCTGAGTTCATCACGTAATTGCAACACTTAACGCATGTGAGACTCTTGAATGCTCGGCACTTGTCAGTGTTGCCGAAGAAACACGAGGCCTAACTCCCAGTGCATGTCCCCCCGAACACAGCACATTAGATCTCGGAGAGATTCCCCCAAGGAGTCTCTCATGTCGTTCCTGTTCGACTGTGAGATCAGGGCGCGATCTGTTAACGCCGTGTGCCATCTTCATCCTTCTACGCACACCCACCCACGTATTCCCCACCCACCCACCTTTCTCCTGTCTTCATAATCCCCCTTCCTTATTACGGGGTCGTTGATTTCGCGCGTGTTTTCCCACCAACCTAGATGAGACAAACATCGCTGCGATTTTTCATCGCACGTCCATTATTATCGTTGTTTTACCTAGAAGAGCCCTTTTCTAAGGGTTTTCTAACCAAAATGTCGGACTTTTCATTTTTTTAACCCTTCCTCTCGCCAACGTTTCACCGTTGCTCTTTACAGCAAAGGGGTTGAAGGCGTTAAAAGAGTTACGCTTAATTAACTTCTAATTATTCTTCGTCGACGCTCTCTTTCCTGCGCTTCAGGGTAGCCAATAATTAAAACCCAGGGTGTGGCGTCATACTCGTCGTTCCTCCTTTTACCCGTTATAGTTCCACTTTATTCAGTTGCCAAGCTGCGAGGAAAACCCTGTCCGACACTAATCTTACGCTCGGATATAAAAAGAGATAAAAATGCTTTAATAACATCAAGTGGGATGATTAAAGGACTAAACACGTTCTCGCCTGTTACGAGAGTCGCTCTCGCCTCGTGTCTCCCTTCGTTTTGGATAATAAATCCCTCTCTGCTGCCAAGTTGCTCAGTGAAAATTTATCAAACATTAAACTGATAAATAACCAGTAGCAGTATCTGTTTAAGTAATAAAATATAAAACGTCAATGTCTATCTATTTCTAACGCCTGTATATATTTTTTTTTCAGTATCGCCGCTCGGTAAAGAGGATAAGATACACAGACCCGACTGTCAGCAATGATTTCGTGTTTGTAGTTAGGTTAGATTAGGAGAGATAAAAAAGAAATACATGGCGTTGTTAGAATTCAAAAATAAATACAAATTGGGGGGAGGGTACAGTTGGGAGATTTGATGTTTTAGTTTCTGACTGAAATATTATACATGATTTTCACTGGGAGGCACAAAATTAATTTTGAGGTTTTGTTATCTTCAATTACGAAAAGCGATTTAATATACACTCCACCAGAGTTGTAAAGCTTCTTAAGAATCCCCTTAATGAATGTAACGAGATAATGCTACAGTCCCTTTCCACACTATCTCGCCGGAGTGATCCTGTCATTTCTTTGATATGCCGTCTACATTTTTATATAACTGTGTTATATAACGCATTTGCAAATAGTGTGTATCAGGTTTATAACTATAGTGCCCGGCATGCAAGAAAAAGGAAACTGGCGCATGTGTAAATGTATAAAACTCGTTCAACCAATCAGAAACGGACTGGAAACGAGGTTTAACTTATACCTGCCATCAGTTGTAAGTAATGCCCTGAATACTGTGCGTTTCTGATTGGTTGAACGAGTTTTATTCATTTACACATGCGCCAGTTTCCTTTTTCTTTCATGCCGGGCACTATAGGGATGTACGGTCGATAAATGGCTATCCATAATAACGATATATTGCCACACATTTATTTAAATCGATATATCGTAAATTGAAATTAACGATAAACGAAAATTTTAGGATTAAGTTTTGATTCAAGACTACAATTCTACCACACATAGACGAGCTAGTACTACAACTCAACAGACTAGGTTTCCTTATCAGGAACCTGTAGAAAGTTTAACGAAGAAAGAGTTGTTGATTGTAGTCAGGGCGAAAGTCATCACCAAGATTACATACGCGACATCTATATGGTCTGCAATATCAAAATTCGCAATAACCAGAGTCAAGACGGCATACAACCAGATAGTGCGTACAGCCCTTTCCTTGTCTAGATATCATTCCAAAAGAGCTTGTAAAGAGGCTGCCTTCCCAACTTTCGACTCGATCCTGAAAATTGCGAAATTAAAGGAATCCCATCGGTCCCTAGTTAAGCCAAGACATCCTATGAATTTCATCCGCACATGGCTAGCTTCCGCCCCAAATATAAGGCGTACATGAAAATTTAAAATCGAAAACCTAATGGTCATTTCCTCATGTAAGCAGAGAGCCTCCCCTACAATACAATGGACGAATGGAACGCTCTACCGTTTGAAATTAGAGATGCGTTAACAAACTGCAACTTCACGAATTGTGCCGACCATGATCTACACGCCAATAGAATAATTAAAAATTATGTAATGGACTTCCAAAACTAATTGTAAACTCTCATAATGTTTTCTACATATACGTTTATATTGTTTCCCCTAGGGACGTTGTAATAATAAATAATAATAAATAGCGTATCTTTCAGTTAATCGATGTTCTTAAACAAGAATGTGATGAAATGCTACTGTCTTCAGTTTTTAAAATAAATTTTTTAGAGTGTTTTTTTTTTCCTTTTAAGCCGGGGGTGAAATGATAATTGTTTAGTTACGGGAAAGGGGGTAAAATGCTAAATTTTGATGATGTAATAATACATAGACGATCCCTATGTGCAAAATTTTCCAAAAAAATGAGATGTCGATTGCAACGTGCGATTTTTGTAAGAGACCGTTGAAGACTAGTGGAACAACTACTAATCTAAGAACGCGTTTGAAGCACATAAATTGTTAAATGTTCAAATGAAAAGGAAAATAGTTATGAAACTGAATCTCATGCTCTTAATTCAACTGTATAATTGTGTCAATACAACGCAAAAACTTGATTTCATCTTGATGCTGCTAGTAAACACATAATATACACAAATACAGGATATAGGATTGAAAGTTTTGGTGTCACAACCTTTAAAGCACCGCAAATTAGAAGAAACTTTAATAAAATAATAAAAGTGAATAAGAATAATAAATCAAAAGGCAATCAACATAAATATATCGATAAATATCGATAATAATGGGAAAAATCGATATAAAGTATTTTTTATTTTATTTTGGGGGGGGGGGTTAGCTATTGATATATTGATTTATCCATACATTTTTATCCTTCCGTTAAAACAAGGACTTTCACTGCTAAACATGGTTTTCCTCATGTACAGAACTCGTAAGGTTTCGCTGCATTACCTTAGTGTAAGAAAAAGAAAGCAACACGAAATCGATTGGCGTAAACAGAAGATAAGGCTTCAATTTTAGTTAAATAAGATAAGGCTTCATTTTTGAAAGGAAATATTCCGCAACCTGAATTCGAATCAGGCCAAGTGTATCTAGCTTATGGCCTCTACTAAATGGGCCACGCGGATACTGTTACAGCTAGGCTGTCTTCAAGTGTCCCAAAGACTGCATAAGCATCCAGAGTGGAAACTCGAAGATAGGGCTGGATTCAGAGGTCGGAAATTACACGTTTCTAAAACCATCAGCAGAATGATGAAAATTCCCAATAGAGTGATGATCGTAATTACCTATGCTTCAATATTAGGTAATTAAGATGAAAAACTATATATACGAGGGTTGGGGCATAAGTCATGGCAATTATTTTTTTTCTTGTAGATATGTGAACGGATCACAAACGTATATGTGTCGTGTGGAAGTTCTGCAGGCATAGTCTGTATGCAGAACAACAGATGGCTCTGTGATAGCTGGTAGTAGCGCAGCGAGGGCTGTGAAATCAGTCAGTTGGTGAGTGTCGTACGAGATGGAAGTAACCCGTGTTGAGCAGCGCGCTTACATCAAAATAGCCGTTCTCCGAGGGAGAAATGCGATGGAATGTCACAGTGAATTAGTGGAAGCCCTTGGGAATAATGCCCTACCATACCGTACAGTAGCACGGTGGGTAGGAAAGTTTCAGCAAGGACGTGTGTCAACCAGTGATGAGCAACCGTGAAGGCCATATTGCCCTGTATACTACCGTAATAAATTAGTGTGTTACGATATTTCCGTGCTATTCATTGTCCACACATGTAGTAAACACCTTGTCCTTCGTCTGTATATGTCACATTTTCCAACTGGACTGGTATCTTCAAGAAAAAAAATAGTTGCCCCAACCCTCAGTAACGGAGTTCCTTTACTACAAATAATTTGACTCAAGCGTTTTCAGTTCTTTTATAATTTCTTAGTTTTCATTTCGTACTGATCACAAAATTGCAACCTTTCCAAAAAACTGCAATTATTCATTAAATTCATGAAATGGTCACCGAACCCTCTACTGCCATTTTTGCTTATACACGTACCATTTAATGGGCAAATTGCTCAGGTATCCATCAAGAATGAGCGCAAATTAATAATAAAGTAAAGCGTTTGATTTTTCTAAATTAACATGCTCAAATTCTGCTTATTAAATTTAGATTTAAATACACCAAACTCGCTAATCTTTGCTAATGATTTTGAATGTCTCAAAATGAATTTTTTTTCCATCAAAAGTAATGAATTTTGTCTTAGAATATCTATAATTATAGACTGCTTATGCATTTAGCTCTGAGTTTTCGTACAAGAGAATAAATTCATTGTCTGAGATGACAATACTGCTAAGCTATAAGAGTGACCCTATAGTTTCTAATTTCTTTTTAATTACCTAAATACACGTAAACCTTTTCGTCCCCTCTAACTCCCACCCGCGAAACTCCGACCCCAGTGGGCCAATCAAAACCATACTAAATAGTGAAGGTGCACATGCCCATAGTAAGCTACATTCCGA
The DNA here is from genome assembly GCA_023313115.1 of Rhysida immarginata. NCBI lineage: Eukaryota > Metazoa > Arthropoda > Chilopoda > Scolopendromorpha > Scolopendridae > Rhysida > Rhysida immarginata. The sequence continues at coordinate 5,261,372 of JAHWFO010015474.1, forward strand.
ATTTCAACCTTTTATCTCAAAAATGCAGAAATTATGATGGGGACAGACGGACATTGAAAAAAAATAATAAGTAGCTCCATTCTTCCGTACTTAACAATGTGAAAGAGGTTGATTTGAAATTAGGTAACAATGGAGATATGTAACAATGCGGATGCAGTAATAAATAAGAAGAAAAGGAAGGCAAAGTTAAAGTAAATTATGATGAATTAGTTATTTTAATTTTTAGTAATTATAATAAAAAATTAAAATAACTAATTCATCCAAGGAAGGTTATGGTTTCAGGTTCGAATCCAGATTGCGAAATTTTATTTTCCTATATATCTACTTAAACGGAATATACAATTTTCTATTTATAGGTTTTAAGTATTTTCTGTTGTATTTAAACCACTCGTGCTATCAATGTTCAAATGCTTTGATAAGTAAGAAGTGTCGAGAATCAGATTTCTGATTTTGTGAATGTTCTTTTTTTCACTTTAAATTAAATTTTTGATTTCTCGTTGCTAATTTATGGTAAAGGGATATTTACACTGAGCGGTTTAAATATTTGGAATATGTATTTATAAATGTTAGTAGAATTGACGACGTTTCAGGAGTCTGTCTAGACAGAAGATTAAAATAAATATTGCCTCAAATATTTGTTAAAGATCCGTCTATTTTCATAAATCTTTCAAAATGCCAAGTAAATAATGGAATTTTTGTTTTATGTTTGCCTTTAAAAGACTATTTGCTAACGAACGTAGGGGGCATTGAAATTTCAATTTTAAAGCGTTCGTTTCAGTACGCTTTGTTTTCCATCTGTTCCCGAACTCTTTTCTCTTCGTGTTTCAAAATATCTCTAAAAACTAGAGAAGGCGGGTTGATAGGTAGATAGATAGATTGAAAGAGATCGTCGTAAACGGCTTTTAAAGATTACTTGTTTCGACTTCGTCGGTAAAACAGTATTTAAATAACAAAAGTTTAGATGCCAGCTTTACTCCGAAAGCGGATTAGCTGGTTAATAATAAGACCGTGCTTGCCGTTTGCTTGTTTTCAGGATATTTGTTTTTTTAAGAAAATTGAATTAACATACTCCAATCTGCTGAGTTTGAAAGGGGTTTGGGAAAGATCTCTTTCGTCTGGAGTGTATTATACAGATTTAAGTAAACAGAGATGCAGAGATAGTATGTGAAATTCAAATATAAGCGAATAAAAGAACTTTATTATTAAACTAAAGAGATGATTATTGGTTTGCCATTACCATCTGCGACATTTTTTGAGCTAGAAGAGCAAGATCCCTCTAATTGGGAACTACATTTTTAAGAACATTGGACCACATTAACCCACTGGAACTTGTTTAAAGGGATTAGTCCAGATTATATGGTACAATAAAGAAATCAATCAAACGGGACTTGTCTTTTTTTGCGGTTCAAGTTCCATGATTGACAATAGTCGCAAGTCTCCCAGCTTCTCTCAGAAAATGATTAGCGAATTATTCAAAGAAAAGTTAAGAAGCTCCAGAACCAGTTAACGCAATTTATTGGAAACATAAAGATTCAACTTCAAAGACAGGAAAATTATCATGTGATTATATTTTACAGGTTTCTAAACCTTCCCTACAAATGATCAAGTAAATGTAATAGACTATAATTTGACAAGGAAATAAGTTAAGAGATTGACGACTACTGCTGCCTTCTGTGAAGGATTTTTGATGTCAAAGCAATTTTCAAGGGCAGTGTATCCGACAAAAACACTGAAAATTGGATTATTTTTATTAATTTAAAAACCATCGAGAGATATCTACATAAAATTAGCTGTATTTTGGAATTTTTTCCGATATTTTACGTACTATTTTACGTACCCGATATCCCCGGAAAAAATATAGGTGCACAAGGAATTGATGTTTAGTATTTTAAAGTATGAGTGAGTAAAGGATGCATTTTACGAATACTGCTTTATGATCACAAAACGCACACTGTTGTTTGGTCGACATTTATTTGCGAATAAGGTAGTTCTATAGCAATTTTTTTCGAATTTTTTGATTTTCACTTCAGATTCGGATAGAGCATCAAAAAGTAAGTAAACGATATAATAGGCATACATGTCCTATTTATTCGGGATCATGGCCAAAATGGAGTTAAAATTAACATTTTGGTCCTTTGAGCCAGGTCGCGGAACCAAAATGTTTAACTTTAACCATCATTTTGGTCATGTTCCCGAATAGATACAGAAGATTTGTGTCTATTATAATTTCTACTCACTTTTTGATGCTCTATCCGAATCCGTTATCGAAATCAAAAAATTTGAAAAAAATTGGCAACGGAACGACCGACTTTGCAAATACAATAATGACCTAACCTAACCTAACCTAACCATGCATTCTCAACTAATTTTTTTTATAATAATTGGAAAATGGTCTAGGAGGATGTTTTCACGCCATCACCTCCGATTTTAATTAATAGATAGAGAAAAATAGTAAAGAAAATTCCACTGCCTGGATTCGAATCAGGGACCTCCGGGTATACGCCCCGACGCTCTAACTACTAAGCTCCTGCTAGACCATTTTCCAATTATTATAATATTCGCCATTTAATAGTAAAGATAGTCCTGGCTTGCAAACAAGGAGCCGAGCTTTAACCTATGCTCATAAAGCTTCCATGTCCGCAGTGATTAGACCGTCGGGGCGTATACCCGGAGGTTCCCGCAGTATATTTCTTTACTATTTTTCTCTATTTATTAATATTTTTATCTTATCGTAATCAAATATGAGGGTAAGTCAATATATAAGTCGCAAAATGAAATATTTTCAAATTGCTGCTATGTGAAATTGTGCTATCGGTCATTGCAATGATCCTTTACGCAAGTGACGCTGTATGTTTTCATTGGAGTGTCAAGTAGGTAAGTATTGGCAGGTGTGTTAGCTGATTGTACCCGTAATTCGATTTTTATGAGCGCAGGGCAAATCTGCTGAACAATGCACAAGTAAGTGTTACCTATTTACGGTAACAAATGTTTATCCAGGACAACCGTTTACCCAGTGAGTTCTTCTGTTGGATGACAAAGCTCGTCCACACAGTACCAATATCATTGTCCGGATTTGGCACCATCCGACTTTCACCTCTTCGGCCCACTGAAGAATCACCTGGATGGTTAACGGTTCCAGGATATGGAGGAGGTCTGTCGGGAGGTTACTAGCTGGCTACGACATCAACTACAAACCTTCTTCGCTGCTGGCTTTGAGGGACTCGAGAAACGCTGGGACAAGTGCCTAAATGTTTATGACGATTACGTTGAAAAACGAGAATATAACTCGTAAAACGATTTTCAAATATAAAAATATGTTGTTTAATATTACAGTAATATTTTATATACACCAATGGCGAAAACTGCATGTAAATTTACGTATTTGATTGCCACGTTCACACGAACCTCTCCAAACACACGCGAAATGAGAAATGAAATGCTCGCACGTCTAATGTTTTAAATTATTGCGCCTATGTTCTTTCCATTGTTAGAGCCATTCATCCCTTCTTAATCAAAGTTACCATAAAAGTCAGGAGAGAAAAATCCTTGTTGCAAAGCATTGTCGGGAAAAATCTTGTAAGCATCCAAGGAGCTTTACCTGTGACGCAGATGTAAGTTTAAATTTGAATATTTCATTTTTACTTGGAGTTGGTTTAAATAAACAATGGAAATACCTTTGATTCTATCCACACTCACATCCTTTTTAAATTAGCCATTTTTAACAATAGGCCTAACATTTAACAATAGGTTTAACAGCACTGAAGTTTAAAACGGAATGAGCACGTGCATCGACAAAGCTTCTAACGGGCACGTGCTCCAAGCTGCCATCAACAGCGCGTAAGTGGTAAACAAAACGTAACACTGTATTCACTTATGACTCGTCAGTGCGAATCGATTGATATATTTATAATATTGATGCACGTGCTTAAAGGAGTCCACGAGAGCTCATCAAAATCTGATATATCACAGTTCTTCCATTTTACCGTTATCGTGCAAACGGTGGCCGGCCGGACACATAAAAGTACCGGTTAAGCTTGTATTCTTATATATAGCTTTAGCTAAAGCTCGTAATAAGGGGTCATTGAAGTACTTTTTAGGGGTCATTTTCTCGGACGTAGAATTTCGAAAATCGAAAAGAATGTCATATTCGTCTTGCGCTCGTCATTCCCATTTGAATGACATATTACATTCCTTATATTGCCAATAAAAAAATTTAAGTAGGGGGGAGAGGGGTTGGGTCTCAATAGTCACGTGACTGTCAGACCGATTTCAGTCACAAACTAATCAGGTGAGCTCAGGAAGGGTCTCTATCGAAGAGCGAAAGCAGAATTTGAAAAAGTTAAAGCATTCCCGAGTAATCGTCGGACATACAGATGGAGAGACAGACACACAAACCGAGCGAAACTAAATTTCATCACACATAATTTTCCGATTTATATATTGACTTACACTCGTATATAAATTTGCAGTCATTGATGCAATTATACAATTTATGCAAAATTTTCATTTTCAATATTTTCCTTTTCTATTTGGGAATTGTGTATTCGTCATTATGAGTATGACTTGAGCCACGAGTTGAATAACATGTCCCAAGTAGGATTGAAAGCTGTTTCTTTGGAATACACCTTCCTTACTGGAGTTTATTGGTAAAAAGATTTTCGGTGTCATGATGAAACTAAAACATTCTTCGTTTTTCAGTATTCTTACTAATTTTTAAAATTAATTTAGAAAAGACTTTTAGTGTTTCCATAATTTTTTTCCCAGGGGAAAAAATTGTTCAGGTAAAGATTTTCTTTCTTGAAAGACTTAGTTAAGAAGCAGAAATAGTACGTTTATTCAAGATAAACACAGCTCATGGATGAAAGAACGAATCCCTCATATTCGAAAGAAATACTGGTTATAAATAGAGAAAAACGCATATTTTTTTTTGTTTACTGGCTATACATCTATCACACTCCCTTGACTGAATATATAAATTATATTTGCATAAGCGATGGAGATGTATGAGGGAGAAAGAGAGAGGATTGTGTGCATCTTTGTCCTTTTGTCTCTCGTTTCCATTCAATGAAAGTAACAGTAGATATCGGGGAGGAGGTTGTAAGGAAGAAAGAGGGTGGGAGGTAAGGAGTCATTTTGAAAGGAAGCGTGGGAGGAGGAGATTCCTTGTTCTCCTTGGCTGATCGCCAGCTAGGCGGTGTTTCGAGGTGCAGTTACGTCGCATCAAAACTCGCTCGTAAACGGGTCGTTAGAAGCACACGATGCATTCACTATTAGAATAGAAGCCTCCGTTCCATGCCATGGGTTCCATCCGTTGCCGATGAGGGCTCTGCGGTTTATATCTCCTATAGCCCTTCCATTTGAGCATATTCTTTTCCTTCCAATGAGATTTTATAGATGGAACACACTCGAGGAATGTCGCTGCTGCTTGCACAGGTATACAATAACAGTAAAAAAAAGAAGGGAAAAAAAGAGAGAGGAAAAGGGAGGGAGGGAAACGAAAAGACAGAGAGGAAATGGGACGGACAGGAAAGGAATGTTAGATGGGCGATATGTCAGTCATTACAGAAAACGGAGGGGAATTGCCTGCATGCCTTCATGTAAAATGTTGGAAGCAACGAGAGAATAATCATAAAACCAAGTTTGTTTGTTTTTTTTTAACGGAAATTTAAAGATACAAACTAAATAACTAAAGATAATAAAGTGCATTCTTGGTACTGATTTATTCTTGGTATTTCATAACGACAGGGTCGATAGAAGCATGGAAGATACTGTGGTAATTACATGATTTGATAATAAAATCATAGGCATCGGAGGGAATCTAAAAAGGCACTTAAAATTATTTTAGGTCCATCCTCTTTATACGAGACTCTATCCCGACTTGGATTTGAATTATCAGAACATTAACAATAGTCTTAAAATTAACATTTTAAATATTTGACTAATGTTACTCTATGATACTTAACGGAAAATAGACAAACTAGCATTCTACTCTAGTTCTGCTTCTATTCCATATTACATGCCATTATTTTCATCGAATTTACATTTCGGCTTGAGTATTAGCATTTTCGATATAAATTCTTACACGGCCAGGTACATTTTCATCGGTCTTTCTCAAGAGTGGGAAGAACGCAGGTGATAATCTTACAGATCTTGTTTTCAAGCGAATCGATATTCTGTGGTTTACTCTTAAACATTACTTCGTTTGCTCTTCGTCCCCGTAAGAAGATATCACATGGTGTCAAGTGTGACTTCATCCAGCCATTCTGTGGAATCCCGAATGTCTATAAGTTGGAAATAAATTGTAAATTGAAATATCACTCCAATAACAAGAAATTAATCCCTCCCTCTTCCAGAAGACGGTATAGGAAAGTTGCAGAACCACTGAGTTTATCTATTTTTTACCTCTCTTATTCGGAATTTTTAATTGATTTTCTCGAATGTACTGCTTAGAAAATGAAAAAGAGCTCTATCTTCGTATGTGTCTCGTCATTTCCAATCGAATGACATATCATATGCCGTATGTTGCTATTTGAAAACATTGATAGTTCTCAAGGCCATGTGATCGTAACCTCACAACTTGACCCCACTGGAATAATTGGGCCCAAAATTCATAGTTAAGTAGATCTTGCCTAAAATGATCAGCATACAGAGTTTCACTCCGTTACTTCCCTATAAGCTTATACCATTTAGATCAGAAGATCCCATCTAATCCCACCCTCATAATTCCGACCCCAGTTGGCCAATCAAAACTAAACTCAATAGTAAGTTACATTCCTATTTTCAACATTTTCAACGTCAAAAATGTAGAAAATATGAAGGGGGCAGACAGACGGACCAATAAATAAGGTGGAATAAAGTAATAAATGAAAGGAAATGTACCGCGAACTGGGATCACGACTCAGACCGTCACTACTCTACCCATATCTATACAGTCTTTAGAAATGTTTATTGTGTTAGTAGCTAGTAGCCTTGGAAAAATGTGGGAAAACACTATCTTGCATAAAAAATAGCACCTAAAGGTAATTGAGATTTTCTTAATTTTGTGACTTCGAAGAATACCAGATCTCCTCTTGCAACAGACATTCCTTCTTGGGGCAAGTTTTGACTGTATGTAGATCTACCATTGAACCTATACCGCAGTTTGCCACACTATATCAATGGTTTGGACATATCTTGCGGGATATCAACTCTATCTTGGATACCGAGTTTTCTGGTCATTTTCTAAGAGATTTCACTGATATCTGAAAAAGATGAGAACGACATTAAAATGGAATTATGACATAAGAAAGCAAAATTTTAAGACTATGAATGAGTTTCTCGGCTCACCTTGTAGATTTCAGCACGGTAAGCGTTACGAAATACAGAGGTAAATCATAACCAAATACATTTATTAATAAAAAAAATAGGGTTTCCTGTTCCAACCTACACATTTCACTTGATATTCAAAAACAAAAGTGATAAATTATAAGACTGTTGGCACTAGAAAAAATAAAATCAAAATTTTATTTTATGCCTTTGAAATTGACCTGTCGCTCACTACGCAGGATCACTGTCGTATAAAGCAAAATGGCGATTCTACGGCAGTGTGCAAAAGAGTATTGTGATATGCGGAAGCAAAACTCAATAGTTTTAGTTTCATGAAATCACCGATTAGTGTATAGAAGAGAAAAAAGATTAAGGTCTAGAAATTTTTGACGATTGGAATTGTTCTGGAAAGCTCGTCATTCTGTCTCGTAAGCTCTAGTGGGCTATCAGAAAAGCCCATGAAAATCAATTATACAAGCACCAATAATAAAGTTGCCTTACGAAATGTTCAACAATTTTGCGTTATGCGACCGGGTCCTGCGACTTTAGCTTTGAAGACATGAAGCAAAATAATATTCTTTGAGCTTTTTTTTTTCCTTTCGTATTATTTATACCATAACTTTGCATCATTTTGTTTGCTATGATTAAGTAAAATGTGGAAGATTTAAACGGAACACCCTTATTCATATGTTTTTAGACATTAAGCGAATAAATTCTTTAAACCATCAAGAGGAAAGGAAATTTTTATTGTTATTGCCATACTATGATTTTAAAAGTAGACGCGATTTAATAAGTAGACTTTCAGGAATTTTTTCCCATTTCCTCGTCCAAGATTCTTTCAGATTCTTCTTATATTACACGGTGTTTGCTTGTAAGTAGAAAAGAAGAGGCTTATTATTTTTTTTTTTTTCGAGAGGTCATTTCTGCGTTTTCATTTGTAAGAGGCTAAACTTTGGGGAAAATATTAAAAGACAAACAAAGGAAGGTTTCCTGCGCTGTTGGAATAGGGAGATGGTAGAACACGAAGGTTATCGATTTTAGGGTTTTTCTCATTCGAAAGGAATTCGATTCCTACATAACGGAGGGAAAAAGGGGGAAAAATCGTTTTTAGTATGATTTTCATTCGCTGTGCAGGAAACGGAATAGATGAAATTATATAAAGTTCTATGGCGAGCGAAATTAAATAAAAACGCTGGAGCAACTAGATCGGAAGAATTCTTATTTCAGCGACGTTTCTTGGGTGTGTGAGTGTATGAGAGAGAGGAGAGAGAGAGAAATAGAAATAGAGGAAGGAGGGGGTCATAAGATGGGGGTAAACAAAACTCAGGGAGGAATCAGAACGAGAGTTTGTTTTGAATAGAGTTCCCGGGAATTTTTTTTTACCCCCCGTTTTTTATTATTTTTTTTTGGAGGAAAAGGAGAAAGACGGCCAGGCGTCATTCCACCGACCGACGTCACTTTCTTTCGGACTCGTTTCCTTGTCGAGGCTCCATGGGTGGCGACTTTTGTCAACAACGAGTTACGAGTCGCCACGACAAAGGGAAATGCTACTGACGGAACGGGTGCCATCACAGGCGGGAAACAAATAAATATCTCCCAACTCACCAGTTTTATTTCTTCCCTCCCAAATATTACACTGTTGAGGCGTTAGGTCTCACCATTCTCCTTTGTTCTTTTTCACGAAGCAATAAATTCAGCCGATATATTATAAAAGCAAAATGTTTTTCTTTTTGTTAGATTAAACTTTATAGGCGCTCCTTTTTTGTCCTTTGAAAAGTTAACAACTGAAGGAAATAAGGTCGTTAAATGAGAATTATTTATTCAGATTTTTTTTTTATGTAAGCTACTATTGCTATTATGCAAGTGCGCTGGAGCTCGCAACTAAGTCTTTAGAGTCAAAATAGCGCTTTCTAAATCTTGTAGCAATATTAAGCATTTTTGTCTCACTGGAATTTTGTCTTAGAAATAGCACAATATTTTTTTTCATGTGAATACTGTTTAGAGTGTTGTTCAGGGTTGAATTTGGAATATATTAGCATGCTGGTATACTTAGTGTTTTATTCTTTGTCGTTGCATGTATAACATTTGCTTAAAAGAGATTCTTAGAATTTCTATTTAAAAAAGCGCAGATTATATGTTAGCGGCATTATCTGAGATTATTGTATTGAATGTCTAGCATTTTTGGCCAAAGTACAATATAAAATGAATAAGGAGTCATAATTTTATTAACTAATTTTAGCATGCAAAACCTAAACTAATTAAAACAGATATGAGGAAATTTTATTACTGAGTTTAAACTAGACATTTCAAACCTAAATAAAAATATTCTGATGAACAATACATCATTTATTATTTTATATTCAAAAATAAAACATTTCTTCTTTAAGTCTAAACAAGTAACATTCGGTCAATACTGTCTAGACATCTTATTTGCTATAGTTTTACACATAGATTAAAGCAACAACTTTGTTATTTGCACTTTGCTATTCGCAGAACAACTAGGACATCTGTAGAGATGATTTTACATTCTCACGAAATTCTAGGCATTCATTACATTAACGGGATTTCCATTTTGTCTGTAATATTTCTATAAAAATATTCATTCTATCACTCATCTATAGCATCATATTATCTTTGATTGCAAAGCAATTAAAAATTACTCCATTTATTTTGCTGAACCGATATCCGAACTCGAAGCCGAAAACCATTATTTATTTCGTTCCGAGCTTTTCGTTTTACATTTCGTACATTTAAGAAGGGGTAATACTTTCACGAAAGAAAGAAACGTTTTAAGCAGTATGTCAAATATAATTTTATCGTGAACAGTTAAAAATTATATTTCGCAGTAACTCATGGACTTGTCTGTACGATTTTTTATTCATTATTGTAAATTTTTTTATGCATATGGATTAATGAGAGAATTGAGTGACTCACAGCAAATGAGCAGCCTAATATTTTTTCTATATCTTTTATATCGCCGTTGTTCTCCGGAGTTCCTCAATTTTAATCAATGTCTTGCTTTATTTGAGCCCTTGGTTGTGTCATTTGGAGGTGACTGTGATTGCTTAGCGTGTTGGATCCTGTTCATGGCAATTCTATACTGAGGCTACACTATCAGTTAATTTTTGGCCTATGTTCTGTTTTTGTAATATTTTGTCTAGAACTTTGTTAATCGACGAACTCAATGATTCTAGTCGTTGCTACCCAGTCACTGCCCATCTTGAAAGTCCGATATTTTTTTTTCTTTTTATTTTCAGCTGATAGCTTAACTACAGGTTATTGATGGTGCTCAAATGTATGAAACAATACTTGCGCCATTTTGGATTAACTTTTGTCAATTTGGTAATTTTTCAACTTTGCTAGTTAGTTGCTAATGTTACTAACACAGTCTTGCTAGCTTTAGCTTTATGTATAATTATTTTTTGTTTAACTTTGAATCTTTGTTATCCTTCATTTAGTTATTACTAACCGCTTGGATCGAGTTCTTTGTATATTTTAAATACCTCCGGGGTCCTAGTTGTTGGTCTACGACCATACCCGACCCCGTGGGGCATTATTGTTAAAGTATCTAACTCAAACTTAAATAAATAAATTAATTAATTAATTAATAAAATTTTTCTACTGGAGGGTAGTAATTATAGAGGGTGGTGATGATGATGATCATGTTATCCATTTTTCGTGTCCGATTCTTGGTGATTCTATCCAAGCTGTCCGATCTTGAACCGCGTTCTTCAGCTGCGTCATGTTCAATCCCGTGTTAGCTTTGATTGTATGAAGTCAGCCAGATCATTTCTTACCACTGCATTAGGTCTTTATTAGGTGGCCAAAGTATGTGAGTCTGAGTCTCGTGATTTTGCTATCTAGCGACAAATCTGGTTTGTATTGTGTGTGTATGTGGGGGGGGGGGGGCTCAAAATCAATTGAGCATCCAATTTGTTGACAAACTAATCAGAATGTCTTCTTCCATACAGAAATTCTTCGTTGGAACTCGTCATCGTCAATATTTTGTCCTATCTCACGCTTTCAGTGAATTGTGTTAAAAATGTCGTTCAGAATGAGAACTTTTTTGTCAACAAAATTTTGACGAATTATTATCGATTAGATTAGGCTATTACGATGAAGACAGTCAGCAGGGATTGTATTCGAAGTCTCATTTTACATTACTTTGTTGAGAAATTTTCAATGATTTATTTATGTGGTGATAAAACACACTGAATAACAAGGCAAAAAAAAAAATAATGAAATCAAAAAATGTGTTCAAAATAAAAATGATCAGTACATTTACAATAATTCAAAAATGATTCAGTCAATAAATTAAATCATTAAAAAGTTTGTTAAATAACATTTGAAAACGGACCATAGGATTTTGCCTATTAACATCTCTACAATAAAAGACTGAAAAGAACGCACACTATAACAAGGCAGGCAAACTCTGGCTATCTCTTCTTTGACCGCGATATTAGCCATGTTATCGATTAGATCGGACGCTGTGCACCTTATAACTTTCTTTCTGATCCTCTATCCCTGTCTGAATTAAAATAAAAAATAAATTCGGAAAATCTTAATGTTTTTAACTGGCTTGCGCTTTTAACATCATGTTGACCATGCAGTACCACGCATTCTCAACTGTTTTTGTTTTTTTTCTGAAATGTTCATAAGTTTATATTGCTCCGATTTTTTAATAATAAATAAAAATTGACAGATGAGGCAAATAATAAATCATTTGTATTTACATAAAATTCAGTATTTTTTTTAAACATTTCCCTATCAAATAATTCTAATTAAGCTGTAAAAATTATTTGATTTTTATATTTAAAAAATAAAGATTCATAAAGTGAAAGTCATCTTTCAGCACCTCATTTATTCCTTCAGGGAAATGCTTTTTTATATGTTTACGGACCGCGTTATCACTTAGTAAAATTTCATTGATTTTTCATGCATCAGTTTTTTTTCAAGCGAAATTTATTCCCATGTGACTTTATTTTTAAAGAGGAATTTTATTTTTTTCTTCTTCCTTATGAGTCCATGAAAGGTAGCGAGAGAGGAGATGAGAGAAGGGAAAAAAGGTCAATTCATCAACGTTTCTGGCAAATTTCTTTTAATCCTTTCTTCCCCTAAATTTTTTTCCTCTCTTGCCTTCTTCCGTTCCTCGTGTCTGTTGAAAAATAACGTGGAATGGAGGGAGAAAAAAGTAACTTTCTTTCTATGAAAAAAAATCGAATTAAATATTAGCATATAAATGAAATTGCACGAATCAATTTCAACGCTCCTAAGGAAAAAAATTTTTTTTTTCAAAATTAAAGAATTAAAAAATGCGACGGAGTCTATGTATGTAGTAAGTATGTGTAGCGGAAAGTGGAGTTTTGAATATATCGATTGTGTGGCAGACGTTATTTTTACGACATGGGAAGATGCAATTACATGCATTAGGTGCATTTTAAACAGCAAGTCACGTCGATAAAATTGCGCAAAAATTATTTTATAAGTTTATTAATTATTCATCCCGTCGTATTGCGGAATGATGAAGCTTTTCGTTCGCGATTTGCCTAGTTCGGTGTTCTTTCGACGCTTGTTTCATTTTCGTCTCTCACTTTCTCTCTCTCTCTCTCTCTCTCTCTCTCTCTCTCTCCTCTCTCTCTCTCTCTCTCTCTCTCCTACCCTCCCTTCCCCTTACAGGCTTTTTGAGTATTAGAAATGAAATTAATATAAAAGCGACTTAAAGCGGCGAATCATATGAAATCCTCCGAAGCTTCATCAAAACCTCATGAGCTACTGAAAATCATGAGAAAACTATGGACAGAATAAATTCAATGAGTCGTTGGAATTTCAGAAAGGCAATTTCGCTTTAATCTGTTCTGAAGTTTAATATTTAATCATCAACTTGTCGATTAATTGCATTTCTGATTAATAAAACGCAGCCGAATAATAAATATTAATATCACCCGCGAAGGAACCCTAAACCCTATTGAAGCCCCAACTCTTCTCCTAAGGCTTAAATTTCATTCTATAATCGGATTATGCTATAGGGAAACCAACTATTAGAGAAAGTTTTGCGGAATTGTTTTCGAAAATATATTTCTACTTTCGTGTATTTGAAAATGATATTTTACGAGAAGGAAGATGGCGCAACGAATACGGATTATTAGATTCAAACAAAAAAAATATTTTTTTTTCAAAAGCGCTTTTTCTATAAAAATCTTTTATTAAGCAATATTTACAACTTTCTTTTGATAAGCACTCAACCAAGTTTTTTTTTTTCTTGTTGATTGTGAGATAAAACTTCACTTTTTCAAGAATCTGTAAACCGATTGCACAAATGGTCTAAATACAACAGAAAATGCTTATTATAGAGTAAGAAAAGTTTTTGCTGTACTAATACGCTAGAAAAACTAACAAATGCAGTAATGAACTAGGCATTAATAGACAAAGCAAAACAGCTGACGTGAGTCTTAATGAGCAAGACCGGCATCTCTGAGGGGAAATTGTATAAATTCCCCAGCCAAATTACTTTTAAATAGAGGACCTATGACCGTAGCTAATGCAAAAAAAATCAGCATTGCATTGCAAACCAGTTTTACAGTCTTAATTGTGACCAGTAAAAAATGAAAAAAAAAACTACGAAAATGTAAAAGAAAAGTTGAATCTGTTAATTCAATCTTGCTTTAAAGCTATTAATTTCCACATGTTTGTGTGGTAAGGCTTTGTTTTTATGCTTTTCATAGTAAACCTACACCCGCTTTATTGGACACTTCATCTATTCTAAACTAGACGCAAAAATAAATAACTTTGACGTAACTCCAACGTGTAGTGCAAATAAGGCGTACACTTGGTGTCTGCATAAATGTTTGGCATATAATTAATCTAAATATAGATATGAGTTATCATGTGCAACAATATCTCGCTTAAGCAAAAAATGTAACCAAAAACTGGGGATACTTTCAATAAGAAGAGATGTAGGTAAAGCCTCCACTTGTCCACAATAGAGTTTATTCAACATGCTGTAGATTTACCTTTCGGATGCTATTGATCTTTTATTCAGTATGAAACCTAGATGCATAGCATCCAAAATGTACATCTATTTACTTTATTGTGGACAAAGTTGTTAGGTTTTTCTGCTACGAAACTTCAAGCGATAAGCGGGAGCAGAAGGGCAACAAATAGCGTGTTTCGTATCTTCCCTATCATGCTTCTGGAAGGAGGAGAAAATGGCGCAAATAGCACAAATTTCTTGGAGTCCGCAGGCGGGGAGAATATGGTCTAGGGAATTTTCTCCTTGGGCCACTCGTGGACCTCTAATAATACTGGATACATCTCATAATGCCGCAAGCTAATTATCATTGTTGCAGATCAAATACCGTATTCCAGAGCCAGATGCACGCTTTCACCAGTAGAATGCACTTTGTCACCTGTTCGATTAGTCTCAGATTGAAAATGAGTGAACATGACTCTGACTTCCATGTGCTTCATTGGCCAGCTCAGTCCCCTGATCTCAACCAGAAAGAATAGTTGTGGACGAGGTGGAAAGATCCCTTCGAAGCCTATACACGCCGCCATCCAATTTACATAGCATGCTATTGTCAGCATAAGCAAGCATTGATCCAGTACCTTGTAGAATATGTGCATAGAAGAATTACAGTTGTGATCAAAGTTAAAGGTGGACCATATTATTATGCTGTCACTAATAAAGTGCTCACTCAATATATGACCTTTGCAAACGCATAAAATCTTTTTTTTTATGTTGCGTTGCAAACCCGCGTTTGAGACCATTATGATATGGAAACTACGAAAATGTAAAAATATTGAGCTGAGTCTAATAATTTGTATCTTCATAGTAAGGCGTTTGTTTAATATTTGTCATAATACACGTTTACTTGGTTTGTATGTACAGAGTGAATACAAAAGTCTGAACCCCCCTTTTATTTTTTGAACCGAAGCAGATATGTCAATTTTGATGAATCCAATGAATAGGAAGTTGTGGATGGCCTATCCCATGGTACACTTTTCATCATCCCAAATGTGCAAATTAGGACACATTCAAAATTTATCTCAAAAACCGTAAGGGATAGAGAAAAAAACCCAATTACAAACTTGTTCAGCATAAAAAAACAAACAAAACAAAAAAAATCATCCAAATCGGACCAACCAATCACCCACAATCACGTATCATCTTGATCATTTCCGGAACAGTGTAGTTTGCCAATCTGGAATTGTTCTGTCTTCTGTGTGCTGAAACATGCCTTTTATTTGCTTTTCCGCATGAAAGTGAATGTGAGTATGGTAATTTATGTTAATTTTTTGATTTGCATGCTTTACATGGTGGAAATATCAACATTCAGTTGTCCTTGTGGAGTGTGACTGTTTGTAAGCTACAAACAGTTCACCACGTGATTGTGGGTGATTAGTTGGTCCGATTTGGATGATTTTTTTTTGTTTTGTTTGTTTTTTATGTTGAACAAGTTTGCAATTGGGTTTTTTTCTCTATCCCTTACGGTTTTTGAGATAAATTTTGAATGTGTCCTAATTTGCATTTTTGGGATGATGAAAAGTGCACCATGGGATAGGCCACCTACAATTTCCTATTCATTGGATTCATCAAAATTGACATATCTGCTTCGGTTCAAAAAATAAAAGAGGGGTTCAGACTTTTGTATTCACCCTGTATATGCACTGTAGTTTGTGTTATGGATATTTACATTTAATTCGAGGCCAGCGAGAGACAGGCCAGGGCACTCAAAAATCACATGATCATCGGGGTCCGTGTAACAATCCATCCTTCACTGTTTCCAACAAACGAAAAAATACTTATTGTTAAAATCCAAGCTGGAGACAATGAAGGATGAATTGTTGGCCGGACCCCGATGATCATGTGACTTTTGAGTGCCCTGGCCTGTCTCTCGTTGGCCTCGATTTAATCTTAACTCAAATGACAATAAATGTTTTGAAAAATATGGCGTGATGATTATGGTTGTCTGCGTTAAGGATATACGGGGTCTGTGCTACTAGGATATAGGAATTTCATAACAACTTATATGATTTAAATGCTTTTCATTTTACGTGAACCCCACATTAATGTAATTTTTATAATAAACTGTACCATTAATTTTCTTGAGTGGATATTTGAATATTTTAATAAAGACCCCATCAATGGAATCCGTTTGATGTAGGCTAAATCCTTGACTTAATCAGTATCAGATAATTTTTTGGTTGAAGGCGTTATCTTATTGAAATTTTTCATCGAAAGGGGATGGGAGATAATATCCATGCAGAAAAGAATGCCCGCAACGACAAAGCCATTTAGCGTTATTATTAAATGTTCCATGAACGTTTTTTTGCATTTTTACATCAATTGCAGCAATTTATGAGGAATTTGTGAAATATTCTCACGCGGCAGACTGGGCAAAACCTTGCTTTTGCTGGCGGAGGTATCCACGTCACCGTCGACTGATGAAAGAGTCGCTCGCAGTAACAACTGCTTATTAGTCCTTCTCTCAAGTGAACGGTGCACCTCCAAATATTCATGCTCCGTCTGATAGTAAGGAGGAAAGAAACTCGTTGAAGTTTTCTTTTCCTTTTTTAATCGCCGTGCCATTACCGTCTCTTTCCTCCCTCCACCATCGATCGTCGCCGATCGGAAATAGAGAGCCGAGCCGAGTGGAGTGGAGCGAGGGAAAGAGGTTGGGGAAATGGTGGGGCAATGAACAGCAGCTGGCCTTCCCGTCCGTTCGTGACGGTATCTGTGTTGGAATCCCGTCAGGCAGGATCTCGCTCCTTCTTCTCTATCATCTACATAGTGCACGAGGCGAACCACCCTCTATAATAAATGAACGGGGCGCATTATTTATGCCTAGAATGCCAAAGCAGTAGGTGGGGGAAAGTAAATTCGAGATATTTCTTCTTCGCAAAAAAATTCTTTATAAAATTCCATTAAACTGTAGCTAGGACCTCATCTTTTTTTTTCTTTTATCTTTCATCTTTAATTTTGTTCTACACCAAAAAACTCCTCGAACTTTATTTCTTAAAAATGTAAAATTATAGATTTTTTTTTTTACATTTATCGAAAGAATAAAAGCTTTGCAAGTTCCATTTCTAATAAAATATAAAATATCTGTTGGTAGCGACAGATTATAATACCGATATTAAATATTGCCATCTGTAATACAATAGAAAACTAATAAAAATCAAAGTTAAATTTCTCATTTGGAGAAATTCTTTGCTGTGTGAATCAAGCAGATGTTTCAAGAGTGATTTTTTCACTAGTTTCATTAAAATACACCAATGGGTTCTTAGATCCATTGATTGATAAAGATTAAAAACACCAATTCTTATTATTTAATATACAATTTTATTCCTTAAAGAATAGCTCGAGAATGGTCTATGAGGGTTATTACACGCCCTACATCAGATGTTTAAATTATTGAATAAAATAGGAAAGAAAATTCTCTAGCTTGGACTCGAACCAGGAACATAAAGCTAATCGCGATGACGCCCTAACTAATTGAGCCATTGCGGACATGGAAGCATTACGCGATCTCGGAGGTCGGGACTATCTTTCCTATTGGCGATAAAAAATACCTCAAGAATGGTATATGAGGGTTTATTACTTCAGATGTCTACCGCGATTAGGAAAGGACATGTAGATACTAGTCGCATTCAATACATTTCACTTATGGGAAAGTGACTGTCTTTGTTTTTTGAAAAGCAAAGAAAATAGGTTTTCACTAGTTGTTACCAGAGACAAATGAAAATAAGAGACTGGCAGTGCCCTATT
>JAHWFO010015474.1:5282423-5335093 GCA_023313115.1 Rhysida immarginata
ATTAGATGTTTATACTTTAAAAAATTTAACAAGCTGTGTCACAAAATTATTTTAAGAAAATAAAAAAAATGTCATTTTAATTTTTGTTTATCTGACAATAATGGAATGTTGATAAAATCAGAACATTTAAACTGGGAAGATATTTAAAAGTATTTCTTACTATTGATAAACAAACCTAACATAATTTATCAAATTTTAGCTAATTGATTTTAAAATTTTAAATTAAAAGAAAATCTGGTAACCTAAAATACTTTTAAAAGGAAGAAATAATTCTCAGTTGAATAAAATAATTAGCACTGATAATAATCAGTTTATTAATCCACATATTGTAATAAACTATTAACATATTATTAATACACATGATTACTTGTGAAATGAAATATTGGATCCTTTTAAAAAACGATTTGTGCAATTATATGCACAACAACTGACAGGCATGTTTTTTCTTTCATAAATTATGAAACAATAGATTCGCGCCAGAACAACAATGAGGGTTATTTTAAAAAGGGGGGGGAGGTTTACTTTCGCTTGTCTGTTCTCATTTCGATCTATCTGTTTTTTGCTTTTTTCTTTATATTTTTATTAAAAAGCAATTAATTTACGAAAATTCTCATTTATAAATTATAATTTTTAAGTAAATAAACTAAAATAAAATATACAGTTCATTAATTATAATCCAAATTATTGTTGATATGTATATTTTATTTTATTTACCTTAAATAAAGGTTTATTTTATTTACCTTAAATAAAGGAATTTATAAAGGAGAATTTTCGTAAATTAATTGCTTTTTAATATAAATTATAAAAACAAACAAAAAAACAACAACAAAAAAAACAAACAGATACAGATCGAAATAAGAAGAGAGACAAGAGAAAGTAACCTTAATATGGTCCGGTGAGTTATTATTTTACTCCATATCAAAGGTAATTTGATATAATCTGTATATTTTATTTTATTTACTTTAAAATTATAATTTATAGAGGAGAATTTTCCTAGTTAATTGGTTTAATATAATATCTTCCTCCTTTTTCATTTAAACTATTTTTTTTTTAAATTTATGTTTAAAAATAACTTTATTTATCATCAAATAACTTTTTATCAGATGGGCCGATTTAAATGATTATTTTTTTGTTTAATAGAGCAAGTTTTTCTGGTGGTTCCATAATAAATTCATCGAGATATCTTAGGTAGATATTAGAAAAAATAAATGTTTGCGATTGATTCACATGCATTGCCTACGGCGATCAGCTGTTTCTTGCCAATCCCGTTATGGCGGCGCGAAGGCACCACTAGAGGGGAGGTCACTGCCAGTCTCTTATTTTCATTTGTCTCTGGTTGTTACCCGCGGCTTCGCCCGCCCGCGCCATCTGTTGAGGGAAATTACAAAGCAAAAGCAGATAATTTTAAATGAAAACCCCAGAAAGTGGGGAAGGGGGGGGGGTCGTAGGGGGCTGATTTTTGGCGATAGAGCAGGTCATTTATTGATAAGCCTGCCCTGAAAATTTCAAGTCGCTAGCTCAAACTGTCTAGGAGGAGATAGAATTACAGATAAATAAATAAATACACTAAAAAGAGTTTTAGTATATAGATTAGTCGCATTCAATACCGTTCACTTAAAGGAAAGTGACTTTGTCTTTGCTTTTGAACTGTGTCGGCCATAAATAGAAATGAACATATCGAAATTGTTTGAAAAATAATAAGTGATTTATTGATTGTTGAAAAAGTTTTTTATTGTTCTCCATGGTTTTATTATTGCTTAATTTATAACTAACAAAATTTACAACGTTAAATGCGTTACTTACGCCGTTAAATTTCAAGTTTTATCGGTGGGCAATCATTGAAACGAGCGAAGCGGCGATTCAATATGGCTACCACTAAACCGGAAGTTAATAGTTGTAAAGCTAGAAAAGTAAGAAAAGCAGAGGGGAAAGTGGGTACTGACTTGCTTTCAGAAAAGTGACTTTTGAGACTTCGCTTTCCTGAAAATTACGTCACTTTCAGTGACTTAAGCAAGATAAGTGAGAAAAGCGAGAAAAGTTAAGAGGTTGTGAACGCGACTACTGTAATGTTTCAATGTCCACAGTGCTGCAATGGCCCTTTTTACCCCGAGACTTGGGCGAGACGATACGTCATCCCTATGCGGCACGAAAAGAGGTTCGAGGGAAAGCCCTTTTCAAAATAAACATTGCTTCAAGGTGAAAAAGTGCTTGTAAATCGAAGAAACGAAACGCTACTCGATTAGTTTAACAGTTTTGCCAAGCATAAATTTTAGTAGAGTAACGGAATGGCTAGGAAGATTTAATAACAAGGCATGCAACTTTTTTTTCAGAATCTTATAGTTTTGATTTTGAAGGTAATGTTATGAAAAATTATTTTTAAGAGCATGGACTTAAAATATATTCATGTGGATATTTATACAGTTAATCAAATTAAAACATTGATTTTTTTTTTTGGAAAAAATTGACTTTATTATTTTCGTAAAAAAAAAAAATACTAACATTTTATAAATACTGTACTCGGTATAATGAAGATTACCATTATGAATAAGCAATTGCGCTTTGATGAAGTTGATGGAGGCCTTGCAGTACATATCGAGAAAGAAAACACGCAGAATTCCAACCGGTTTCTGAGAGCATTTTTTTATTATGTGTTTAAAATTAATTAAAATTTTAATATAGCGTAATCTGATATCGCTAATATTGACTACGTTGCGGACAAAATTCCATTTTATCCTCTTCTTTCATTCCAAACGGTTTTGTAATATTATACGAAATAATATAAAATTCTTATAGCCATGATGAAATTTCAGTTCTCGATAATTTTTTAGTTTTTACACTCTTATATAAAAATAGATTTTTTTTAAAACAGAAATAAAAATTTCAACTTCACGATAAAAGTGCACTTTTATTTTAAAGTACTCTATATAATTAAATTGTATATGCACGTTCTATAACACGATAAAAGTTTTAAAATAAATAGTTCTGGAAAGAATGTCGCCGGAAAAAATTTTCTCCACCCTTCACTTCGATGTCTCTTGGCTATAATTTTCAACGTTCCTTCTTAATAATGGATGAGTTTGTTTGTTGCATGTTGAGCACTTGTCACGCTATTTGCATTTTATAATTGATACCGTTTTATTTCTTCCCCCCAACAATTCATAGAAAGAACCTCGATAGATTCCCCTTACTCCCCTACAACACTTGCGAACTTGCTTGAGAATAAATTATACGGAGATTTTTTTTTTTTTCACTTTCCCTCTCCTCCTTTTTTACCTCCACCTGAGTAGGGTTTTGTAATTAATTTTACCTTCATTTCACTGCTCACTTTGTAATTCAATCGATGATAAATTACTGTTTCTTCAAGTTTTTTTTTTTTAATTTTCTAATAGGAATTTTCTACCAGGAGGAGAAAAAATATAAGCAGCCACAAAAAAGCCCACCCTCTTGTTTTTAATATTTAAGTATTATTGTAAAGCACCTGGCAAACATTGCAACCTAACAGCTCCTAACATTGCAATATTGAGTTTATTTTTAACAGTGTGCAACGCAGTTGTGTATCTTCAGCGTTAAAATTTTATTTTACTTTAATAGTCGTGTTTTTATGAGTGGTAGAGTGTTTTTACAAATACGATCGATTTTTCTGAATCTACATACTATAATCTTGTTTGTTACGGGAAGGTAAACGATTGCCTTGTCCTTACCATAGTGGCTTATTTTCTCAAATCAGTGATGATGAACCATAGCGAATGTGTCTTTAAGTATACGATTTGGGCTCATGCCTTTAATACCGGGTTTTGCAAAAGTTCTGTTACACTTGCGGATGCGTCGATATCGGGGGGTGGAAGTATTCACGGAGCAAGTGCTGTTGAAGACGTAGGCGATACCAGAGTGTAAACGTATATGTGGAATGAATGCGATTCGGATGCAAGGATTTTGCGATGGAACGTAAAAGAATCGAGATCTCTGCGCTCCTTCGCGTGGGCCACAACAAGTCTGACATGGCTACGCAGCTCAACGTCAGCCGGATGACTGTCCACAGAGTCGCAGAGAGGCTGAAGAAAGAGGAAGACCTCAAAGATCACCCACGTGTAGGTAGACCTCGCGTTATCAATCGTGTGGGTGTCAGAAAAGCCTTCGAACGTGACCCGACTCTCAATGACACAGTTCGCAAAGAAAAAGATGATTTCTGTGGCCACGGTGTCCAGAGCCATCAAGGAAGAGGGTGTGACCAAAGAGTTTGAGGCGCGTGGCAAGACTTTTGCTGACGGATGGCATGCGAGAAAAACGTTGGGAGCGCTGTCGTCGCCTTCTCAACGACTTTGAAGAACCATGGCAATCGCATTGTCATCTGTTCTGATGAAAAAACCTTCACGGTCGACCCGGTCGTCAACAAGCAGAACGACCGCATGGTCAGCTTCGACCAAGACATCTGAGGTCCGCTACGTGATTACAACCAAGCCTTAGTGATGATGCTCGGCGTCGTGGCGTCGAATGACATGTAAATGCCGCCAATCTGGTTCCCGACCGATTACAGGTTTACCGCGGCCGATTACAAGGACATCTTGAACAAGAACGTTCTGCTCTGGGTGAAAAAGATGACGAGGAATGCGGTCTACCTCTTTCAACAGACGATGCCCCGGCCCACAGTGCCAAGACCTCGTTCAAGAGTGGTTGGGGTCGAACATGAACATCTGGTCGAAGGACTTTTGGCCTCCTCAGTCTAACTGCATCACACATGTAGTTATGTCATTTTTGCGGGGGTCCTCATATGTGTAACAGAACTTTTACAAAACTCAGTATAACTTCTGTGTGTATTGTTCCAGTAAGAAGTTTTTACATTTAAATTTACAATAATATTCTTCCAGTTCAACCAGAAATTATTCAATAAAAAGTTGTTTTTGTCTAATTTTTCTTCTTCATTGGCGTCTTCTTTAATTTATAGCCAGTGTTCTCGCTGAATATACCGCAAAATACTGAACTTTCGTTGTGATGCTGTTCTAAGTCGTACAATCAAGCATTGACGCTGTTCCAGCTAAATTGAGATAGATTCGCCGGTTATTCAGGTCTGTCCTCGCCTGTTTAATCCATGTTGTCTTGGGCACATTCGACTGTCTTCTATAATAGGTAGGTCGTTGGCTTCATAGTAGTGGCCATTCGACAAAGGTCTTCAAAGTAAGGGCTCATTTGATGTCCTCAAAGTAGTAGTTCACTGTTATCTTCAATGTAGCGGCTCACTCGACTGTGTTATATTTACTCCCCATGATCTCTGGTTGTTGTAAATTCCTACACCGGTTGATTTTGGGCAAGTCGTTGTGAAGTGAGATTTCCAAGACTTGCCATCCGCATCTCGGTTGGCATAACTTGAGCTTTTTCGGTTCGGCTTTCAATAAAATCGCGTTTCTTAATCATAGAAGAGGGGACTGGTGGAATAAGTATCTGAAAAAGGTGAAGCTTGCTCTTCAAGGAAATATTGGCCTTCTACCATAAGTAGCAGTTTACATAATTTATTTATTTTATTTATTTGAAAGAAGGAAAAAAATACAAAAGATATCCACCCAGGTCCAGTATGGCCATTGGCGGACAAGTTAGGTCCCTGGTTGGAGGCAATCTAAAAGATAGTTATTAAATTGAGAACAATTGTAAAATTGGTAAGATATTAATAGGTGGATGTAGTAAGAAGAGTTTTCAGTTTGGATTTAAAGGTAAATATGGAAGGGGTAGTGCGTAATTCGGGGGAAAAAGTATCCCATAGCTTGTATCCAGAGATGGAGGCATTGTTAAGTTGATAAGTGTATTTAATTGCTAAATTGGGTAGGGCATCTTTGTTACGTAAGTTATATGAGTGGAGAGATGAAGAATTATAACAGTTAGGAGGGAGGATTACTGAAAATTTATTATTTAAGACTTTATATATGAAGAGAGCTAAGTGAAAGGAGTATAAATGGGAAATGGGTAATATTCCTACAGAAGGAAATAACTGGGAGACATGGTCGGATTTATTTAATTTTAAGTAGATTCTTACGAACCATTTTTGTAAGCGAAGTAATCGTAATAGATTTGATTTGGTGGTATAACCCAGACTTCTATTTCATATATAAGTGAAGATTGTATTAGTGTCTAATATAGAAGAAGTAAGATCTGTTTTGGGAGGAAGTGGAGGCGGGAAAACATGCCTAAACGTTGATTTAATGAGGATGAGAGGATATTTATATGGGAATCCCATGAAAGGTTGTGTGAGAGATTGATGCCTAGAAATTTAACATTTTTAGAAGGTTTAAGGGTCAGATCTTTGTAAATTAGAGAGAAGTTCAGGAGATTTAATTGCGTACTGGTTTCATTTTTCTTAAGCAATGTCTGTTAATCTTTTATTTAGAACAGATGATTTCATTTTAGCAATGTTTGTGGATCTTTTTTGTCTTTCCATTAACATTCTCTTTGTTTGTCCAGTGTAACTGCAAAATGTATTGAGGATTGTTTTTTTTTATTTATTTTCTCGGTTTGTTGGTGAATATATTTTGTTGTACGCAATAGGAAGTTTTACAACAAAAACAGGTCCAAATGCGATTTGATTCAATGCGTAAGAGGCAAGAAATAAACTGTGCAGCAAGGAGAGTTGTACTGTAAAATTTGCTAACGGAAAACATTCTCTTCTTCATTGTCTATTGATTTCCATTTACTAGTTATCCTCTTTAAATTATATAATTCTCTTTTTCACTATCACTCAAAACAGATTTTCAAAAAACAAATTCATGATAGGAAATTTTACTATGTAAGAGTGAAAGATTCTAAGACAAACTTTTGATAATTTTTCAAAAAATTGTAAATAAATACCTGGAATTTTGCATAGAAAATTTCAGAGAAATGTGTTGAGTCCACGATCATATGCATTTGCTGAGGACCACAGCAGCTAGGCTGCGGTTTAATTCTAGTGCTTTCATTGTCATCCATCTTGAGAATGCTTTCCGTCCCTAAATCTATATAAACTACTTTTCTAAATGGAGGTATAGGAGAACCTTTTAAAATTAATATTCATATATTTTGGATTGCGATCCTCATTCTTTCGTACCACATAACATATCGAATGGCTTTATTAATGGGTAAAGTTCACATTCCTCTGCAATCTTTATTAGTAATTAGAATATTGATAGGCGTGTACATTCATTCTATCGTTTTACTAAATTGGGAAGCACTTTGCACAATAAAGCATTATTATTACTTCCGACTGGAAATCAGGCGCATGGATCAATAAATAGTTTTAATCTGTGGGTTATCTAATGGCATAGATAAAAATATGATTTAATTATATGCACTAAAAGTTTTCGTTGGAATATTTTCTAACGCACACATATACTGCCCGCTGCGTTTACACGTTCAATTAGTTTTATCTCGGGTTCCTTTGACTTTAATTTCGTGTAACTGGTGAACGAACGGAACTCACTAGCGTTGTTTGTGGTTTGATTAGCTGATTTATTAGGGACGATGGTTATAAATAAATTATGCAACGATTCCTGACACCTTGATTACTATAAATAATTCAAAAATCAATAGCTAGTTCCGATTGACTTCTCTATTCGTTCTTCGTTTCTTTGCTCATTTATTATATTGGGGAGTGATCGAAGACCTTCGTCGAAGAAAGATCACGACATTTGGAAGGGCGTAGAAAAAAAGGTAAATATACAAGGGGAAAGGGCTTCGAAACTTAAAATGAATTGGTTTGTAGACAAATTAGTTTAATAAATAACGAGAAGTAAATTATCGTTCGGTCGTCTGCACCAACTATAATCTGCAAGTCTAGCATAAATGGTGCTCCTATGATTGATAGAGATAATCCATCAAAATCGTTTGACACCAAAGAACAAATCGAAAATAGAGACAGATGATAGATGTGGTGCTAAAATTTGTATATTTAACTCAAAATTGCCTTTTTCATGAAGACGGCGAGATAAATTTCTTTTTGTCTTGTGCATTTCTTTCTGCTTTACTTGGAATATCGATTTGAGTCTTTGCTAATGAACCTATAAAATATTGTATATCGATTCATTTTCCTGAAATATCTCTTGTTTTATTAACTTTATTATACAGGTTAACGAGTTTTTAATAACCAAATGCATTCTCTAGGTACTCACAGTCTATGTTAATCATCCTTATCAAAAGGATCAAAATCCTCACTTCGCGTCCAGCCCGGATGAGGGAAGGATAATTAGGAAAATTTGCAAAATGCAAAATGTGTGCTAAATTCATAATATATAACCTAAATAAGAAATGTATCCTAATATTTCACTCTGGTATGACATGAATTACGTGCTACTAATAACTGAAATTAACGTAATTGCACTAACGCGCAAATATAAATTAACCTCCCACAATTACTTAATTAACAAATTAGCGCTCAGACTTCTTTCCGTTTCGAAAACATTGTTCTGAATAAATCAGGCTAAATTTTCTGTATGAAAGAAAAATAAATTAACATCATTAAATTATGTTCATGAAGTCTGTTCCGATTTAGAACTGAAGTTTATGAGAAACACAATCGGACAAAGTTGGATAATTACATAAAAGATGTGCGGATAAGAGCCTTTTCTGCTGTTTGTTGAAAGTTCCTATTTTTTAATTGCATGTACCTTATCATATAATAAAACATCAGAAATTATAAAGACTTTTTTTTTTTGGACTAAAAATTTTTTTAAATTCTCAAAGTATTGAACAAAGTAAAATTGATTTACCATATTTTCTAGATTTATTTAAAAATCAACTTCTACATCTACAATAAGAAAAATTGTACTATTAATAAAAATGTAATGATTTAACGTTCAATAATCATAGAATGGGTCTGTATTTATTCACGGCCATTATATTTAACCGGTATTTTTTGTCACTTTCGTCTTCAGTATCACTGCTAGCCCATCCTCTAGCATTACAGCTTATTTTAGACTTGTTCTTCTAACTTCATTTGACGCCATTACGCCAACTACGAGGCATAACACAGAATGCGATAACATTCTAGAACTCTTGAACCTACCTTGATTTCCCTGTATTTATCCAAATACAGTCGAACCCCGCTATAACGAATTTTAAGGTATCGAAGTTTTGGTTCGTATATCAGGGGGTTTGCTATATCCGATCCGATAACACATAGGGATTACTTAGCATAGCCGACATGGTTCAGACCCATCCCTTGAAATACATATATCACTCTCTGATATTAAAGCTTTATAATTATAAATAAAATTAGTCACTCCAAAGTGTTCGGCCAATTCATCGGCATTTGTCTGAAGCATTTGTCCAGTTATAGTAGATTGCATCTTTCTTTGAATGGCGAACAGTTTCAGCAGTACTTCTTCGACATCTTTATGCTCGGCCTTTTTCAATTTCCTACTCCCATCCAAATTTTTGTCATGCGCAGAAATTATAGTGTCTCTATTTTTGCACATGGCATCAACCGTAGGCTTGAATAAATTTTACTTATAGGCAGATATCAGCTTGGCTACATCCACTCTGTATTTTTTAAATAATGCACAGTTTATCTGCAAAGGAGTACTTTTGAGACCTGAATTTTCATCAACCCAGACTGAAGAGAATCAAATCATTTGGGAAAGTTAAGTAAGATCGTTTCGTCATCCATGTGTCCTGGTCAGTGGCCAATGAAACCCATTCTAAGGTGGGATGGAGAATGGAGATCAGTAAATGATACAGAATTTTTTCAAAAGATTTTTTTGTATAAATTTTTTCGAAAAATACAAAAATCAGTCAAGGACCTAAAAAACTTCCTTATATTCGATTTTCCAAGAGTGTGCTTCCCCTTCCCCTTCCCAACGGTGTGCTTCACTGCAATTCAAATGTGTTAGAAATCTCAGCCAACCTGGCCAGCTCAACTTGACCTTGAGTGACTACTTCTCGCCTGTTTTCTCAAAATCTTTCAAGGGGAAGTATGTGGCTAAAAAATGTTTTTAGACTTATGTGGTGTTGCTCTACATAGTAGCAATCCGGAAATTTTTATCTATCTTTAATAGTTTTCGAGTTAGCAAATGGATGACCTTAAATTTGGGGGTCAAGGTCAAATTTGACTGCGGCAATGAATCCCCCCCACCCCCGTGTTACCTATAAACCACACTCATCAGATCTCGCCTACCTGACAGCTTTGAGATATATGCCATGTTACTTAGACTTTTTGGACACCCTGTATATTATCGAACTTGTGTGCTGTGATCGTAGTTGAATCTTAATAGCGGAGAAGTTTTCTCGATGGATATGGGCGTTGAAACCCTTTTTATTATGGTCTTGACTACGTGCGAGAGATTTAGGCGTCGCACGTCAGCCCATGTCAAATGTGGAACTGATGCATCGAACTTTGGGAAATTTCTGGGCTTTTATAGACAAGATGAAATTTTCAACGTTTCCCTTTCGCCAATTCCGTAATTATCTATTTAACTTAGAAGGAGACGATGAACCAAAGTCGATTACTGTTCACATGCAAGCTTATTGATTGAGTACTATATATGTTAAATAAAATGATGGTTCAATATGTCCTTCTTATTAAAATAATGATTAATATTTTTAAGAAAAATGCCAAAAACCGCTAAAATAGACTGTATTCTTTTCTTTCAACTGTAGAGAACAGCAATAAAAATATTACGATGTGACCATTTTGTTTTTACGAATAAGTTATTGATAGACAATGGGTCTTATCTGCCCATCTCCTTAAGCTTTCTGAGATGTCAATAACCAATACGGAGTCGACTCGTCGTATTGATGGTAGAGAATTAAAAACTCCACGGCCTGTTGAAAAATTATTACATTCTCCTATTTTACCTAAAATTTAATAAATTTTCAGCTGACCATAAGTATCACATTCACGTTTTGAATTATTCAGTTAGTTCATGGCACAGCATTTTCTTTGAAGTCGAACCGAACTGCAATATTTCTTCGCTTTTGGTTTGTTTTGCGTATGAAGATTGTCTTCGAAATTTTTAATTTCCTGAATTTCGATCGTAACAAGAGGAAGGTCCTAAGGGGGTCCTAGGTCCCTTCCATCAGGAATCTTGCCAACCCCCCCGACGCCCTCTTGCCTTTGCCTTTTGCTGGCTGTGTTTGGCCCTTTGAGTCGCATCGCTGGCCCTACGATGCCTCCGTGAGACCCGTTATTAAATGAGAGCGTTCCTGCGCGTCCAATAAAGGAGAATTTATTTCGATAGTAAAATCCCCTTAAATTGCTTATGAGAAGAAAATCCTTCGTGGACTTAACATAGAAACAACTCGGAATCTCGGAAACTCGGCTTATATTAAGAGCCATTTTGGAGAAGATCAAGTTGAACCGTAAGATGAAAAGTATATACGGTTTGTTGGTCTTATCGTTCGTTTAAGGAGGAGGCGAAGGGAGAAATAGGAAGAGGGAAAAATGAAAACAGCTGAGGGACATATTGTGCTTAAGGAATAAAAAAAAAATTTTTTTTTTGAAGATTTAAATGAAGGTTGGGTAGAAAACTTTATTTCTGAGGTAAAAATATTTTTTATATTAAATATTCGTTTTTATTTCGGGCATAAATTTTTATTATTATTGTATCAAAATGAGTTTTTTCTCTGTCATATTAAATAACGTTCTTCTTTCTTTTGTTTGCCATATTCCATCTTGATTAAAATTTCTTCATTTATAAGAAAAACGAAAAAAAAAACATAATTCTTGTATCTCTAAAAATAGATTTTTTTTTATTATTATTATGCCATGCTTTTGCTGTCTTTGCTTTTATAGTGTATGGGAATATTAAAAAAATTGCATTTTCCATTTTTATACTGGACCCATCGTAGATTATTGATCAAGATTATTCCATACATATTCAAGTATGAAATTTCGTCACACAGAAAAAAATGTCGCACCTAACAGATAGTACAAAGCAGCTCGGCGATATTATAGGTAGTCGTGTATTCGCATGATTTTATTTTTCCAATTGCGTCGCAAAACTTCCTATATAACTGCCATATAAATGATACGCGATATCCATTTAACGCGTTACGAAATAATTTGATTTTTCTTTATTAATATTGAGATTTTTATATAATTGTACGAATTAATCTGACTTGTATGTACGAGGTCTGTTCAAAAAATAACCGAATTTTTTTAATTATGCGGCAAAGGATCCTCGTAGCGACGAGCGGTTGGCAATACTGCAATTGTCATATCCTTCTGTCTAATGGATTAATTACAAGTTTTTACATGTTGTTTAGTTTCCTAGTTATTGCCATTTGAATGCAACGTGTTTCAGTGGTCGTGACGATTTTTGCAATGCCCGATTTACGAGAACAACGATGCAACTTGGAAATCGAAAAAAGTCGCAGGGAGCTAGTTCTGGGGAGTAGGGAAGCTGGGGGAAGACAGTTATCTGATTTTGGCACAACACCGGCGAAATAACAAGGCTGAGTGGGCAGGCGCAACCATGAAGCGCAACTCTGAGTCGTCTTGCCACAACAGTGGTCTCTTTTTTGCGAATTTTTTTGCGCAACCTTTTCCAAACGTCTTCTTAGGACAGACGGTTGACTGTTTGGTCTTGAGGCAAAAATTCAAAATGCACAACTCCGTTGAAATCGAAAAAAAAAACGGTGAGCATCACCTTGGCAGAGGACCGAACCTGCCTTTTTTTTTTTTTTTTTTTTTTTGAGCGTGGAGATCCTTTGCCAACCCACTGTGACCACGGAACTTCGTTTCCGTGAATGTTTTCTCCAGTTTCACGCAAAATTTCACGTTGCATCGTTGTTCTCGTGAATCGGACATTTTAGAAATCGCCACAAACACTGGAACACGTCGCATTCAAATCGCTATAACTCGGAAACTAAACAAGATATTAACAATTTGAAAAATTTCCATTACGCGGAAGGTTTCCATTACCTTTGCAGTGCTGCCAGCCGTTCCTCGCTTGACGATTCACTGCGGAGTAATAAAAAAAGTTCGGTTATATATACACAAATTCTGAGTTTCTTTAAACGCGATTTCCATATAACGCCGTACGAATGAGTTGCATTATTATGAGGGTTGACTGTACTCCAAACTATTTTGTTAAACTAGGGAATTTTCGTAATTTTGAGAGATTTTAGCACAAGCAATTATAACATTTTCTGAAGACTTGAATAGCAAATGCCACCTCAATAAACCTTATACTCTATATAAATGTTATTGTTGTTAGATATAATATGAGCTTTGTCTTAAGTATGAATTGTAAAAATAATTTTTCTTATGACGTTATACGAATAATGTTTGCAAGAAATAAAATCTTCTATATAAGAAAATTGAATTTTTGGTTTAAGCAGATATACTGCAATATTTAATTGTATAAAAATAGATGGATACAGAAACGAAAAAATATGCACTTGGATTCACATCAGGTACTATGCGTTCCAACTCACACAATATGCGGCGGCCTCTCTGTCATGAAGGCTGCCCAGTACTACTAAGTTAAAATAGTGCTATAAAGATTCTAAAATTTTTAAAATACGGAATTTTAAAAATATTTTAAATTCAGTTATATGATATATGAGTTTATAATTTATTAATTGCAACCCACATTTCAATCTTCTATTAGATCGGGGTTCTCAACCGGGGGGGGGGGGGGTTATGGGGGGAGTTGGGACCACTGTTCAGCTAAATATGATGTTGTGTAGATTATGTAAAGCTGGGGGGGATGATAGTCTGAACTATGGTGAAAGGGGGAATTGAGCAAAACAGTTTGAGAACCTAGATCCTTTCTTGTGAAAATGTGAGTAGGCATTTCCAAACGAAGTGATCATTAGATTTTCTTGTAAGGGATAGCAATGTGACGTAAAGTATCCGTCCCTATGCGACAATTTGGCCACGGATGAATAATTAATTATCTTACCTTCTCGAGATGGGAGTGAGGTGGAGTCTAGACGTTTCGTCTGCTTCTTTCTTCAGTATCAGTTTTCTTCCTTTCGGAGCTTGGATTCTCTCGTGCATTGACTATACTAATTTAACCCAATTTTCATCGAGATACGTTATTACTGATCCAACTTAAAATACATCGATCTTGAGCAAGATAAAATTTTGGCACCATTTCTAGAAATGTTAGTTTTGAATGTTCATCAAATCGTCTCTTAAGATTCTCCAAGATTTCCTATCTTCCCGCGCTCATAAAGAAACTTAATTTTGGCGTTGTCAGGACCTTTGTCATAGGCGAGGGGATGTCGCCTGAGCTCTGGGAGGATGGATAGTTGGCAGGTCTTAAGCCTGGAAGATGTATAACAGCTAAAGTCTGACTTGAACTGAGGAGGATATATGACTGATAGCACTTTGGTAAACAATGAAGAGGACCCCGGTCCCTACTCGGCATGGTTAGGTTAGGTTCCAATGAACAACTAAGTTCCTACATTCCCATGAACTGTTCATAAAAACCGAAATTATGTTTCTTTTCTAATTTTTGTTTTGTGTAAAATTGAATTTAGAAGAATTTATAATAAGTTTCTATCTTTTTTCTTTTACCCGCTCTTTTATGCGATTATAATTCAACTTTTAATCTCTCTGTTACTACTGTATTTAACATTTCCAGAAAACTTATTTAAATAGTTTTATACATTTGGAATGTTATTATTTATATTCTGACATTGTGTTCATGCACTATCAGAATGCAAGTCAATTAGCTATTAAATTAAAAATATCATTAAAAAGTTGCTATTTGAATCAATCATGAATCATTTGTTATAAAGCCTTTTATTTGTAGATAATTCTTATTCTTTTGGCACTGCTCATTAATCTTCTTGTAGAAGCGCCATCAAATTCATACTTGAAGAATTCTACTCCATAAATAAATCAAGTAGTTACTTTAGCTGTTATTATGTATACGATAGCTTCAAGCTTTGTTTTTTTTTTAATTTCTTGAGCGATTCCTTCTGGAGGACATAAAACATTGTGAACCACCTCCCTACCTTTTTT
This sequence comes from Rhysida immarginata, assembly GCA_023313115.1. NCBI lineage: Eukaryota > Metazoa > Arthropoda > Chilopoda > Scolopendromorpha > Scolopendridae > Rhysida > Rhysida immarginata. Next base: position 5,297,356 of record JAHWFO010015474.1, read on the forward strand.
TTTGTAAACAAACTTCCTAGCGTTTCTGTTATCTGTGAAATTTTTTATCCGTAATTTTATCTCTTCCATCTGAACCTTTTGTTATTGATATGAACCAGTGCTTGATAAGAGGGGGAGAAAAAAGACGGTTGAGAGACACAAGAACCCATTCATGGGAACATGAATCAGCGTCGAATTCTCCGTTCTTTTCACCACACACACCTAAAACGCCGCTTTGGGAACTTTCCATCCCATTAACTATGACTAACGATTGCAATGATTTGTTTAACCACTCGCATTTAATCTGTTCCTTTATTTCCCCCCACTTCATCATTTTCTTTTTTCGTCGCCAACAAAAAAAATAATAAAAATTGATTTCAGATGAGATGTTATCTGGCGACTTTTCGTGTGGAATCGAGCAGTTGGTTGTTCTTTTCGCCGCGGAAAATTTACTTTTAGAATTTTTACCCGGAAATTCAGGTGTTGCTCGCCGCTTTACAACTACCTGCTCAACGACTTCCTCCTCTTCGGTGTGATGACAGATTAGTTTCTCACTTCATTTTCTCTTCTTCCCTTTATAAAATCTCGCCTCCATAAAAGTGCTCGCCTTTGAAATTGATATCATAACCTTGAGAATGCAGTGGAAGCAATTTTATGGTTTTTAAATCCAAGTGTTTGCTCTCTTTCCTTTTTACATTAATTTTCTTCTCTATACTCTTTCGATACGATAATGCTGTCTAATGGACTCAAATGTCAAAGTAAACCTTCTCCTCTGTTATTGGCAAATTCAAAGCTTGACTTTGAAAGAGCAAAATATACCTTATAATAAATTTATTTTTAGAATACATGGATATGCATTTATGGTTTTTTGTATTCAATAAAGGAAATTTTGACTATTTGGTAAAGTTTCTTTTTGACAATGTTTAGAGATTTCTGAAGCATTGGAGAATCGACAGTTTCAATGGCTGCTGTAATTAGACTTTTCAGTTCATCTTTGTCACGAATTGGGGATTGGTAATCAGTGTTTTTACATAACCCCATAAAAATACGTGACATCTAAAGATCTAGTCCAGAGATGTCCAAGATTTCTGTCCGTGGGTAATCTTCCTTCTCCCCTTATTGCACATTACGTTGATCAGTTCCTGAAGTCATCGAGTTGCTAATTATCAATTCGACACTTTAAAAAAAACAAAAAACAAAAAACAAAAACGAGGCAGTTTACCATTTTATTTCCTTCGTTTTAATGTGACTATTTTCTCGAAGCCAGGTAGAATTGTATTCTTTCTCCCGATAGGACACGATTGCATATTAAGCATTTAGAATCCGATCCGTGAACAATGAAAAAAAAACCAACAGATTCTTCCACTCCGATTTAAATACTGGTTCAGTGATTTTATGCTTTTTCGGAATGTGCGGCATGTTATGCGAGACGAAAAATAAGCAAGTATCAGTAACAAAGAAATAATGCCTCATTTAATGGAATTGCCCCCTAAAGTCTGGCAACACTGCATAGGAAAAACTATACCCACTCCCCTCCTGAGTTTTGGACTATCTCCTCAGCTTTGGACGTCCCTGATCTAGTCGGTCATGTATCGAACCTCCTCTTTCAGTTTGTAGAATTTTTCATCTAGAGTAGCGCGGTTCTCAATCTGGGGGTCGTGAAACATTTTCTGGTGGGGGGGGGGGGTCGCCAAGCATTTATTTTTATAGAAAATTTCGAAATTTTTTATTCCGCCATGTACCATCCTGTTAAAATGTCTTGTTTTATTCAAAGGTGAATTAGGTGGGGTGGGGAAGGGGGGAAGGTCGCAAGTTACTTAACTTTTAAAAAAGGGGACCGCGATTCGAAAAAGGTTGGAAACCACTGTGATCTACAGTATTGCTTGTGCTCATCCAAACTTTAATGTGGCAGTGCCCCATCCAGCTGGAAAATGATATTGGGTTGCAAGTCCTTTGAAAGCCATTTTGAAATGAGAATGACAATATCATTAATTGGCGCCATCTAGTGTTATTTCATTTTTAAAAAATCATACTTTTTTAAGTATAAAAAACTGTGAGTCCATATCCTTGTATATTAAACACTTTATTTTTTAACATCTCTTATCCTCCCGCGAATAAACATCTTAACAACATGACAGTCACAAACAAACATACACAAACAAACATAATTGACACGCATCGAGTGAAAATGGAATAGGTAGGTTTTCTCAATCCTCTTACTGTTGGAACAATGGGAAATTCCTCTTACGATTGTGTTTCAATAATTACTAATTCCCTAACTAGTCCAACTAATTGCTATTCTAAACTGTACTGATTTCTTTATGATCTTGTCTAATTACTAACAAAGAAACCCACACTGCAAAATTGTATATATTAATTAAACTTATTTATGTATTGGTACTTCATAAAGAAAATAATCGACAATATTAAGTAGCGATCTTGTCAAGAGAATGAAAGCAGTTAGGATGGCATGCCTGTGATATGACCCATAAACGTCACTAAAATTAAGACTTCTCATACTACTTAATACCACAAAATTTCTAGAATTAAAATAATTAGAATTTTCGAAAATCCAAAAACAAAAAAAAGATATCTAATAATACAATTTCCAATGCTTAGGCATCACAAAGCTTCAACAGGTGGCAGCAGCAGTCATCAACTTTATTTGTGGACGATTAAAGTCTCATCCATCTGCATCTCTGTGATTCTTTGTTGTTCCCGAACTTAAACTTCCCATCCTCCTCTCTTTGCAATTTCTCGCATCAGAGCAGCTCAACTTAAATTGCTCCAAAACAAATCAGCTAAACATTTCATTTTAACCCTTCTAATTCAATTTCCAGATGAATAACAAAGTAATTATTTACTTCTTAATTAATATATTATTAATAAAAGCAGCTTAAATTTGTTGTGAGCTATATTAATGTTTGATTTTTAGAATAGTTTAAGAGCAGAAATAGCTAAGAAGGAAAAATAAACAGATGTGTTAATAGGTTATCTCTAAGTTATCTTAGGTTTAAAAATTAATTACGTAATGTAAAAACTTCAAATTTACTAAATTTACTAATTTACCAAAAAGCTTTCACTATATGTAATTAGAATGGTAAATATTAGTTTAGTTAGGGAATACTTTTGTAATTTATTCTCATTAAATCCGTCGAAATGTTGTTAAATTTAATTGAAAGCAATAAATCGAGCACATTAAGGCAAGATTCTACATTGCAGCAAAATTTTTTTTACCAAAATTATTTAGTATCGTGTTCAAATTTAAACATTGATTTCTCAAGCGCATCTCATTTCTCTTGATTCTTTCGAATTCATAAAGCAACTAAACTTAAATAAAAAATGAACTTAAAAAATGAAGATGTGTGCAGCGGAAATGGGTTTATGTCCTTTTATCCCGGGAGAATTATTTACTCAACCGAAATTTCCACGATTTAAATATTTGATGATACATTAAAGAAGTAAGCTTAGCCGATAAAGCAGAAACATTGGGCACGGTTAAACTTAATGTACAAGGTGGGTCATAAGTTTCATACATCAGAAAAAACAACTCAAGCGGCGGCGATGACGATGAACTTTGTTTTACAAGTGCGACATAAAAAGATATTACTGAGGAAAAGTTAAGCAGCTCCATGGAATATGATTTGAATAAATTTTATCATATAAAAAATTATTTTTCCTATGAATGGAAACTTATCGCCCACCAGTCTGTAGAATAAAATGAAGAATGGTATGCTAGATTGAAATGTAATAACAAAGAAAGCATATTAAATATTTTTTATGAGACCCAAAATTGGCCTCTTTCGGCTAGTAACTAATAAATATATGGTAGATGAAGATAGTTAGCATTGCCTTAGCAGATTAAACAATCTGTTCCACTTCTCAAAGTCCAATTTAATGTAATGAAAAATAATAAATATGATGAATTATTTATCATTTGTACGCTTTATTTAATGCTGTTCACATGTTTTTAATATATCGGCTTCGAAATTTTTTTAATAATCTTGAATAATATTTTTTGATTAGAAGCATCTTCAACAAAGAATTGCATTATCGCTTCAGGATACTTAAATACTTTCTATTTCTGTTATCATTTTAATTTGTTTTAAAGTTAGGACACATAACTTATGGATATCATATTTTCAGATTTTTGAAAGTTTTAATTAATATCTTGCTCTCGAGTCTACTTTTCTTTTTGCCCATTTATTGGTTTTATTTTCTCCAACCGACGACTCACATTTATGCACACACGCACTCAATAAACTTTTATTTTGTCGCAAGTCAATTAAACTATTTTTTCTTCCTTCCTTTCCACCGTTCCGTCTATTTTTTTTCTTTTTTTTTAATTCGTTGTTTCGGTTCGTTCGCCGGCGGTTTGCGTGACGTGGTGCGGGGCTGAAAACGGGACTTTGCAGAAGTGGGTTTGTTGTTAGAGAGAAAGAGAGCGAAAGTGGCTGGAGGCGTCCAGCGATTGCCCCGATAACGATCTGCCATTGCAAGCATTGCTGATGACTCTGCTGAGGACGTTTTTAATTGCGACAGCGTTTAATGTTATTAAGACCGACGGTTCCTAGTATGTACAAATGGTCGAGTAGAAAATGGCCGCGAGCACAGCCCCAAGATCCTTGCGTGTGAAACGGGAAGGAAAAGGGGTAGGTAGGGGTTCCTGAAACTGATGGAATTGCTGCTCAGTGGGTATGGGCTGGGAGAATGAAGGCGAACATTTCCTCGTTGTGTGTATGTACATTGTCTAAAGCCCGCTATTGTAGTAGTAGTAGAAAAGTCCGACAAACTGAGAACCCCCTTTTGCTCGTTGCCGTTTAAAGAGGCAGTCTCGGCGGTTTGGCGGGGGAAAACTTTTCAATCGCTCTTCCTGTCTCGTAAAATTAATTATTTAAACATTACAAGCAGTGTAGGGTGGCTTAGTAAAAGCCCATGGAGGATGTTGCACGCGACGTTTAATAAAAATCTTAGTGCGCTTCTCGTTAGGGTTGTGGCCCATTTAAAAAGTTTATCTAATAATCAAAACAATTTTATGAAGGTTTGTATAAAAAGGAACTATCCTAGTTAAAAAGTTCATAAAGTTCATTTGTAATCTTAATTAGTTGTGAGTGTTCCATTTTTTTTTTTAATTTTTATTTTCGGGTATCAGTTTTAGAGGAATAACATTAATTATGCCAGCGTTTCCGAGTATGGTGTACAGTCTTTTTATATATGCTTTTTCGTCAAGAGATGCTCGCAGCAAACAAAAATCTTCAGAATACAGTATTACCTGTTTTGTAATGTTATAGTTAATATTTTTATAAAAAATTCGATGTATTTATATTTTTATATCATATCGCCTACGTGTTATTTTTTTTATAATACAGGGTGATTACAAAAGAACTTCACATTTTTAAAAATTTATTACATCAAAGCTATTCAGAATATAGACACACCACATACGGATTCTTAAAGAAAAACTTTTGAAGTTTATTGTGACACAGTTAAAGATGTTCAATATGCCCCCCTGTCGTGACACGGCATACATCAATGCGGTAGTCGAATTCGTCCCAAACCCGCATTAACATGTCTCCATCAGTCCCACGTATCGCTACCGTAATGCATTCTTTCAGCTCGTCTAGGTCACGGGAAGGGGTAGGGTGAAGACCTTGTTCTTTACACACCCCCATAAAAAGAAATCACAGCGGTGGATTGGTCGAGCAAACAATAACCTGGAACTTGCAAAGTGGCCACCGCGGAGCCCCGACCTCACACCTTGTTTCTTGTTTGAATTTCGAGTAACACTTGTTTTTCCAAAGACAGACACTTGCGTTTGCTTGAAATAATAAACAATATCAATATCTACAGGGTGTTCTCGAATAACGTGTACAAACTTGGGGGGGGGGGGGGTGAAAGAAGGATCAAATCTAAGCAACATTTCCCTCTTTCATTTTTTCTCTGGGGCATACTTTTTGAGATAAAATATGTTGAAATCCTACCTGCAGGAAACAGTTGTTTGGTTAGATACTGTTTGGATTTCTTTCTATGGGGACACTTAAAAGCATTGGTATAGGAGACACCAGTGGGATCCGATAAAGAGCTGGTAGCCAGAATCACCGTAGCTGCTGACCAGATTCGCGAAGAACCAGGAACTTTTGAACGTGTACGTCAGTTCATGCGGCGACGTTGTTAAACATGCATTCATGCCAGAGGGAGTCAATTTGAAGACTTACTGTAAAACATTTGCATGTTTCATAAAAAATAAGTCATATTATTGTATTGTATGCAATGTGTTTTTGTTCTTTTTATTACATGATTGACCGTGATTTTGACATGTTCCAGAAGCACGGATTGACTGGCATATTACGTTTGTGCGACTTCAACATTTTTTATCTCAAAAACAATGCCCCAGAGAAAAAAATGAAAGGGAAATGTTGCTTAGATTTGACCCCTCTATCACCCGCCCCCCCAAGTTTGTACACCTTATTCGAGAACACCCTGTATAGGCTGAAATAACCAATAGTTGTATTTCTGTATCTCTTAACTCTGATTGGGTGATTACTGAAAATAGTATAGAGATGTAATTGGCACTTAGGACCTGATTGTTTGAGAATGATAGCTAATGTGTTTGTATAATTTCATTCTTGAACTGCTTACATTCGAGTTGTTTTTATATTTGATGATTTAATTTTAACGAACTTAATGTAATTAGTTAACTTACAAAGAATATTATGGTTAAAATTAATGCAGTACGCGTTGCCAAATTTTTGCAAAAATGTTTAAAGGCTTTAAGAAATTCCTTTTTCACTAGACTATTAAAATGTATTAATATAAGGGTGTTTCTAAATTACCTCCCTATTATTAATGTTTATTATTGAAAAACTATTACAGATTTTAACGTGTTTTTTTTTATTCACAAAGAAAAACTCAAAACGTTTCTTAGCATGCCTTAATAATTTTCAATGTACCCCCCATTTATGCGTGAAGGACGTCAAAGCGAAAGTCGATTTCCTCCCATGTTCGGGCTAGCATTTTGGTGTGGTTTAATGCATGATCGAGTAATCGGACCTTTCTTTATCGCTGAAGGCACCATTACCGCTGTAACCTACCTGCATATGCTGGGGAACGACCTGATTCCACAGGTGGAAGAACTGCAGCCCAGCATAGTCTAACACCAAGATGGAGCACCTCCTCACTGGGGCCTGCAAGTTAGTCAGTGTCTTGATACGAACTTTCCAGGGCGATGGATTGGAAGGGATGGGCCCCTGACCTGACCTAACCTAACCTACCCTTGGCCCCTCGCGAACCCTCTGAATTTTTTCTTCTGGGGATATGTGAAAGACAGAGTGTACAAGTCCGACGTTGATGACATTGAAACTCTCAAGAACAGAATAATTGAAGCAATCGCTGAAATCACCCGCGAAATGAAATTGAAATTTTTTAAGGCATGCTAAGAAACTTTTTGAGTTTTTCCTTTGTGAATAAAAAAAAATCACGTTAAAATCTGTAATAGTTTCTGTGTAATAAACATGTATAATAAGGGAGATATTTTAGGCAAAAATTGAAGTAAAAATTCCGTGACCTGGATTCAAACCGGGACCACGACTATCACGCTCGACGCTTCTACCAACTGAGCTATCGTGAACACGGGAGAGCAAGGTTGTCTCCAAGTGTCCTAAAGACTATAAGGTAGTCAAGGTGAAAGCCCAATAATAGGGAAGTCACCTGGCTGTCCGTGATAGCTCAGTTGGAAGAGGCGTCGAGCGTGGTAATCGTCATCCTTAATTCGAATCCAGGTCGCGGAATTTTTCCTTCCTTGTTTTCATTAAAATCTTTACCATATGTTTGGAGCATTAACTCTATATTTTGTTTATTAATTTTTTATTAAAATGTAATTGTTGCCATTGTGCAAAATCTCCCCGTCGACTATTGTCTTTGCCGCTGGCCATTTCTTTATGAAGCACGTCATATTGTTTTCGGAATGACCTAGACACGAAAGAGAGAGAGAGAGAGAAATCGATTTTCCTGTTGCTAATATATAAAAGCCCATTATTACATGCAAAAATGAAATCTTTAAAGTGGCATCCATTTAACTCAAACTTCCCATCTATTTTAATGTAGTCCATACAGTCCATTATAGGATTTAGCCCATTTCCTTCCTCTCGTGTCAGCATGTCTACTGTGTCTTATTGAAGAACGGATCGGTCACTAGCAAGTAAACATGAGAAAAACAACTGCCTTTGAAAAATCATCACAGTAAAAAATCACATGGAGTGAGGTCGGGAAAACGTGGCAGCCATGAAAGAAGAAAAGAATTACCGAATGGATGTGTGTTGCGTCACCAGGGGATCGCTCCTTGAGCATTTGTAATGTAAGTTGCATAAACTTGACAAATTTTCTTTCATTTATTGTGACGTCAGTCCTCATAGCCCATCGTTACGAGAAATAATTGCTCGAACTCCGATAAGTAAAATTATAATAATATCTCATTGTAGTAAAGAGTAAATAACAATTATAGAATCACATCAAATTAACTTTGGCTAATTTCACATGGCTAACATATTTAACATGGCCACGATATTTCTGATAAGAAATTTCAGTCATAGAAGTATGGAGTCTCGTCTTACTTAAAACTTTAAGACGTGTATTTTCCATTATTTGAGTCATCTCATATATGAGAAAGTGGTCTTAGGTTCGGTTTCTTCATTCCAACGGCTTATATGTTCAGTCACCGGTAAAGGCGAAAATTTTGTCTAAAATATTCTTTAAGTTGTATCAGTCGACTACAGGACATCAAGAGTTTTATTTCCCTTCCAAAGTAAAATGCGATTTATTTCTCTACAATAATAATAAGGGACTTTGAACCCATGATCACGAATGTCAAATACAGACGTCTTTGCGCCAGAGAAGCCGGTTTTCTAATTGAATTCGTACTCGGTTTATTTGGAACAAAGAAGAAAAGATACAAAGTAAACGAATGGCTCTGTAGACATTTGTAATTAGACTTATCCTCTCTTCTTAGGTAAATTGAGCATTAAATCCGACCCTGTCCACACCAGATATTCACGGTCATTAAATCGGAAGTCTGAAGCTGCGGCAGTGGTCGCCTCTGCTCAAAAGAGAAGCTCGACAGTAATTAATCAAATTCTATCGCAAATGATGACATGATTAATATTTATTGTAAACCATTAAAGCGTCAATAATTTGTACGCACTAGAATAAAATCTACAGTAATGAACAATCGTTGCAATTTTCAGTGGTCACTCCTTTATTAAATCCACTGGCAATTTGTTTTGTTTCTTTACACCCTTTTAATTTAATGAAACATGCAAAGATAAAGCTTTAATTGTATTTGGAATTTATTTCAACCGTTAAATTTACGACCATTTCGAAAAATTGCCATCAACCTTTGGGCATATAAAATAATTTATTTCTACTCCCTTATTTAGCCTGCATTTTAGATTTAGCATTGATATGGGTCCCTCTGTCTCCTCCTCTTCCTCCCCCTCTCTCTCTCTCTTTCTCTTTTTCTCCTCTCTCTCTCTCTCTCTCTCTCTCTCTCGTAGAATTGCAATTTTTGAATTCGTATTTGTTCTATTCAAGCTTAATGAGATTTGTTTATTCACGCAATATAACGGCCGTTTAATGCTCTCTCAGCCTTCTCGGTAAATTTTTAGAGAAATTTTTATCTTTGTTTTTAATTCAAACGTTTACGTTTGAGAGATGTTTCATATGCGTTTGAGCAAATTACATACACACCGGCCACAGAATTAGAAATATTTTATTAATGTCCGTTTTAGGGCTCCTTTATCCTGAACGACAGCATTTATGTCAATAAAAATAATCTTTCCTATTTCAAGGTTCGCGCTTACTTGCAATTTACGCTTCAAATGGCTATTTTTGTAAAAATTGATTCGTGATTGACTGGTTGATCGACTGGACATGGATTCCACATTTTGAGAACACCAAGTATTCAGGAGACTTGCCTTTAAATCGCTCACGTTGGATGAAAGTGGATAACTCACTTTTTCTAACGTATCCCATACGTTCTCTATAAGTTTCAAATCCGGACTCGGAAGAGGCCACAGAAGATGCCGGAAGTTACTATGAACTACTATAAAACAATTTTTTCGTGATTGGTTAAAGAAGCATCTACTATCGCTAAGCATAAAATGTATAGAAACGTCTCATTGCAAGAGGCGCTTTATCCGCTGCAAAATTAAAGTTGGGTTCACACTTCGACGGAAGTCACCGACGCAAGGCTTGTGGTCAAGGGAATGCGAATATCGGGTGGAAAAATGAGTAGAACCCAGCGGTGATTATTCTATCTCAGTCTATGACACTTACTCCAAAACTTTGGATTTTAGAGGTCCATTGATCCGTGAGGCCCCAGAAGTCCACTTCTGAGTTGACCATGAGTACGAAACAGCGCGTCCTGCAATTTCACGAAACAACATCTTACAGATAAAGTCTGTTACGACTTCACGAACGCTCAGCTCTTGGGTTCTATGTCTTCAGTTTTGCCTAAACAAATCTGTTAGTGAAGAGTATCTCCCCCTCCTTGAAATATACTACTGACTGGAAATGTTTGGACTGTACCATGCCAAATTTATGCCAATCGTTACCATGAACTGGAGACCAAACTACGATATGTGCAATGGCATTAATACGGGCTCTCTCCCCTTCCCGCCAAAGAAATTTTGGATAACCGCAGCAGCAACCACAAGAGCACAGGACCGTCATCTTAACAGGTTAGTTCAGGGAAAATTAATGTATTTCATTATGGTATGCCTAGTAAATCTGGAGTCAGAGAAACATTCTAATGTGGTTCATTACTTTTAATTCAATGAGAATTTAGCAGAATCAGAGAATTTTTGATCATATAGTGTAATATTAAATTACAGATTATGATATTACAGATTATGATAGTGTAATATTATAATTCTATTATATTGTAATATTTATTACAGGATAATAATTCATTTCTTTGTATAGAAAGTTACAGTTTCCCATATTAATCTGGGAGGCGGTAACTTTCTAAAGGAGAGAGCTGGAGTTTAAGCCGCTGTGAACATGGATTCATCGAATTTCGCCGTTGGCATGGACACTTGTTATTCTTGGACATGTTTAAAGACAACATTCATTTGAAAGGACGAAAATGTTCTAGGAATCCATGAGCCCAAAACCTTAATCAATCAGCCATTGAAAGTGCAAAATGTTTAATTTGTTTTGCGAAAGATAAAACTTTTAGATTCATTAGGAACTGTTGTTGAATAGAGAGAAAATTTACATACTATCCAGCGCTTTCCTATAATTGCTCTGCCTTTTATAATGAAAGTCAAAAGAAGGCATAGCTTTATGTCCACTTTTCTTACGTACAGCTCATAAATAGATAGTTTTCTAACAATAGCAAGCATTGTGTTCTGTCATAAAGTGCCACGCATCGAAAACAAACGCGCATTGAAATGCCTTCATTGTACGGTGGAATTAACATAGAATTAGGCAGCTGGCCAGGAGATGGTGGGTTTTAATTTCCTAATTGTCAGTGCAAAAAAAAAACGCTTAATATCTTTAATATTTCAAGAGACACTTTTTTCTGGTTTTCATTACAAAAGTCGAGAAAATCATTTCCAAAATTCTCGCAGCTGTCAATTGAGTTTTCCAGGATGATGAATTCTAGTAGGTCTTGTAATAAAAATTTTTGTAATATGACGTTTTATAACCATAATAAACTATTTTAATAAGGATTATTAAACATGCTCTTCTTAATGTCTCAACGATAAGGATACTTGACAAAAATTACATAAAATTTTTTAACGAAATCATTTTATGTCTGCAATTTCGTTTTAGTATTCGTTTATAGTCATGGTATAAAGAGAATTCTGCAGTAAATTTATTAAACGAGCCGTTGATTTTTATTTACAAGGCAACTTTCCAGCTGAGGATACAGACAACTAATCTTCGCTCTGCTTGGAATAAGTAATTTTATGTTTTTATGTACATATTTCAACCAGAGAACTGTTATAAAATGGCTTTGGAAAAAATAATGGGGGGGGGGCACTATGCATTTTCCGTAACACTAGATTGTTTTTCATTTATTTCATTTACTCTATACAAGCTTTTGGCTTTTCAGTTAAATACGAGGAGATATGAGAAAGCAATGCTATTTATTTTTTTCAAAGAAAATTTCAAAACATTCAGATAAATAACTAAGTGCAGCTGAAACTAGACATCCTTATCTACTTTTCCACATAGGCATCTTGACGATTTAGCCATTTATACCGACGCACAATACCCCTCTCAAAGAACTCCGTCGCCTGTGAATACAGCCACTGGCGCACGGCAGATTTGGATTCCTCGTCAGTCTCAAACCTCTGGCCACCCAGACATGTCTTCATGGGACCAAAGAGGTGGTAGTCCGACGGCGCGCTAAGTTCCGGACTCTAGGCTGGGTGGTCCAGAACCTCCCAACCGAAACGGACCGGCGTAGTTTGTTATGGAGAAGTCGAACATCGTTTCCTCTTTCTGGTCGCTTATCCCAAATAGCACGCTGCAATTTAGTCAACGTTTCACAATAGGTAGCGGCGTTGACGGTTGGCCCACGAGGCAGGAACTCTGCGAGTAGGATGCTTGCATATCCCAAAATACTGTAAGCATGATCTTCCGAGCTTCCGAAACTTTGAATTTTTTGCGAACCGGATAATTTAGTTGTTTCCACACCAAGCTTCTTGCAGCTTTAGGCTCAGGTGTGAAGTGGAAGACTCAGGATTCATCTCCTGTGGCAATGCGAAATTCAGGATCCAACGCGAACAGACTTTGCGGTATCCAAGCTTCCCATGCACCATATCCCACGCAGAGCCATAAGATATGTGAAATGTTTCGCTCACTTATTTCAAGGAAATGCGATGTTTTCTCTGGTTGTGTCCTCGATAATGGCTGGTGTTGCCGCTGAGGCAAGCCGCCCAGAACGCTGTTTATCGGCAAGCCTAATTATTCCTTCCTGAAACTTTTTTTACCATTTACACACATTGGAATGGTCCAGAAAGTCAGCATCGTAAACTTCTATTTCCCCATGAATTTCCGCGAGTTCTTACCTTTTGCGAAAAGAAACCTTAAAACAACCCGCTGTTCTTTCATTGTAGACGATGTGTTGGCGGTGGCCATTTGTAAAACTACTGGTAACACCGATGCGCAGGAACAATTCTTGTTAAGCAATGTCCCTGCCTTCCTTTTGGCTATGTTAACTTTTAAACAGCGACCATATTTTCTCCGTTAAAAAATAAATCGCGTTACTTTCTGATATCCCTTCATAGGCAATGGAGATGATGACTTTCTAAAGATTATGAGGTTTTTTTTTAAGCATATATGACCCCTTTATACATAATTGCTTATAAATATGCAAATTTTCGTAAAAATGTTCAGCATATAGCATTTTTCTTATGCTTGGTATAGACTCTACGGAAGATACTGAGGAGAATCATTTCGGCATTCTTAAACCCTTTGTTTATCATATGCTGAAGTACAAAGCATTAAAAAAGTTTATCGAAATAAGGTGATTTATATACCAGATATAAAATCTGATGATTCGAAGCCTATGGGAAGGAACGCTTACTCAGTACTGAAACATCTTAAATTAAACAACCGGTAGATGATTGTTTGACTTTTAGCATTATTTTAACAGATTAATTCACTGAAAAAATAATGAAGCAGTAATCGGACAAAACTACAAACTGAATTGTACTGGCTAACAAGTCGATATATGTACTTCAATTATCATAATAAGTGGATTGACTGCATGACAGCAATAAACAGTGCGTTCTCGTTATGTTGCTTGCATTACCCAGAATGACATTGTTTAGAATCCAGTTTTCAGTACATTGCATTGGCCCCGCCACCTGAAAAAGAAATCAGTTATAAAGGAAAACGCTTTCTATGATTCTGCGAATTTTTATCATACGGGTTTTTTAAGTTACACTATTGCAGCTGCGTTTTAGTTTTTTGGTATCAGTCGAATATTTTCCGTGTTAAAGGAGAGTCGATCACGGCGATTGCGAAGGCGGAGTTTTCAAATTTCTATGTTGCAAGAAGTAAGTTTCGAGCAGTAAGCTATATAAGACACTAGAAGAAGTACCCGGCGTTGCCCGGGATTATTACACTTGGGATGTAAACAGAACAATCTCAAAAATTAAAATAAATTTTGCAATATCTTAAAAATAAACACATGAAAATGCTTAGAATTAATACAGTAAAAATTCTTAATGAAAATTCGAAAAAAATCTTTTTAAAGGCTCAAAATGGATGGACTGCTCCAATAATTTCTTACTCAGATAATCTTACTTCAGATCTACACTTGATATTGTTGCAATTTCCACTCTTCTCTCGTTGTGTTGAAGCAAAATTTGGCCTTTCATCACTTTGGGTAGTCTAGCGGTCGTCAATTCTTCTATTTACTTGCTTCCCATTTGCTCAATACAGCACGGAGCTAAAGGTTTGCTTTCTCTGTCGTCTTTCCACTCTTTCTCAATAGTCTGCTAACTCTTCATTATCTCCAGCTAGTGATCATTTTTAAAGATTTTCAAGAAATTGTTAAGTACTAAGAACTCTCTTTTCTAAGAAAAACCTGAATAACAGGAATTCTATGCATTGTTACTAATTGAAACTTATCCATATTGCATCATCATTTTATGTTCATTGTTATAATTCTTGGAAAGGATTGCTTTATCATTGCATCATCATTTTGAGCTCATTGTTATTGGTGAATTGCGTGTTGAAACCATTGTTGATACCTATTGTTGCACAAACTTTTATTTGCATTGTTGGTCATGAGATATATATTGTTGGTCCGTGCAGTGTGTTTGTGAATTGCGTGTTGATACCATTGTTGCAAAAACTTTGTCTTGCATTGTTGGTCATGCGATATTTCTCATTAATATGCCCTGCCATAACCATGAATATCAATTTTTTATCAATAATTATTATTTTTTCGAAATCTGAAGTAGACAGTGACCTTCCTCATGCTTTGAAGGTCATGTATGCGAAATTTCATCAAGATCGGAATAAAACTGTAGATTTGTATAAAAAACGTACACACAGACCCACAGACCCACCCACAGACCCACCCACAGACCCACAGACGCACAGACCCACAAACATCCTTCTTTATATATATAGATAGATTATGGCAGATGATAGAAAAGATGAGTCAAGACTGGAGGGAACCAGAATACGCATTACAAAGCATTATTTAGGATTAAACCTCTGGGGCTGTGGTTACTTACAGTTTAAAGAACCAGGAGAGACAAATCCACTTGAAGTTTTTGTGGTCAAGTGGATTTTGTGCTTCCTGATTCTTCAAACAAAGGTTTTGGAAGAATATTTCTCTATCAGTTTTTCGTGCCTCGAACCCAAAACGTACATTACTGTAAAAAATCAGCCTGTTTTGGGAGTACGTCTTATACACTGAGTGAGCATATTATTATGACCATCCTGTCAGTATCTCGTTGGGTCACCTTTTGTCTTTAATACTGCGGTGATTCTTCGTGGCATTGATTCCACAAGATGTTGGAAGGTGGTGGGAGGAATCTGACACCATGCCCGATGGATAGCACTGTCTAGTTGTGCTAGATTGGACGGTGGTGGATCCAGCCGTCTGATGGTTCGTTCGACTTCGCCCCACAAATGCTCAGCTGGAGTGAGATCTGGGGATTGTGGGGGCCACAGAAGTAAGGTAAGGTCCCCTTCATGTACCTGGAACCACTCCTGCACAATACGAGCTCTGTGGCATTGCGAATTGTCATGCTGGGGTACGCCATCAACATGACAGGGTGGACTTGATCGGCGACGATACGGAAGTATGCTGTGCCATCCAGACGTTGTTCAACACGTATTAACGGATCCAACGAATGCCAGGAAAACATTCCCCAGACCATAACACGGCCCACACTGGCCTGAAAGGTTGTACTCAAGCATGCGGGGTCCATGCTTTCGTGCTTTGTACTCACCGCCAGATTTGTTTCCGCTGCTCGATAGTCAAGTCCTTGTGCTCCTGAGCGAATTGGAGTCGTTTCCGCTTGTTGGCTGCAGACAGCAAAGGTGTGCGGACAGGTCTTCGGCTTCCGTATCCCATGCGATGCAGTGTTCGGCGGACATTGCATTCAGAGACCGTTTTGGAGGACCCCTGATTAGGATTAGCAGTGATTTGATGCACAGTTGCCCTTCTGTTATCCGATACCAGTCGTGACAGTCTCCGTTCTGTCCGATCATCAACCGTCCGCGGGCGGCCACAACGCGAACGTTCAGACCCCGTCTTCCGGCTAACCGTCCAGTCTTTAAATACTTTGACGATGGCTGCTTTTGAGCACCCCACGAATGCTGCTGTTTCGCTGATACTTGCTCCATAGCTCCGAGCACCTACAATCATCCCGCGTTCGAAGGCTGTTAAATCGCGTCGTTTACCCATAGTTGAAGAATGGAACACGTCTACTGTTGTCGACGACACTCAGCTTCCCTTTTTATATTGGTCCGGCCCGCTAGCAACATTGTGACGACGTCCGTGTGCGCATTTGCATAAACATGTCAGGTGTCATAATAATATGCTCACTCAGTATATAATGCAAAATCTACATTTGATCATTAATTACGTGTTGCTTTTAATGCCGACATATTCGTTTATATCATCAAAAAGCTCATAAAATGTATAAAATAGTTAAAGCAACAAGATCTGTGTTAAAGCCAGAACCATTCTTCGCTTCAAATGTGGTGTCAACTGAATTGCCTATAGAACATGAAATTTGTTTATAGGTGAGGGGAGCTTTTAAAAAATTGTGACCCAATTCGACGGGAGCTATGGACTTTTTTTTTTTAAAAAAAAAGCTTTTCAACGTTTGTACAAGTTCTCTGAGGGTATGCAAATACATTTTCCATTTATTTCCTTATTCATATAGCTATTTCCATTCGTTTTAATCTTCATTCACTCGACCCCCTCCTCCCTTATTCTTTTTCTTGTTCGAAACTTTCGTGTTTGTACCATCACTTGGAGCAGATGTTGTGGTCGACCAAACATCAGTAAACAGAACCGAGGATCTTTGACAAATGGCCTCGTAAATTCTCTCGCCTGCGAATATTGTTGCGCTGGATGCCAGCAAAAGCGTTCCGAAATGCGGAATGAAAGAAAAGTTTGAGGGTCTTTCATTGGTGGAGGGTTAACGCCAGACACCGCTATCGCCTCCCCCTTCTTCCCCCCCAAACTCTCTTATTGAGTGCACGGAATTTCATTCAGTCGTCGTCTTCTGCACAATTGCTTCCATTTTCTCTTTTATTTATACTTGCTTTCTCTTTATAATTGGGTTTTCGTCCCGAGGAACTAAATTTCAGCGCTTTAAAGTTAGGTTTCTCGTTGGAGATTGTTCTGTTTGTTTTTTTCTTTTTCTCCTTTTCGTTCTTACTAATAAGACATAAATATGCTACGAAGAAATATCAGAAAATTTTCTTTTCTTTTTATTTTTTAAATTTATAACATGCATGTGTTTGAATTGTCAAAGTTTTTTTTTCCTCCAGACCTTGCCAGAAAGCATTGGTCCTGCTTGTAAATGTGCACATCAACAAGAAAAATCCTGAGCGTTAAAGGGTCATGAGTGTAAGAGGAGATTCTGTAGCTTGCTATTCAGTTTAATAATTAAAAGTTATACAGTGCTTAAAATCTGCATTCATTAAGTGGACTCCCGTAGCTCTGCACTCAAACCAACATAAAAAAAGAAGAGTAGATTTTAATTCCAGCCAGTAGGAATTAAAGTCTAGATTCAGTAACGGAAAAAATTAATTCTTATTGAACGTTGTTTATGATATTGCATTTTTATTATACAGAAAGAATGGAATTAGACATCAACTGTAGATAAGGGTCAATACTGGAAATAATTAAAACTTCTTGTCCGCATAAAACTTCATTTTTTGCATGATAAATGGCGTTGCTAATGAGGACCCAATTCAACATTCAGTTTAATGTACAATGAAATGTGTTCATTGTGGAGTATTATTTGAAGACTAGTTCCTCCAAAAGTGTTCAGACGGTGTTTCTTAAGCAGTTTTCAATCCGAGCTGTGCCGAATAAGTCAACAATATCAACAGTACGGCCACCTGGTTCACTTGGCCTAACGCCACTAGATTTATTTCTATGGTCTTATCTCAAGAATGTGAATACAAAAACAATCCGAAAGTCTTCAACACATTAATGGATAACATCCGCAAGATCATTGCATCTATCCCCCCACCAGTATGTTGGAACGTGTTTCTGCAATTGGATTTGTTCTTGGCACTGAATGGTTCTCATTTCAACATTTGCTGTAAATCACGAAGTAATGCATACAATATAACACAGTATATAGAGCGACATTTTGTAATGATATATCTCTCTCTCTCTCTCTGTCTCTGTGTGTGTTCGAGAGAAATGACAGGAACTATGGATGTCAGAAATTTAGAATCATCCTAGATTGAGGTCGCATTAACTTCATGAATTAAAGAGAAGACATTCGTTATAGATTAATCCTCTGGTATTTCATTGATAAGGAATTTCCGCAAAGGTGTGAATATGATTCAGTAACTAAAGTACAAGACCTGTAAGAGTTTTCGTAAATTAATTCAACTGGTACAGAGATCTCTAAACAGCTATGTGGTCTTTGTACAGATTATTTTACTACGTAGTCTTTATGCTTGTCTAAATATTCGTTCCAGCGTTACACGAGGTCGTCTATGCTAGCATTGAACAAGTCAATATCAAGCGCCTGAAGCCATTAGATGATGGCTTGTTGATCTTCCTCGTCCGTTCTGAATCATCTGGTGCCACTTCGATGATCCGTAAAGATTAAAATTTCTGATTTCTAAGGTGAGAATCATCTGTAGTGGACATACTTGGCAATCCAGATCGCTAAAAATTTTGTGCGTCTGTCCTGCCGATTTCGAAGTCTTAAGGGAATGGCCAGAACCGACATGTAGACACCCATTCTGATTTTATTTTTTCACTGAAAGAGTATGTTAAGCAAGTTGCACTATCTAAATTCTAGGTGCTAGTACGTGAACCGTTAGAATCAAAAGTTTGTACAATCTCTGCATTTCGCCGAGTATGTTACACGCTCTGTTGGAGAAACATACAGACAATGATCTGTATGTGTAGTATATTGGAAATTATCGATAATTTTTTTAAAAAAATAATTCCAGTTCGCAGTGGCCAGTAAAATTTTGATCGTGTATTTTGTTTTAAATCCTCTTTCAGTGGGGAGAAAATCGGAGCACGTTTCGATATCTTGGAGCTAACCATTTTCTTGTTAGTACAGCAAATCCACACCTGTTTCCGTGACATAACATGTTGGCAAAGAATTTCGATGCCATGTTTCCGTAAGCGCGGCCAGTATATTGACACGGGGCGCCTTCTAATAGCCAATGCGGCATAACAGTTTTCTGGCCTGGCGGTGATTAATCAAGTAAACTTATAGTAGAATTCACTCTTTACATCTCAGTTAAACAAAGATATCATGGAAATGTCGACAGTATTCTCTTAACTAGTGATGCTCACTTCGCCTTTTTTTTTAATATGATTACTTACTATTAATAGCATTTTAGATGGTAAGCAAGAGTACACATATCGAACTAGAGATTTTTGCATAATTCCTAAGGTTTTAGAGTTTGAAGGCAATTTTAGTATCGATTTATTTTCATTATTAACTTGTTTTTACAGTTCTTCATATTTTTATTCTGGCATATGTGCTTGAAGAAAACGTCATCTTTCTCGCTCTCGCTTCTTATCCAAGATTCTTCCAACGTAGCCAAATACTGTTGGGAAAGGAAAAAAACTTCTTTTTTATCGTTCCTTTCTCTCTTCATTTCTACATTTTCTTCCTTTTCTTTTTTTATGAAGCACTCTTTGCACAGAATAAACGCTGAGAAGACGCTCAAACATGAACTTTGATATTATTACGTCGAGTCACGATATACTTCTTTTCTTCCTCATCCAGCCGAGTGGATGGAACTCCACCTGGCGAACCCATTTCCCCCTGCCGCCGACTGTCAAGGCAGAAGGGAAGGAGGAGGAAGGTGTGTGTGTGTGTGTGTGTGTGTGTGTGTATGTGTGTGTGTGTGTGTGTGTGTGTGTGTGTGTGTTGTCCATTGCAGACAGCACGGGCAATATTCTGGCCAGCCGAGGTTGGAACAGATGAGAATAATTATTGGAGTCAACCACACAATCTGGTCGGTCTGATTTCCCAGCTCACTGCGAAGCTTGCGATGGGTCCTTTGGGGATCTTCCCTGTACGTTTTATTAAGCTCTAAGCCCATTCCAGCTGTCCTGGAAATTAGAGTGCTTTTCCAGCAGTTATTATTCTTCTCTCTCTCTCTTTCTCTTTCCACTCGTTTTTATTTATTTTTCCACCTCCCCTTTTCCAGCCTCTCCTCCCACAAGTGTATTTTTTTTCCTTTATTTTTTGTCCCACCGAAGAGAGTCTTCCTGCCTGTAATTTTCCCTTGGTTCCGCACTGGTATTTTTCCTTGTGAATAATTTATCACGGACACATAATGATTCGTTCGTTGCACCTATGCGATGCATATTTTATCGCCGTATAAACAGGCTCCGCTTCTTGTTTAATCTACAGGCAATATTGGATGTAATATTGCCTCTGCTCAAGAATTAATTACCCTTTGTGGGAGAGGGCAGGACAAAAAAAATTAAAATTTGAAGAGGAGGAGAGAAAATGGATAGCGAAACGGAGCATAAATTGGTAATTTAGTGCGAGCTCCAAATTGACATAAGGATGCCACCGGTCTTGTTATTTTTTTTTATTTTTTTTTTGCGCCGGTAAAGGCCTAAATGTGGAATGGGTAGATTTTAATTTTTTCCCTCCTCTTCTTTTTCCATCGTTGTTCATTACGGACAATCTTAGAGGAACTCTGGGATTTGCTTCTTCATCAAGAAGGACATTAACGAAATAATAAGACTTGATATATGGGTGTTAACGTCTTACTTCCGCTTGTTCAGAACAAGGAAACGATTGCAATTTTTCTTCTTCAAAATCAATTTTTTTTTTAAATTATTTTTTTCCATGTCCGGTTACGAGCTTTTTTACCCGTCGAAGGTTAAATTTTCCATGTGGGGCCATGGTAGGGAAAAAAACCATTTATATGAAACATTTATTTAGTCCTGACAAGCGCTGTTAGATTCGCTCGTTTTGTTACATTTCTTCCGGTTTCGATTTTTTAATACCATTTAATGGATGTTAATTTGTTTTAAATGATGTTTACAGTAATACAGCACTTCAGAGAAGTTGCAGACGATTGACGACGGTCTGGAAAAAAGTTCGCATTTCTCTTCATCATGACGAAGTGCCGGAAATTTGCATGAAGGGCTGATTTTTAAAGTGTTTTTTCATTAATTTTATATGATTTTTTTCTCATCTTCCCCCGTATTTTAATTTAATAACATTTTTATTTTCCTGTTGCATAAAGTCACAACAAGCCGTACATATTAATAAATCTACTTAAATAAGTTGCCTCAACTCATTTGCTAATCCATATTTTTCATGGTTTTAGTAAACAACGTCTCCTTTAATTAGATTTGGCCTTAAAGCTTGTCTCTTTGGCTTTGACGTTTCAATATCCTGGAGGTGAAGTTCCTCGGAGAGACTCAAGTGAAACGACCACGGCTGTCAAATTGTCCTACTCCTACAAAGTTCTGACAAATTTTCCTTTTATAATTTGTCAGCTTCTTACTTTTTAATGCTCTTCTTAAGCTCTTGCAACTGGAATATGCATGTTGCTAAAATCCTCGCG
This sequence comes from Rhysida immarginata, assembly GCA_023313115.1. Taxonomy (NCBI): domain Eukaryota; kingdom Metazoa; phylum Arthropoda; class Chilopoda; order Scolopendromorpha; family Scolopendridae; genus Rhysida; species Rhysida immarginata. The sequence continues at coordinate 5,319,127 of JAHWFO010015474.1, forward strand.
CTTTTCTGGTGGACGTTACACTTTATTCTGTTGAAGCAGTTCACCTGTCCGGATTTTAAAATTAATTAAAATATTTTAATTAAATGTAAAGATGATAACGGATGTGTTAATGTGTTACAGCAAAGGCTATACCAGAGATGATGCCAGTTTTGGGAGAGTGATGTAAATATTTTTCTCTTTGCTCGCTTGGAATCAGCTTAACTGCAAGCTTATGAAAATTCCTTGCTTGTTTATTTTGTTAGATTAAAAAATATGAAAGTTCATAAGATAATAATATATAATTTGGTGGATAAAGCTTATATCCAAATTTATATTTATGAGTGAATCGTTGCACGTGCGTTCATTTTGTAATTTAATACCATTAATAGAATTCTTGATTTCATATCTACAGGATGTTTCTGAATGTGCTTTATAAACTTTTAGGATATGTTTCAGGGATTAAAACAAGCAGAAAATATCATATGGGGTCGAAATCGCTTCTTTCTTGATTTATAAGGGTTGTCCTGCAGTAGATGAAATTAACGTTAAAGCATATAGGAGTTGCAAACTGTGTGATTTATTTCTACGGTATAACAGGACAATACACTTACTATAATAAAGACTCAAAATGGCCTCTGGTAGATTCCAAGGAAAACTGAAGAGAGCACAATATTCTTCAGACGGTTCTTTGAATTGTCATAACTACAGTTCACCTTCAAACCGTTATAACTCTAGAACAGGGCTGTCAAAGATTTCTGTCAAAGATTTCTGTGGCGCCCCCCCCCCCATTGCACATTACGTTGATCAGTTCCTTAAAGGCGAGTTGCTAATTATCAATTCGACACTGTAAAAAAACTAAAATAAAATTATAAAAAAAAAACAAAAAAAAACGAGGCACTTTACCATTTTATTTCCTTCGTTTTAATATGACAATTTTTTCGATGTTAGGTATAATTGCATTTTCTTTTTCCCGATAGGACACGATTGCATATTAAGCATTTAGAATCCGATCTGTGAACAATGAAAAAAAAACAGATTCTTTCACTCTGGTTTAAATACTGGTTCAGTGATTTTATGCTTTTTCGAAATGTGCGCCATGTTATGCGAGACGAAAAACAAGCAAGTATCAGTAACAAAAGAAATAATACCCCATTTAACGGAATCGCCTTCTAAAGTCTGGCAACACTGCATAGGAAAAACTATACCCACTCCCCTCCTGGGTTTTGGGCTATCTCCTCGACTTTGCCCGCGAGATTTTTATGTTGCACGCGGGCGACGTGCACGATTTGGACGGCCCTGCTCTAGAAGGAAGCGTTTTCGAACCCATGTTCATATGACATTTTCTGCTTGTTTTTTGTCCTTGGAACATAATCTGAAAGTTTGTACAGACCAGTCAGAAACATCCTGTATATACTCTTATTGCATAGATTTTAACATCGAGGAAATATTTGAATTATGTACTCTCTTCTACTGTTTTATTACAATGGATTTTATCCGCTGAATTATACGGGGTTTTCCCCGAGTCTTTTCACGGTCCTTTATATGAAATGTGGAAGCATAGTTAGCCTAATAGTGCGGTATTAATATATTATATGTGGAAAATATTATGTGGATGTATTGATACTGAAATTTGGTTTTGGGTTTATTTGCGTTTGAATGCTTCTGTTTTTTGCTAAAACATTATACATGGACGAGGTTGATTCAAATGAAATCTTAAAAGTGCGTTAAAAATTCGTAGTGCCATTCCATTAGCCTGTAAGTTAGCAGTAATGTTACTTTTCGCTTGAAGGTCGACTGACAGGAATGAGTACAGTGTAGAAATATCATATTATGGCGCAGCTTATTTCTACTTGCAACGTGCACCAAAGAGGAATGGCCATGTTATTCGTTTTTTCAACAGTGATGAATGTAAGCTCAGTATGGTCATGCAGGTCTGCCACTACAAAAGATGTACGAGACCATGGAGACCAGGTCACGTTGTAGCAGTTAAAGCTATCGTGAAGGAAAATATTCTTCAGGATTCAGCTAGTAAACGATTAAAATTAAGCTTCGTTTGAAAGTCTTTTTTATTGACGGTTGGGTTAAAGTTGATGAATTTTCTTAATGATATAACATCAAAGAGCATTTATATTATTTTAAAAACAGAACAATTAATGAAGTACAATGATCCAACTATTCTTCATTATTTTAAATGGCTCTGTTCTAATCTTTCAAGGTTTTACTGCGCAGGAGGGGATATTGCGCTTATTAATGGTGATTCATTTAACTTCAGACATCGAAATATCTCGAAAAGTATGCATCCTACGAAAAAAATGACCGAAATAAAAAGTTAATATTTTCGAGGGGGACATTCACCTGTGTTGAAATTAGCTCCCGGGAAGAATTGGGGGGGGGTGATCTTTGAAATTTCAAATGAGTACCCCTTTTTTATTGCATATTCGGATACTACATCAAGAATTATTTAGGGTTTTCTGAAAATTTTATTTTGAATTACCTACGATTTCTTCAATTGGGAACCCCCATGTTTTATTCCAGAATGAATCTGCGATAAAAAATATGACTTCTTTATCTTGAATATTTCCTCAACTTGTGATAGATGGCGTTGAATTTGGAATAAATTGTAAGCACTGTTTAATGAGAGGGCTTTACGTAAATTAAACTTCGTTTTTCTCAATAGGAACCGCTAAGTTCCTAAGTAGAATTCATGTTGTGGTCTTATGGTGAGAATGCGTGAAGCGGCGGAATTTAATAAGAGGGGTTGTAACTAACTAACTCACTCGAGATTAAGCTTAACTGATTTTCGCCAATTACAGCGCCATCTGTCACGAATGGAAAAGAATGGTTCAGAAAAACACTACAGAATTTTTGACATAAGATCCGGATATAAAAAATAGGGGTTCCCATTTGAAAGTTCAAATTTGCTCCTCTTCCGTCCCACCCCCGAGAGGCACAGGTGAATGGCTCCCTCGAAAATATTACCTTTTTATTTCGGACATTTTTTTTTTCGTACGATGCATACTTTCCGAGATATTTCGATATCCCAGGTTAAATGAATCACCTTGTGTAAGATTATCGGTATAATGTGTCCGTCTCTTTAAAGAGTTGGAGAATATCGCTTTTAAGCAGCATATAAATTCTTAACAATACTTAGCTTAATAGAGAAATATTATTCAAAAAAATCAGAATTCTTTGAAAGCTACCTTGGCTCTTGTCGTCATCAAATGTTCCTATTCGTTTGTGTTTGGCTTGCCTGCTTATCACTCGAGTAGAACTGGAGAGCGTTTAGGGGAGTTTTATATAAATTCCTTCGTGTTCGCGTTAGCCTCAACCTCTGTTTTTTTTACTCCTATCTCCTCCGTGAATAAACAAACAAAAAACAAATTGTCGATACGAGTTTTTCGCCATTTTTCCCGTACGATAAGCCTATTGCTCGTCTGTGAGTCGCTCTGGTGCGCCCTTTCCTAATTCCGATCCCTCTGCGGACATTATGCAGAATGCTTTCATTATGGAATCTATAACCCAGAACGGGTGCCCGAGAAAGTGTTAGTATTCCCCACTAAGTCTGAGGAGTTTTGTGGGTTCGGATTTTCTCGCTTTTCCGTCTTCTCCGATGGGGGTAATGGCGGCGGCGGCGAACTGTCTCGAAGAACGGCCTTCCCGTCGCTCTTGCTGCCATATCCCAAAACGCCTTATGTAGAAGTCAACGTCGGCCCCTATGCCTACCCCTGTCTCCTAACCCCACCTCTCTCTCTCTCTCTCTCTCTCTCTCTCTCTTTCCATCTATTTCTCCCCCTCCTCCTCTCTTTCATTCCCAACTGGTGATGGCCATTGTTTCTGCTCAGGCGCGCTTTCCATTTCCTTTGATTGCATTGAGAGAGAGAGAAAAAATTTTTTCCTCAGCCCCCACCCCTCCCCTTTTTTGTGTGTTCGCCAAATTTTAAAACCGACATCGTCTTTGGCAAATGTTGTTATCTCCATATGTTGGTGAAAATTTTTTTCTTTATCTTCATTTTTAAATTTCATTTTCACGCAAAACAGTCTTTTCTTCGCAAAAGTGGAGCTTTTTTTTTGCTTGCTTTATACTTAGCCATGTTGAACTTGTAACAAAAAACATTTTCCTTTTTTTTTTATTTTTCGATGGAAGAGAATTGTCGACTTCTAGGGGAAAAAAGAGGGCTCACTGCTCAACTTTTCTATTGATTTATTATAACATTTAACTACAGGGTATCTTTAAGAAAAGTGTTGCGAATAAAATTTCTTCTTGTTTGATGTCACTTAAGATAATACGCCATTATTTAACGAAGATTTTCTTGCTTGATATAAAATATTAGCTTTTTTTTTACAGACTTTTGAAAATGTACAAAATTGCCGTTACACTTGCATAAAATATTTAACAACTTTAAGATTTTTTTTATATAACTTAATTAATGGATAACTTTGAGACGGGGGGGGGCTTAAGTTTCATTACCCTACTGCAATAAATTGATACGCTTTACCCCGACAATAGTAAGAAGATAAAATTAAACTATGAGGAAAATTATTATTTTTTCGTATTTTTATGTTTATTTCTTCGTATCACCTGAAATGTTATATAAACTGTTAATTTAAATCCTGTCAGATTAAAAGACTAAGATGGAATCTGAAGAAGAGCACGAAGACATTCACTTCTATGTTGATATTCATTCTTGGCTTATTCTTCTTGGGCGCTTCATCGCTATTTCCTACATTAAAGAAGTTTGGACTATAAAACATGTCTTCACGTACTTCTCAGCTCTTGTTTGTTTTTATTCGCTAAATTTTGCACTTGGTCTTTCTATATTTCTATTGCTGAAATCACTACGATATGTTCACGACAAGTTTTTAAGCTTCAATCAAGTCTTATTCTTTGAAAAGTGAAAGTTGTAGAACTTTAAAGATTTTATTGGGAATTTTGAGTTGCTTCATAATTATTGGCCGAATCTATTAAGGCTAATTTGCAGAGCCTGTTACTAAGCACGCATATAGTAGGAAGTGGCAAATGCTCGAATACGTATAGTCAACATTCTGAATACATTATTTCAGTCAGATGGAACCTGAAATTAGTGCTTTTGCGCGAATTCAAACTTGGACTTAATGTGTTCGAGATACTTGCGAATATCGATATAGCGTGGAATGTATGCACGACAAGTGAAAGAACTATCCGTAGTGGACTGTCGTCAACGTTTCGTTCCGGTGATGTGGAAATCGGCCATAAGCCAGCAACTTCTGATCTTTATTTGGTTGACTTCAAGACTGTGGCGCATTATGATTTTTTTGCCGCGTGGGCAAACAATCACAACTGACGCTTATTGCCATCGGATGGGCGAATGTCACCAGAAACTAAGCAAGATATCCAATGCTCGTCAATCGTTTGGGTTCCATATTACTCCATGTAGAAAATCAATATCTGCGTTACGAGATACTCCCTCATTGTCCACTTGGTCCTATCAGACTTTCACATATTTTGCCATATTTTTGAGGCTTTTCTTCATGGACAAATGGTTTATTAACTGTTTAGACCACTGTGACCTCAGCTTCTGCCATCGTGGCATATTTGCACAGAATGCCGCAGTTTTTTGGATCATGAAGTCACTTTTTTTTTGGATTACAATGTATTTTTGATTTCTTCATCTGTTACTGCTGTTTATTATGTGTCAAAATAGTCCAACAATTATGAAAAGACCAATATTTTTTAAGAGAATCACGATATGTCTATGAAGCAAGATGTTGAATTATACAAAGACCAATTCGATCAGGGGACCAATTAAACGATGCAATATGTACTTTTAGATGATCACATAGTTGAATCCAGTTGATGAATTCGCTAAGGAACAGTGGGTATAAAGGCGTTGTAAGTAATTTTAATCTGTTTAAACTGTGTTGTTAAGTGTTTGTCCAGATTACGAGAGAATAATATTAAAATGAGAATATTTTAGTCAAAATCAGAAACCTAATTTCCCTACTTGTCAATATGGAATGCAGTTTTTTAATTAAATAGCATCGACGGTTAAGGCTTATTATAAAATGAAAATTACTTATCGAACATACATCTCAAAAGATTAGAGAATCTTTAATGCCCTCTTTCCGAAATAGTATCAAGATTTTGGTCTTGGCAGTGTTTAATTTCAAGCCCCGCGAGGCTAATTCGCATTAGCCTGGGTTAATGAAAATATTTTTTAAAATGCCAAGTACTTATTAAGTTTTATGTAATTCTGGAATCAATATTGATAAACATTTTAATAGTTTTAAAAAAAATTAAAAGCAGCTATTTAAAGAAATTAAAATTCTATAATCTTATATTGAAATACGGTAAGGCTCTATTACACAGCAATTACAGCGAAAGAAGATTTCAGGCAATTTTCGAGGCGTTCGCCAACCTCCTTAAGCCTGGAAATCTTTTTAGTTTTTCCTTCGTGGCTTTCCTTTCCACCCTCTTAAAAATGAAGAACGATAAATTTCCGCATGGTATCCTCAACAGATTTAAACCCTCGGACCGAGACGTCGGTGGTCTTGTTAATTTTTAACGAAGATGATAAACGTGACGTCGTCGCCGATTAGTCCCGCCGGACGATCGAGATTTATCCGGGGCGATGCAGTTGCTGGCTCCTTGCGATTCGAAGCAGCCTGATGAAATCGTCCATTTATTTCTTAAGGAGGCAACATTAGGCTACAATTAGACAGTCGGAAGAAAACAGACTGGGCTCTCCATCTCCTGTATTTTTTCCTCTCCTCCTTTTTCTTCCACTACTCTGGCGTTCCGTTCCCGTTTTCCCCTCCCTAGACAACATGTTTTCATCCGCTTGTAATCCGCCCACTCCATTTGCGATGGAAGCCGCCGCCGTCAACAATGGTGGCGAACTCATGACGTCGTAATGGATCCATAATTTCGCAGCCGTACTAATTTCCTGCAGCTATTGATTCTCAATAAAAAGAAAAAAAAAACCCTCCTAAGTTCTCGCTTGGGAAGATAAATTAATTCCCTTCTGACAACGGATTTCAACCCCCGCACAACATTAACTGAAGAGATACAGCGAAAACACATCTGTCAATATTCTCTCCCTCTCGTCTTTTCTCTCGCCTTCCGTCCAATCACAAAAAAGAAGGAAAAAATAATAATAATAATGATGTACTCTTTAGGACCATTTTCTTTGATTTATGACCAATCAGATATTAAGGGTCCTTTTTTCCTCCATTATTTATTGAATTTCTTTCTCCTCCTCCTTTCATTATAAAAATATATACATAAGTCACTTGATGGCATAATTACAAGGGAACTGACATTCGCGTTAAACGTCAGCTGGGAAAATGCGCATTCGAATCTCAGAGGAGGGTTTTTAAATTGAAATTTCTATTGCAACTTCATGTTACAATTATGTAATAACCTAGAGCAAATTTATGGGTTGCTCTTTTATAATTTAGTTCTTAATGTAACTCCATCTAATATTAATTATATTATTTTTTCTCAAAATGTCTAGGAAAGATTTTCCAAAAAATTAAGCGGACTCCCGATATTAAAGCCAGCGAAATTTATCTTTAAAGCTCTTAAAGAGCTAAGCGCTTTCCTGTCAAGCATTCTTACGGATAACAATTTAGGTATGCAAAACGTTTATTGCGCACCAAAAGTGGTTCTTCTAAAAATGGCTTTTTGCCAGGCATTTGCTATGGAAAAGGTTTATTTCTAATTTTTACTATAAATGTCTTCGGAACTGGCTTTTGTGATTTTTTTTTTATTTGCTACACATGCATTAGTGATGATCATGCTTTCAATGAGGAGTTATTCTCTTTTTAATTACCAAATACCCACACTAACTAGTCAATTTCCAGACACCTCTCAAAACAAGAATACTTGTCCTAATTTACATGTCCATGATGTCTAAGGCAGGGTTGTCCAAGATTTCTGTCCGCGGGCAGCGCCCCTGCACGCGGGTAATCTTCCTTACCCCTACCCCCTATTGCACATTACGTTGATCAGTTCCTTAAAGTCGAGTTGCTAATTATCAATTCGAAATTGTAAAAAAAAAAAAAAGAAGAAGAAGATGCAGTTTACCATTTTATTTCCTTCGTTTTAATGTGACAATTTTCTCGATATCAGATAGAATTTAGAATTGTATTTTTTTTCCGCGATAGGACACGACTGCATATTAAGCATTTCGAGTCTGATCTGTGAACAATGAAAAAAAAACATTCTCCCACTCCGGTTTAAATACTGGTTCAGTGATTTTATGCTTTTTTCGAATGTGCGCCATGTTATGGGAGACGAAAAACAAGCAAATATCACTAATAAAAGAAATAATGCCTCATTTAATGCAATCGCCCCCTAAAATCTGGCAACACTGCATAGGAAAAACTATACCCACTCCCCTCCTGAGTTTTGGACTATCTCCTCGGCTTTTCCCGTGAGCTTTGTCCGCGAGCATTTTATGTTGCACGCGGACGACGTGGACGATTTGCACGGCCCTGGTCTAAGGTAATAAAAATAGAAAGATGCCTAATTGGATCCAATTATGATTCATATTAATGCCGTATGGGTCGCTCAACAGATCTCAGTTAATTCCAACGTGGTACGATCATAGGATGACCACTAGGCAATAAGTCTGTATGCGAGATCAAAGTTCAACTGTAACTGACGTCATTGGCAAGTGATAATCTCAAGGAACAACATCAGAGAAACAGACATGTGGTAGGTCAAAACAATAAAGACAGAGATCGGAAGTCTTCGACTAAAAGAAAGTTGCAAAATGCCATTTCAAGCACCCTTCAGTGCACTCAGTATTCGCTGGGAGCTTTAGGTTTCATAAGCCCACATGAGCAGGATCAATACGAAACAATGTTCCAAGTCACCGAAACTGGACCATGCAGTAATGGAAAAAATTTTTTATGGAGCGACGAATCTCAGAACATAGTCTGGCAATGTGATGGTCAATTTGGGTCTGGCCTATGCCCGGAGAAAGCTTTAAGCTTGACTGCATGGTGTCCACTGTGAAGTTCGCAGGAGGTGGTGTCATTGTATTTTTGGGGATCAATTTCATGGTCTTGATTGGGCCAGCTTGTTCCAAGGTAGGAAATATGACTGCTGTAACTTTCCTTGATATTTTTGACAATTTTCCACTGCCAGCATTGCACCAACATGATATTGCTCATTGTCGGAAAGGAAGGCAAGTGCAGGAATGGTTCGTTGTCATAGATCGAAGAAAAGGATTGCCATGCACAGAGCCCCGATATAAATCCCAAAATCTATGGGATGAATTGGAGCGACGACTAGTCCAGTGTTAGATCACATCGCCCAACATAAACGGCATCTCGCTAACGTGACTAGAGCTACGTTATCGAACGACTACTTCAGGATTAAGAACTCATCAATGACTTATCTGTGATGGACTCATCAATGCTCTACGGGAAGAATGAAAGAAAATTGCTAAAGCTATCGACCAAATCTGGTGGAAAGTATTTCTCCGAGATTAGAAGTCGCAATGAAAGCAAAGGGAGGTTTAACAGCATAGTAATTTTCATGAAATCATGGTCGCAGTATCAAAGGTGTGAGGTCGGGGCTCCGCGGTGGCCACTTTGCAAGTTCCAAGTTATTGTTTGCTCGACCAATCCGCTGCTGTGATTTCTTTTTATGGGGGTCTGTAAAGAACAAGATCTTCACCCTACCCCTTCCCCGTGACCTAGGCGAGCTGAAATTTAGCATTACGGTAGCGATACGTGGGACTGATGGAGACATGTTAATGCGGGTTTGGGACGAATTCGACTACAGGGGGCATATTGAACATCTTTAACTGTGTCACAATAAACTTCAAGAGTTTTTCTTTAAGAATCCGAATGTGGTGTGTCTATATTCTGAATAGCTTTGATGTAATAAATTTTTAAATGTATGCAGTTCTTTTGTAATCATCCTGTATAATGTGAACGCGATGTGACCTTTTATAAAAGTATCACATTTAATCTTTCATCTGAAAATTAATTTATAATTTTTCTTATCTTTGTCTTTTGATAAAATTTTATCTAGACATTTCTATAACTTGTATATCTCTAATTTACAATCTTGGTAGTTAAAATTGCACACAGTACAAGAAGAAAAATCAGCCAAGAAACTGTGGACACAACGATCAAACTAACGGCGATAAGAAACACAAATCCACAATGATCATAATACATTAATATTCTTCAAAGTAATCCTCTTGGTAATCCACACATTTCTCCCAGCGGTCCCGCCATTGTTGAAAGCACTGCTGGAACGCATCTCTAGGAATGGTGTTCAGCTATGCCGTCGCATTTCTTCATATTATTCAAATCTAGCCCCTTTCAGCAGAATTTTCAGTTTGGGAATAGCCAAAAATGACACGGAGCCATGTCGGGCGAGTAGGGAGCCTGAGAAAGTACAGGAATGCTGTGAATTGATCAAAAACGTCTGAATCATAGCATCGCTCCCAAAAGCCTGTTGGATCTTGCGAATGGTTTCTGCTTGAGTGTCGTCAAGCTTTTGGCAAAATTCGATGCAATTTCGCTGCTCAACTCGTTTCGTCATTTCCACCACAATTCACAATCCGACGTGCGCTTGCTGCACGTCCTCAATCATACACCGATTACCAAAGACTAATGCCATCTACTAGCAGGAAAAAATTTCCGCGTTCTCATGAATCTTCACATCCCCACCAAAAGAGGGCTCCTGCGTCTTGTTTATTGATAGAAAATCGTTCAGGGGAGTCGTGTTCTTAATTTCGATGCCTCTTTTATACGTTCATATGAAGGCTTCATAAACTGACGGAACATTACAGAAGAATCCTGCTATAAGAAATATTAAAAAATCCTCTTTCTTCTCTGCTGTATCCATCGCGGCTGAGAAAGGAAATGTATCTGATAAGGCACAGTTGATTCCTAATATCCCCAGATAGTTGCATTGCTGGTCTATTTTATTATGGTAGAGCAGCTATATCTAAGCCACTCATTACTACCTGAGTGCGAAACGCCGTTTAGACGACTGGACGTCGTTCCTGAAGTGCAGACGACCGGAAGGCTGTTCTTTGGAGTGATGAGTCACGCTTTTCACTTTTCCAATCTCCACGTGTTCGGTCTTGACGATAGCCCGGCGAACGATTTTTCTTGGACTGTGTTCTTTCAAGTAATGAAAAAATAAATTATCACATGAATTAAAAGAGTAGTCAAACTGCAAACCCTTTGAGAATTCCTTTCTAAACCATCAGAAAATGATAACAAAGTTATAAGTAAAATAAGCAATAAGCTTTCTAATGATTTCATCAGCTTTCTCATGGTTTTCTGACCTGCGGGCTTCTACTTTGAGAACTTAGTAGGCTTTTGGTTATGTGAAGACAGCCTTGGTGTACTATGTCCCAGTGAGCTCTCCTGGTCACTAGTTCGATTCCAGTCATGGAATATTTCATTCAGTTTTTCATCTTACACCTTTACCTTGTGTTGGAGCATTTATCTCTAATGTTTACTGTAGTTATTACTTTGTTAAAGCAAGGGTGAGATGATGAGTCCTGAATTTGTTCAAATTGGTCATATCACTCTATTTCTATTTTTTTCGGATTTTTAAGTTTTTAATGTTAAAAAATAATCGAAACTCAACTTATGTCGAAAAAAAGTTTTAAAACATTTTTAACATAAAAAACATACACCTCAGGACTGGTTTATCCGAGATTGGCTTATTGGACTTCACCAAAAGTTTTTTCACATAAAAAACACGTGATCTGCCTGTCTTAGATTTCATTATAAATGCAGGCGAAAAGAGAAAAATTAATTCCATGTAACATAATCACGAAAGCATTCCTTTCTTGAGAAGAAAGAAGAGCAAAGTTGAAATAGTTCGCTCTCGTTCATTTATCCCCGAAATGGTGCTTCCTTTCTGATTGTTTTCATTCTCCATTCCGTTGTTGTTTCTTCTCCCATTTTCTTCCTTTACTTTCCCCTTCTTATTTTATCGGCTTCCTCTTCTTTTTTTTTAATCGTAAGCTATCTCCTTTTCATTCAGACTTCTTTTATTTTTTTTCTTTCCTCTTGGTTCTACTTTCCGCCCTGCAGACATCCAATTATCTTCTCTCCTCTTTACTCCCACAACGCCATTTTTCTTTCAATATAGTCCAAGGTGAAATTCTTTTGTAAGAGAAAAGGAAAGGAAAAAAATCCCTTCGAGAAAATCAACAGCTGTAAGGGGTTCGTGTAATACCCTTGGTCTAGAATGATTAATAATCCCTCGTAGATGAAAAAAATAACGCTTCTTGTTAAGTGATTCCACGCCATTTTACATTTTTATCGAATGTTCTACTTCATTAGAGGCATTTAATTGATTTTATTATTTTTTATACAGTTGGTATTTTTATATTTGATTAAAAATTAAATAATTTTCATGGTTATAAAATTAAATTTAAAGTTTTCTTAATATATTAAAAAAAGAACGATTTCGTTACTTTCATAACACTTCATCATTGGGCTTTCCTTTCATTCCCGGATAAACGTTCAAAATTTTGGGTCTCACGAAATTCGTGATACCGGGCTTTGACTGTAATTTGCAAGCAAATATTTCATAACAAATTATATTCCAGAATAATAATATTCCCCATGAACATGATCACCCTACTGATCAAAAAAAAAAATCGCAAGTTTCTCTGGAATTTTCGGCAGCATCCCAAGCATTTGCCTATTGCTGGTTGTTCTGTTGTCAGTGAAGGGGATGCATTTATACTAGCTGAAAATATAATGACATATCTACGTATTGTAGTATTAGGGTTTCCTTATCCTGATGATAACTGCACGTCATTGACATTGCGCCTTGCCTAGTGCGGAGATCATCGAACATATAAATTGCAAGAATTTTACCGAATCAGAGGAATATCGCTTTTAGTTGAAGCTAGAAGACGGTTAAGAGAGATATGGTGTACACAAAACTGTATGTCGATACTCCTCGAGGGGATTTTGTTTCTGTGATAAGCGGAGCGTTATGCTCGAGGTTCCTTACTTTGTCTGGAAAAGTCCTTATACATTGCAGTCTAACAGAATCTACTTTCTGGCCACTCAATTTGTGGTTTCTCGTAGCCTGTAGGGTATGGCTGGTTAATAAGCTAATGCGCCTCTCCATTGAATTGCTTCGATCCAGCGTGCCTTCAGAACACACATCTGTTTTCAGACCCGGATTTCAAACTTTACTAAATTTTTGTGGCATGTTATTGAGTGAAAGATTAAAAACATGAATCCGGGAGAAAGGACTTGGGCGAACTTGCCGACAAACGGTTCAACAAGCCTGGCATTACCTCCGGCATGGTCGATGCCAGAAGCTGTTCATTCATGCAAGGGAAAGCTGAAACGCTATTGGGGAATCACTACCCCTCTATATATATATATATGTGTGCAATTATCTATTTTGATTATTACTCATAATACAGGGTGTAACAGAAAGGTTCATTACATTTCAATAATCTATATTTTTTAAAAAAATGAAGATACAGAGATGGGCGACATATTGAAATGTTTGTAATAATCTTAAGTTTTGTTTATAAGTGTTCGATGTGTCCTCCTCTTGCTGCACGACACACATCTAGCCGATAATCAAATTCCTCCCATAACTGCTGAAGCATATCTGGAGTCACTTCATGAATGGGGCCCCTCCAGATTTGCCGGAAAGGGAGCACAAAAACACGGTCTTTTACGTATCCCCTCAAGAAGTCGTCACAAACAGTGAAGTCTGGGGATCGAGATGGCCACAAAAAGGCTTTGTGTTGTGCGTTCGCTATCTTGACGGTAACTGACGGGACCTCCCTACGTCTTCCAAATGTATCCTAGAGACCTCTACCGGCATTGAACCAAAACTTGACGTTCCCCTCTCTCAAATGGTGTGCGATTCATTGACCTGCGACCAACGGTTGCCGAGCTATTTACGATTGAAATGTGATGAACCTTTATGTTACGTCCTATATAACAAAGTTTGACAGCTTGTTGTGGAAGTCAGGTTGAGCAAAGAAAAGTCATATGAACATAGGTCTATTTCAATATCACCACTTCGTCGCTATCACGTAAGTTGAGAGTTGCACGAGGTTCATTCACATATTTTGTTAATAGTATAAGCACAGTCAAATTATTCATATAGAAAGGGGACGACAAACTTGCGTTATCAGTTTCACAAGGGGAATAATCTAACTATGGCCACTAAGCAACAATTGTGCTGTTTATCTGAATATTAAGCATTTGTAACTGTCAGCATTGGGAAATTTTGACCTGTCTGATGCTCCTACTGGAGCTGGACAGCGAATTGCTGTGTGCAGATCATCATCAAATCATTGAAGAATTATTATTAGCAGACATTTTAATGTACCATAGTCTAGTGTTCAAGAGCACCTGAAAACAGGTAAGGAAGATCAATAAAAAAATAGTTTGGATCCCGCATTAATTATCACCTAAAATAGGGACTCGATAAGTTTGAGGTACAGAATTACAACAGATAAAAGTTTCGTTAGTGTGGTAGCAAATAGATAAACATAATACATGTTATGAAGTTATAATTAACATTTAATTGAAAGGGATAAAGTATATAATTTCTTATAACAAGTGCTCCAAATGTTCTCCATAAATCTATATCCAGTACGACACCTAAGACTCGTCAAATCATACACTATGGTATGTTATTGTGAATTTGATCAATTATCCGTATTAATTATCCGTTAGAGTAACTCTTCACTAATATTGATGTCAAACAAGTGATTGTCAGTTGTTAATGGACTGTGTTTTGCGTTTTTTAATGGTAATTACATGTATGGATTTACTACTATACTCTCAGAATTTTGATCTCTTATAATTTGTAACGAAGTGAAATATAATCTACCAGCATAAAATTACCTCCCTTAACTAAATGTCGAATTTCTTTACAGTCATTGTGTATAATGGATATTTAAACATTTTAGAATAGCTAAATAGAGTTACCATGAATTATAAACAGCATATATCAAATGGCTTGGATAAATTTGCATAATTAATTTTGATACTAGGCTTTCCTGTAAATCAAGGCATTTACAAACAACAGAATAAATTACCAATAACGAATGTCTTAATTTTCAAGAACCTTTCCTAAATGTTCTGCGAAATTTAGGTATTATAAATTGTGATTAAAAAAATGCGCACAGACATCATGAGAAATATTTCAAGTTGTACCCAGGGGGCGAATTGCACGTTTTTTTGAGTTGTGGAAGGGGCCACGAAGGGCGAGTATGCATCTCCATGACAACTTAATAGTTTTTCTTTTGCTTCTCGACCTCGAACGATCTTTCAACTAATGATGTGGAAAAACAAGAGGTGGTGCTTTATTTTTAATTAAAAGGTGCAAGCAGGGGGCGTTAGGTGAGGAAATAATTGATTTCATCTGTAGCATGAAAATCCGAAAGAGGAAAATTAGCAGCGTTTTAAGAGAGAGAGAAAGAGAGAGGGAAAGGAAGGAGAGGGAAAAAAGACGTAAAGAGAAAACCAACACGAGCTCAGAAGGAAAAAGAAAGAGGAGGGTAAGGGAAAGGAAGAGGAGGAGGAAGAAGGCGTTGGATGAAGTAACTCTCTCTTCTCTATCTGAAAAGAGCAGTAGTAGTAGTAGTGGTGGTAGTGTTTCCAGCCCGCGAAGGCAGGAAACTTTTGCCCATCACGTTTAATTGAGTTACTCGGAGCTCACGATTTTCGTTTGATAAGCCCAAATAAATTCAACGCGTTGCTTCGCTCGGATTAGGAGTCCGGCGTCTCTTTTGCAATTCTCCTCCCTCACCTTCCACCCCCGCCCGCCACTTGGCTGCCTACGAATAACGACCCGGACTAATGTTCACATCATTTCCCTTGATTACCATAATTTTCAGCGTCGACGCGGCGCTCGCTTTCACAATCACCGCTCTTCCCTTCTCCCGCCACCCTCCCGTGCACCCACCAATGGCGTGCAACGGCCGGCGACGACCCCCGTTCTCTTAACCCTCTCCTCGGCACTCCC
>JAHWFO010015474.1:5341807-5427566 GCA_023313115.1 Rhysida immarginata
TTTTAATAAATGTATAAATGTATTTCTCCTTCACTGCTAAAGCTCCTCCTTGGAATGTTTACAAGATTTTATTTTTGTTTTGAGACCTTGATAGAATTTTCGTCGTCCCTTCTTACTGTGGAGCAAAAGGCGTATGGAATATTAAAGGAAGGATGACTCCTGTTTCATAAAGTCACAATGAACAATATTAAAAAAAATGAATAATACTATTTATTTAGCTGTGAATCCTGTAACTGTGTAATAACCCCCTAGAGGGACTTGCATGTATTGTGTAATTTCTTTAAGACTATAATCAGAAGGATATTTAGTTATGCACTATTCACGACTTTTAATTGTTCTTATTACAATTATTTCTCAGGAATGAAATTGAGCTATCGCCTTTCTAATGAGCAATTATCATTACCATGTTCGGGGGCTCATCACACACTCAATCACTTCACCATGTTCAGAGTCATTTAACTCGCTTTTTATGCCTTTTACCATGTTACCAATTCAGCTTTGAAATGCGTCTATGGACTTGATGATGCGTGAACTCGCACCCTTTTCATGATGTGTCAGCTTGCACGTTTAATGGCAGACTCCAAACTTTGCGGGAGTGTCCGGATTATATTTTTTATTTACGTTATAAACATATAATAGATAACATGGATTATCTTCCATGGTTAAAATCATGAAGAACTGAACCTTATCTTCTTTGAAGCATTTTCATAGTTATCTGGTATAATTAGAATATACTTTTCTTAAAAAGGTAAATTAAGCATAAAATATAACAATAAATAATTATCTGAATTTTAGACCCCTGTCTTAAAATAAAATTATTTAAAAAGTTGCCAGTTTGGTAACAAATGCAGAACGGATCCCGGTATTTTTATAAATGAAGTGCAAACGTAAAATACGATGTGTCATAATAAGTGAGTTTTTTCCCTTAAGAAAAGTCCGCAGAGGAGGGGGGAGCTGAAAAAAGTTCCAAGTTGACATTTTGAATTACGATCAGAGAGATTAGCGATAATTAGCGCAAGCGTCACGTTTCATAAGTGGAAGTTGGATGGTTTTGGATGGTTCAAGTTGAGAGTGGATGAGACAGGGAGGAGTTTTTCTTCGCTTGCTATCTAGTCTCGTTGCAATGGAGAGACAAGGCCAGGGATTACACCTTTAATTTGAAGGCCCCGCCGAGTAGTGGGTGTTCGAAGCACCGGGTAAGCCTCTTACCGTTGATATACAGAGTGAAAGAAGAAACGGAGAGAGGGGAAAAAAAGGAGAGGGAGAAACGTTCACATGCAATGCACATAAACGGTTTTCTTCGTGTCGAGTGCGGGGGTGGGGAAGGAGACTCCTCCCAGCCACCCACTCATTCCTTTACACATCCACTCCTCCTCCGGTTTTCCTTGCTTCCTTTAAAAGCTCAAAGCCAAGAACGTCGCACTAAGATTTAGACGCTAGACGTGCCGCGGCAGCCATTATTATGCTTAGGTAGCATTTTTCAGAGAGCGACGGGTAGAAAAGCTTTAGACGACGGAGGGGAGGACAATTTCTCGTCCGCCTTGAATATTTTTCCTTCTGAAAGAATCTTGGCGCCTGGTTCGAATTGTTAAACCATATTTTTTTATTTAATCTTTTGGGTTTTAGAAACAGTTTTTTTCCCTACCCCTTCTCCCTTTGCCCGTTGCGTAAAAAATGGTGGTGGTTTTCAGAACCGCCCTTATCGGTTTGTGTGCATGAACTGTCACCAAACGGAACGATGGATGTTTTACCCCCTCCCCCCCCCACTCCCAGTATCGTTCGTTCTTCCTTTTTCAAGCGCTTTCAACTCCACCATCCTCCCTCTCGACTTCATTCCCGACAAGTCAACAGAGTTCACTATTTCAAATTCATAAATATTAATGGTCTTAATTAGTGTCATTGCAGACACATAGTGTTTTCCTCATTAGTACGAGAAGTTGCATGAGGTCTGCTCGTACACTAAATGTTCTCTGAAGAGATAATTCAAGGGGATTTTTTTTCCTCTTTCGGGTCCGTGTTCATAACCCTCCCTTCATATCTCTTTTCTCTTATTTCCATTTCGGTGGCAATCTTGTTAGTGTGGGGGAGAAAAGTTCCGCCTTGTTGGAATTTAATTTTCCTCTGCTTCTAGCTCTCCAATTAAAATGCCGTTTGATATTTCGTGCAGTTTTAAGCTATGAACATTCATCTCCTCGATTTCTTCTCGCCATTAAGTAGATTTGCTCGTCCTTCTTCCTCTCATTCGACGAAAATTTAAATGGACGCGCTTTTTTATTAAAATTAATACGGTGTTCATTAGTATTCGGACAAGATTCGACAGTTGTATTTTATTTTTTCCGGTTTAGTTTATTGATACTGTCGTAATGGCGCTTTTTTAAGGTGGAATGTTTTCTTCGAAACAGATGGAGCTATTTTAAACGGGTTTAATTGTTTATAGTATAATAATCTCTCGAAATGAGAGTAGCCGTTAATTTTATACTATAGACATTCGCCAATGAATTGTAAACATCTGTTTAGCATTTTATTGGAACCTATTTGTCTAAATTACAATATTATGCCGGCTGGCAAAGAGTCAATCTCAGTATTTGGAAGACCAAGCGTTCACTAGACGTTCACTCTACAGATCGGATCTCGACCTCTAACTTACTTTACAGAGTATTCAAAAACATAGAATAAATGATCGCTTAAATAATCATGTCAGACAGTCTTGAACGAAACTATTGGGAAAAAGCGTGGTTGCTGTAACAACATACTTGAAAGACGCAATCGATGATGCGTCGTGACGTTCGCAGAAACGGGTTGAAACGGGAGATCAAGATCCGATCTGTATTTTTCTCGCAGATTTGTTGGAAGAAAATCTTGCTGTCTAATTGTCGGATATGTTTTTCTAACATGTTCCAAACATATTGAGATCTGGGCTTTGGGGAGGCCAGGATAAATGACGGAAATCTTATTCTCCTCACTGAACTAATGTTGAACCAATCGTGCATGATGAAAAGTAGTATTGTCGTTCATGAAGAAGCAAGATAAAAATACAGCATTGCAGATGGACTTGGCCGCAACTTTTCATGAATATCAGGGGACCAGTTCCATACCAGCTTCATGCAATCACCCCCCCATCAAGGGTTCCATTGCTTCATGGATCTCCTGCCCAGCACTTTGCCTATTGTCTGTATAAAGTAACATGTTTGGTGATTCGATAGACCGCATAACCTTCTCCCAGCCTTCACAATTTTTGAATCCGCCAGGTCATTTTGCGGGTTGTGTGAAAGGGCGCTACTTAGATGTTGGCGCGCCCATAAGCCTAACAAACCAACTACCAGTTCTCACGTGTACAGAACTTTTCTGTTCCTTGCAGAAATCAAAGATTTTCGTAAAGGCACGCGACTGCCGATTTCAGTCCTCTTCAATTTCCGGCACATGGTTCTGCTAGAGTAGCCTGTAGTGAATGTCCTGTTTTTCCGTCCAAGTCGTTTTAAAAGATGTAGTCTCGCTCATTGATTGTTTGATTGATTGACGATTAACTTTGAAGCACAATTATCCTTTTAGACAAGGACGGGATCATTTTTCCAATTATTGAATACCCTGGACATCGGACCTTTCCAGAATCCAGTCAACTGCTTCCTTGTTTCATTTGTGGCCTTAGCTAGAGGAGCACCAATAATAAATGCGTCCCTTTTCCGAATCAGTTAGGACCTTCCTTTTCCGCATGCTGATCATGTTCTACTGCACGATTAGAATCAGCAACTAAGTTCGCGCTAGAATCACATGACCTCAACATTATTCTGCGTAAAAACCGATTACATATGTGTCACACATTAATCATCCAGTGTATGTGTATTTAATATAGCTGAAATTTGAAAACAGCAAGATCATCTTTCAAGCGCTTACTGAAGGATTACAGGGAGTCAGTGGACAATTTTATATTTATTTTCATCTTTTGTAAGTTGCAAGACATAAGTTAATAATAAAATTCAACTGATAACTTCCTTCCTGTGTGATGCAGCAACGTCATCTGGTAGCAATCTGCAATAAGCATACAGCGGGCGCGCATTTCATCATGGTACTTTTCGGGAATTATGGGAGACCTTTGTAACACTTGAAAGACCTTTGTAATACTGTATATTAATTCATAGTTTCTTTCAAAATTTTGAAACATGTTTTTACTTTTAGCTTTCTTAAAAGTAAAAAATCAAGGTGTGGCTTTCTTAAAATTTAATGATAGTCCTATAAGAAATTTATGGATATTTTTTCATGCTCCTCAATTACAATGAAACTTGTGTGTAATTTTAATTGACTTTTAGAAATATCAGTTGCTAAATTTTATTTATCGTATGATTTTTTTTGTCTTCTTTAATTAGGAGCAGAGTCACAAGTCCTACCGTCCACTGTGCGTCCTGACATTTCGTTGGAATTACGCTTTACATGAGCTCGAGCCTATGGGATACCACATCGTCAACGTTATCCTACACGGCATTGTTACCGTTATGTACCTCAGGTAAGTTACTCTTTAAACTAACCTTTTATCCAGTACCTTTTGCGTGTTCAAAAGTTAAAGATAATGTGTCAGAAATAGAAGTAGAAGTATATTATGAAATATTTGTTATCATACTGAAAGTAGTTGTTATAGCAGACTAGTCTGCAAAGTATTAGAATATCCCTCACCTTAGCTAAAGGAACCTCATTATGGTGTAGTTATTCTTCCAGGATGAATAAAGTATCGTCTATGTGAATGCTAGGGATCATAGCAGATACGTCGAAGGAAACCAGGATATGCTGTTCTGGGATGCCTCCTAGATCTTGAATGTTTAATTAATACGCAGGTTTCATTGGATTAATTATTAATTTACTTGAATGTGAGCCAGCATCCACCATGAGGCATTCCAACCTA
Source organism: Rhysida immarginata (assembly GCA_023313115.1). Classification (NCBI taxonomy): domain Eukaryota; kingdom Metazoa; phylum Arthropoda; class Chilopoda; order Scolopendromorpha; family Scolopendridae; genus Rhysida; species Rhysida immarginata. The sequence goes on from JAHWFO010015474.1 coordinate 5,346,699, forward strand.
AGGTCATTCTTATTATTTAATCCTATTACGAGGCATATACAAAAAACATTAAAAAAATTATTTCAAAATATTTCATTTCATTAGATTCCATATACTGTGAAGTTTCCATCGTGGTTCAGACATTTGTCATAATGGTATAACTGTTTTTGTATCCCTGCATCGCCGAAATGGCAACCACCAAGGAACTTTTTTCAATAGAGTAACATATAAAAAATCACTTGGCCTAAGTTTGAAACATAAGAGGAATGAGCAATTTGTCCCATTCAAATGACTTAATGAGATCTTGAATTTTGGCGAAAGTCTCACTAACCCATCTCATTCCATTGAATCATTCATGGCCATATTCTATTTACTTTTCACAAATTGACGATAATGTCTGCGGGTTTCACATTCCTTGCATTCAAGAAACGGATGACCAACCGCATTTCGCCAAAGGCGGCGGGCCGCTCGATTGTCTTGAACGTGTTAAATACACAAACGATGTGTCAGACGAACTGATTGTCTCAAAAAGGCATCTGTGGCTTGCCATGAGATAAAGGAATCCAGTAGCAAGCGCACAGTCGTGACCGCAGCGTTTCGGCGGAAATATTTGCGAACTGAACTTAACTTTCTGGGTATGTCTCGGTAGAAGGGTTATTCCATACCATATGAACTCGCCTAATTTGGAAATAAATAGTTGTTTGATCATTTTATATATTTTTAAAATTTTTTACACCCTAGTTTCAGTCAATAAGTATTTTCTCAGCATTTTTATTATTTTAGTTTTATCTTTGTCCATTTTTCTTCCTCGCAGCAGCCTAAAATTAAAAGGCTCTGGGAATGGTTCTTTATTAAATAAAGGATCCTGGTTTTCAGTAACATTAAGAGGACATTATAAGTATTTCTGCCTTTCTGTCAGGCCGTGGTATGTAAACTGCCGTTGAATTGTTCTTTATTGTAGCTTCGTGGATATAAATGTGCATATGTGGCTCGTTTTTGTACGCCTTTCTTCTGTTAATGACTTACATAAATTAGGCTCTCGTTTTGATAATGAAACCTTGTGGAGTTAATGCTTTGTAAGTAAACAATTCTTAAAGAGAAGTCCGCAGCATACCTTAAAATAAGTTAAAACGGCGTGTTGGTTCAAGTAACTTTCTCTTATGTTTTACATGAACAATTTGAGTAAAATATTATCAAAATAGTGCCTAATGGTAATCCAGTGTGGAAAAGATTTTGGCATCCCTCATTCAAAGAAGAATCTGGGCAAGATAGAGATGCCCATTATAGAGTACCGAACGAATGTAATGTTGGCATGCAGGTTGTCAACGATCTTTTTGGCATGTGCAGTAAGTCTTCTCATCAATTTGCTTTGTCTGGATTTTACCCATGATGCACTTGTTCTACTATAGTAAAGGCGGAGATATCGTTGAAACGTGGAAAGCCTATTAAGTCATGATATAAAGCAAATTGCCTTCGAGTCGACTATTCTGCGTCATTTTTTAATTTATTAATTTCATTTATCTATGCAAAAAATAACGAAAATAGAAACTACATACAAATACGAAAACAATGTTTCGAAAACGAAAGCGAATGTTTCATGGAATAGCTAAGCGATTTCCTTCCCGTTAACGTCTATTGGCTGGCGTTAGAAATGACGTCATCCTGTCGTTCAACTTAGGTGGCGACGACTATAGTGATGGTTTCATTTAATTTGATCAGAGTTGGATGGCCTGTCCGCTATGCAGATGATTTGACCATGTAAAAGAGAAGGGAGCGAAATAAAGCAACAGGGAAGCCCCACTCTTCTGTGTCTAGATGCCCCAGAAAATCTTAACTTATGTTTTTGCGGCATGTGTTATTCGCAACTTATTTTATTTATTTCTCAACACACTAAAAGGTCGTGACTCGTAGCTTAAATACGTTATTCTACTCCAAAAGACTACCATTGCGCACTCTTATTTTGCAAAACCAAACCAAGAAGACTAAGCTGCAATATGTTAAAAAGCACCATAATTTTTAACTAATTATTTTTAAAATTTTTAATTATCGTGTGGTTCGATGAATCCCAGTATGTTTATCATTGTGCTAATAGGAGAGTCATTACTTGATAGCAGCATTTTCGTGGTAAGTAGGCTGTAATGTGGGGAGAATGTTTCCGACATACATTACCCTGTTGAAGAAAGTCACTACATTTAAAAATACATGCCACGGGCTTAACTTACGCATTCTGCATCACTTATCACTCTCAGTTACAATAAATAATTTAAATTCGATGGTTTTTAAACGTTGCATGTCGCTCCAGGAGCATTTATTTATAATATTTATAATATCAATTCGCTCCAGGAGCATTTTGTACGATATTGTACGATATTTCTCTTATCCAGAAGTTTGCAAGCTAAAAATATTAATACATTGCCTATTTATTTAAGCATAGGGAGCCGAAATTACAAGTGTATTTATCGATTTTTTTCTAAAGGTATTAGACATGTAACTGCAAGAGTCTGCGATAGCCCAATTGGTAGAGGCGTCGATCATGACAGTCGAGGTTTCTGGTTCGAATCCACGTCGCAGAATTTTTCCATTCATTTTCTAATTAATATCATTTACCTGATGTTTGGAATTAGCTCCAGTTTAGTTTCTTTATTTCTTATTGTGTGTTCATCAAACTTTCTGATGGTTTAGATAGGAGAAATTCACAATCTGTGGACGGGTGCCCGCCTCTCATTGGGCTTTCCATCTTGACAATTTGGTTGTCTTTAAGACACTTAGTGACAGCATGGCTGTACATGTGTCTGCGATAGCCCAATTGGTAGAGGCGTCGACCATGACAGTTGAGGTTCCCGGTTCGAATCCAAGTCGCAGAATATTTCCATCCATTTTCTAATTAATATGTAACTAGATGTCAGGGAATTTGCAGCATTTGCCCAATGTCGTCATAGATACGATATCCCTGAGTTTATACCGCGAATGTTTCTCAATTAACAATTTCAAATTTTTCTTTCGATATTGAATCAACCAAAGTTTGAGCTAGTTAGGGGGGGGGGTGTTATTGAATGGGACCTTGGGCGGCTACATCTATCGTACATGCGTTGCGCCAAACCTCTGGAAGAAATTTTGTGATATTCTCCGTGATAGCCCATGGCGTTCTTTGTTTATGTGAACAAAGCCTATTGGCGTTTTTTTTTTATGCCCGCTGCAAACGTTAAACTCCAGTTTGTATTATAATGGTGGACGTGAAGGATATGTTGAACGCTATTGAATCAAAGCAACAACACAGCAACTCATCCCCTCCCAAGAAATTACGGATTTCTGGTTTCTCAGGGGGGAAGTAATTAGATTATAAAGGAAGTTTGCAACGAAGTTGCTTGTTACTGTATAAATAGTAACGTTCCTGCCATCTATCGTCGTAGGTTAGAAAATGTCCGCTGGAGACATTTTTTTCTTTTTAATCTAGTCAAAGAGAAATGAGTAAAAATATCTGAGAATTAAGAAATTTAGTTTTTGGAATGATAAAATTAATGTGTAATAAAAAGTAGCCTATATTCTTTTAAAAAATTATCATTAAAATATTAAATAAAGCGTCTTGAATTATGAAAAATTAAATTCTTTCAAATCAACAATCGTTATTTGTTATTCACATACTGTCATATCCCTGCCTATATACGATAAGAAATACTCATAGAATACTTTAATAGCTTCGTTCACCTGATGCCATCCATCGTCATTCCTAATTTTTTTATTTTTATTTATTAAATAAAAATTGCCTAAAATGTGCGGAGAGACTCGAGAGTATTTGTTGTGGCCGTTCAAAACGTTTTCAATCCGGCGGCATTTTTATTTCATATTTTTTCTCCTCCCTCCTCCTCCTCGGAGGTTTCCTCCACCACCGTTTAGTCTACAACAAATAAACGATGATCGTCTGCTGAAAAGGGAGGGGGAGAGGAAGGACGGCGCCGTTGGCATTGCAGATAGAGTGCCTCGGATTTTGAAGTTTAACGAAGAAAAAAAATGCTCAAAATAAATAGAAAGGAAAAATAAGAGATGGAAAGAAAGGGGGAGAGAGAGAGAAGAAGGGCATTGTATTGATTTTCAAAGTTTCTGCAATTTCCCCCCCCCCTCCTCCTTATACTTTCTTGAAGTAGGAAAAAAAATCTGAAGACAATCAAGATTGCGCATCGGTTCTTATTTGATCCCTTTTTTTTAGATGGAGGGAAGAAGTGAAAAAGTTTCAAATTGAAAGGGTTTTTTTTCCCTTCTTCTATCCGTTCTTTCACTTTTTTCTCTTCTCCATTTTGTTTTGGAAACAGTAAATTTTGGCCGTAGTCCCTATCACGGTGAGAAGAAAGGCAAATTAATTTACTTTACCCTCTAGTACCATCAGGTGGGGGTCGCGTTTATTTTCTCAAGTTCCCTGTTCTATACGAAATGCAATTTTATTTTTATTTTATTTTTTTTTTAAACTTTCTTTAGTTCTTGTAATAAGTTCACAGGCGTCTCGTTAGTTAGCGAACGCGAGTGCTTTTATCCTCTTGCAAATGCTCCCACCGTCTCCAAACTGATTCCTTCTATATATATTTTTTCCTTTCTCTTTTCTTGCTAAAAATAGTAGAAATTTGGTCCATTGGGTCTGAAAATTGAAAATCTTCGAAATGACCAGAAGGGGAAAAAGTTTGTTTTTAGTGGTCAATGGATGACGTTTCTGTTTACAAATGGCTCTCAAATAAATTGAATAACTTTGATTTAATGTTGATGCATTTTCAGGGATTTTTGTTGTTTTGTTCTTCTTCTCAACGCATCATTACATAAACTAGTACGGTTCTGAATTTACCAATAATTATTTCTTAGTTCACCCCTGAGAGTTAATATATTTTTATACTCTATGAAAAATCCCCCATATAAAATTTTTGAAAGTTTTTTTTTTTTTTTTTTTTTTTTTTGAATTTTCAAATCATATTGAGAAGAGTAATTTTAAACTAGTTTCATTAATCAAAAAGACTTTTATATGACTTTTAAAATTGTTATTAATTTATCTAAAAAAAACAACTGTAAAAAATTATTTATCGTGCAATTAAATCATTATTTTCCCAAATTTTCTAGTCTGGTTTTTACGAAGTTCCGATTTTACGAATAAATGTTATTGGTCCCCTGAGATTCGTAAAATCGAGGTTCTACTGTAGTTTAGAAAGCCTGTACTCTTTCTTACCTTTGTTTGGTCCTTGTTTCTTCGATAGCCCACGTGCCAAGATTACCTTAAAAAAGTGTTGTTGTTCTTTTTAATGTTATATCCAACTGGAACACGTTTACTTCTGGGTTATGCTTTAAGCTTCATCCCTCTGTACCGGCATTTTGACACGAAAATCTCTTCAATTGAAATGAGACTACTTAGTTTTAAACTTAGGTTTTCTTTTATGATTTTTAAACGATACCTTAGCAGTCGTTAAGTTCGTGATTAGGAGTTGGAGAGTTAGAACATTGAGAGTTATTAAGGCCAATTGGATTTGCAGGATGAAAGCACCCCATATTTGATTGCAGAATTTTGACGCAGACAGACTATTTGCCTAGACATATCAGAGAGGTAATATTATACCCCAGCATCTGACTAATAAGGAGACTCCACGTACTCGCACTCACGGATTTTGCTGAAAAAAAATTCTACGAGTAGCTTTTACCAAATTAAACGCTTATGCAAAGTCATTCGAGGCCTTCTCAAAATTTTATGTATATTTATTTATTTTATTTAATTAATTTAGAATCCAATTCGTCCATCCAGAGCCTGTATGGCCTGAGGCCGACGAGTTGGGTCCTTGGATGGACCTGGATTTAACGACTGCTGTATGGGTTCGCTGTATGATGGTCACAGCAGCCGGGGGGGGGGGGGGAGTGATCATCATGAGTCGCTGAAAAGTCTCCCATCCAGTGACTAGCCGTGCTTGGTGTTGCTTAACTTCACAGAAGTTGTGGTTCAGTGAAAGCCCACCAGGGTTCAGATTGTGAAAAGTCTGGCCTCCCCCTATGCATTTTATAATAAAAAATAATGGCAGCAAATTGGAAAATCGGAAATATATTTAGTAAATGAATTACACATGCCCATACATGTTAAAAAAATTTACGAAGAGAAAAAAAAATGTATCGAAGACGGGATTTGATTCCGTACCTGCAAGGCAGAATTCTAGCGCCTTACCACTCGACCATCAGAATGCGATAAAAATCTATGCTATAATTCGGGCATTTATAATGATAACAAACTTTATGAATTTTTTTTTTTGTCAGAAAATTTTGAGAAGTGCATCTAATGGCTTTGCATGGGTATTTAATTTGGCGAGAGCTACTCGAAGAGGTTTTTTTTTTTTAATCAAAATCGGTGGATCCTAATACGTGGAGTCTCCTTGTAAGATATACAGGCTTAACGGCGCAAACATACCCTATAATAAATATACCTCAAACACTGCCTTAGAGAACATCACAAATATATTCTACTTTGACAAAACTATAATAACTGGCAAAACTATATTGACCAAAAATCACACTCGTAGATAAACGAAACAAAGTGACCTACATAATTGATATTTCTTACGTCCAGTACACATAATTTGCAAAAGACTGCTCAGATAAAATCACTTAATACACAAACATACTATAAGAAACAAAACGCCTCTTAGGAGCCAACAAAGTACACATTGTTCTTATCGTTTTTTTCTACCACTGGGGTTATTTCACATTCACTACGTAAAAGCCTGATAATATTGAATATAAACTCACAAATACAGGGTGTCTCAAAAATATGTACTTACACTTTGAATGACTATAAAAACATTATTTATGAATCACATAGAGACACGTTCAAAGGCTTGAATTTTACTCAAGACAAATGTAATTAAAGAATCATGTTCGCAAATGTTCAAATTGATGACCCTCATTGTCTAGACAAAGCTGAAAACCCGCATCAATGGATTCGCATACGTCACGAAACAGTTCATTTGGAATATCGCGACATTGTCTTTCAGTTTCCAATTTTAATGCATCAATTGTTTTTGGTTTTGTGCGATAAACTGTATCCTTGAGGTATCCCCATAAAAAGAAGTTCATTGGCATAAGATCTGGAGAACGCGCAGGGTATTCAATGCTACCCTTTCGTCCAATCCATGTGTTTGGATAAGCTGCATCGAAGTGAGCTCTTACATCGCAATGGTAGTGGAGAGGTGCTCCATCTTGCTGAAAGTAGACTAGTTACATTCCGTTACATTACTTACACCCAACGATATGAAATGAATAGATCGCTTATGTGGCCGTCATCTTTGGGGCAATTTGAAGGCGGCAAAAAGTGGAACTAATCTCTATTGTTCACTGCCTACTATATAATAACTGCCTGTACAACGGCCCTCACCAAAGAAAACGCCAATTTTTGTTGTAATTTTCTATTTTCCCACTAACTAAAATTGGCGCTGCGTACCCTGGTGATTAAAGCTCTGGATTACAGCGCTTTAATGATGATTAAAGCTCTAGATTTCGTGGTGTGGTCAAAAAATATTTCATAAGTTAAAAGAAAAGTACTGTTTATAAGTTATTGTTTAAATTATAGATTTTTTTGATAAAATATACATATAACAACTTAAAAGAAACTGCTTCCAAAGAAATCCCAACAAACCGAAACCATGGTTTCTCAATTAAGAAACCATACCGAAACCAAGGTCTTTTATAGACCTTGACCGAAACCACTAGAGTGCCTATAATAACCACTCTATTATAGGCACTCTAGAAACCACTGATGGATGGCGCCAAAAAGTTGATGTGTTGATTTTGGGAACTAGAATGTCATTCTGCGATTTTAGCAGCGTTGTACAGGCAGTTTATTATATAGTAGGCAGTGTATTGTTAGTGTAGGCGCCATTACTGTGGTTGGCAGAACAACATCGCCAGCCAAAGCGCCATTCCGCTTTGTCGCCAGCTCAGAAAGCACCCCCCCCACCAACATCGTGCTTGCAAATTTCTTAAGCGACGTCTCCCATATTTAGATGCTTTTTAATAAATGCGGTATATAATTTCATAAATAACTCTAAACAATCATTCTGGTATCACTGAAACGACGGTAACATGGTTGAATATCAACATCTTTTATGTATCAACAACCACGATATAAAAGATGACCAGGATTTTTACATTCTAAGACGCAGAAAGATAAACGTAACACACCTGTGAAAGCTAGACAAGAAATCGGCATTGAGTTTTACTGTGTCTGTCTTCGCAAACTTCAAACGTAAACATACGATGAAGGCCATTTTTTGCCAACCAAAGCAATGGCCGACAGGCTTTCAAATGGGGACGCGGTGGTGGCGCTGAAAGCAGCTCATGAGCGATCTACTCATTTCATATCGTTGCTTACACCTGAAAAAAAAGTGTTAGCACAATTTTTTGAAACGCCCTGTATAAGAAAACATGTGCTATATTGTAAGGAAATTCATGCATTCAGAATAATAATTATAATAGCTTTTGACATGTATTCACTTTAGCCCTTTGCTCTTCGCCCTGTTTCGGGTCCGCCTCTGGAACTTGGCTTCCGGACTTTTCCGAGTTTGGTCTTTCCAAAACAATAACAATAATAACAAGGAATTAATTTTCCCAAGAAAGATATAGAAAGGTAGTGAAACTCCCCAGTTCAAGAAAATTGGCTCTCTTAAAAATGGAGGAAAAAAAGTGAATAAAGGTAGGTGTTAAGAAGTGCGGATAAATAATGGGGGCTGAAAAATAAAGGATAAAAGTGGAAGATAAAGAAAGGATAAAAAGTGGGGTAAATCTAGATCCTACTTTTATTCTACGAGGGGTGATTGATAAATAAGGTCTCCATGGCTGTAACTTTTTTATTTGTTGACCGATTTTCAAAATTCTTTTTGTATGTTATGCTCACATTTGTCCTCTATGTAATGCACTATTCACTTTTCGACATAGTCCACATCCCTTTCCACGCATTGCGCCAACGCGTGACTAGTTGGGTGAACCCGTCGGAGAGGAATTCCGGAGTTGTTGTCGACACCAGGATTGAATGGCAGCGTTTACTTCGCCGTCAGAACCAACTCATGTCCCTTAAGGGGCTTTCTTCGTTGGGAAGTGGTGAAAGTCGCAATGTGCAAAGTCATTTTTTGAACTGCAATTTTTCATCTTTGAACCTGTAGGCGCTGCAAAGCCTCTGGTGTGTGGTGACTCGTGTGCGGGCGGACGTTATCTTACTCCAGAAGAGGGTCCAAAGCTGCCAACAACTCCGGAACTCCTCTCCAACGGGTTCACCCAACTAGTCACGCGTTGGCGCAAAGCGTGGAAAGGGATGGGGACTATGTCGAAAAGTGAATAGTGCATTACACAGAGGACAAATGTGTGTATAAGGTACAAAAAGAATTTTGAAAATCGGTTAACAAATAAAAAAGTTATCTTATTTATCAATCGCCCCTCGTATTTTTACTTTTAATCTCCACAGTATCTAGAAAATCGAAAAGAAAACTGTATATTTTTTCATTTCTCACCATATACGATCAAATCGATGGCATCGCATAACTGCCATATGTTCAGACAGACAGATCGTATCTCGAACCTACAGGGACGGTCAAATCCAAAGATCCTAGTAATGTAGATCTTGCCTATAGGAAACTACATATCGAATTTCATCTCTTTACATAGTTATTAACCGATCCAAATGGACCCTCCAAATCAAACTATGTAGAGAAATAGACATTCTCATAGCAATCTATGTACCTATACCTAACAGTTACTTCTATGACAATGGATGTTGAAAATTTAAAAAGGAATTAGCAAGCAGGATAGACAAAACTGAAGACATGATAAAACCAATAAATAACCCCATTCTTCCATAAATTAATTAATAATAGTATTCACTTTTGAATAAAGGTATCATTGTGAACCCACAAATCAATAGATAATTGTAGATATAATATTGATGTGTGGTACTTTTAAACCATAACGGTGAAGGGTTGAAACCTTAACAAATATCATGAATACGAACTGATCAAAATTCTTCTGGAAATTTTGTTTATATTGAAGTTTAAAATAATTTGTATAATTCAATAAAAATATTCAAAATCCATTTCAGTATTTTTAAAACCTAAAATTCTACAAGGAAACGTGTTTATCTTAAACATGCACTGAAGTTTTCTCTGCTTGCCATGAAGTTTCTTTCCCCTCTCGCCACCGAGTCGTGAAAGAAACCGCATTGGAGACAGTTGGTCCAACGTGACAGGTGAGGCGGTGATATTGCCAATTTGGCCGTCATTAATCGGGTGGCAGTAGTGGGGACATGACCTGTCACATCCGGGGGTGTTGTTGGTGCAACACGTGCTCTTGTGGTCTCCCGAAAAGAATCGAATGGTCGCGTTCGTTTGAACAAATAATAATCAGCGCAACTCCATAAGCCGCTGTCTGTCCACCGAACTTTTATTCTGATTAACGGATTTGAAAGTTAATAATTGTTTAGGAGATCAGTGGGTTTACTTTTAGAGTTTGAGGTTGCCTTTTTGCGTCGTGCCTCACTTTTAATTCTTATTTTTTAACCTTCTATCAGGAAGTCTTTGATTTCTGCTATAGCTACAACAAATCCAGAGATGACACAGCGAACCCAAATGGGATTGCCATTAACATGCATTATTCAAGGCTTAGCTTGCCATTCGAACTTTAATTCCATTATTCACATTTACTTTGTAATCCTTTTAATCAAAAACTAAGTTGGATAATGTGTTGTGAAATGAACATGTCGTTATTGTTTCTTTGAGCGTTGTTTCGACGTCAGTCAATCATCCACGGACACGAAGCTGGTTTGTCCATTTAATTACAATGGGTCCTATGAGAGTCGTGCCCTGTTATTATTGTTATTTGGAAATTCGACTGGAATTCCATTAGCTATATGTAAACTGCTGTTCCGCTTTTTTTTATTTTTTTTATTTTTCTAAAAATCGTTCGTTGCATTCTAGCGATCGTTCATTGCACTCTTTATTAAGATAATTGAAATGATCGCTCTAATAGCTTTTATTCGATTCACCTGAATTCATTTGCAATCATTTAAGGCTACTCTTCTAAAATGAGTCGATAATTGTGTCGGTATCGATAAACTTTGAGAATCGATAAAACTACAGTTGTGTCGCTTCCAATAGCACTCCATATCTATCAAAAGCTTGATTCTCCGTGGCGCTTCTATCAATTCTGCGACTATTAAGTTACATTCTGTACTCAGCGGGTAACGCGACCATTAAGGATAGTGTAATTCGATTGGGCTCGTGCCTGACAGATATTTATCGTTATTTTTTAATGTTTGTTTAATTTTACAATCCTCAAATTTGTCAGTTTTACTGTTTGTGTAATAAGATCATTTGCTGTAGATTAATAATCCCTCCAGCTGTGTAGCCCGACGTTTTTGCTCGAGTCTCATATGTATTCAGTGAACGGCGATTTTTATTTTATATTTTTTTTTATTTTGTTTTATATATATTTTTTTCTTTCTACCGAAAATCTCTTGTTTTTGAACGTAATCCATCTCGCCGAATTGGGTTGCTTGCCAAAAAACTATCATCATCTCCATCAACGCAATCCTGCCAATCGCTAACCAATAAAGGTTTACGTTTTCTCCCTCGTAGATCATCTCGTTGGCGGCTAAAGGGAACAGATTGAGGGGAGGCCAGCGGGTCATATTCAACTCATTTTTTGGATTTCTGTATTTTTTCCTCCAAATTGTTTCTTTTAAATTTTCCAGTGGATTTCCAATTTTTTTTCCTACTTTCGTCTCCTTTTATTCTCCCCCTCTCCTCCAAAATGTTATTTATGGACTGACAGGAGAAGGAAAATCATTTTTGGTTTCTCCTTCTTTGGGCCTCACATCATGCTGGAGGGAATTTACTGTTTCTTAATCGGTTCAAAACTTGAAAAATGTCTAACTCAGCAACGACAAAGACCAAAAACTTAATTAATTTCGACAATTGGATTATTGAGAGAATTCGCAAAGAATAGCACTCTTATAGATAATAAATTCTTTAATTATATGAAGGTCAGTCAAATTGAACCCAGTCGCTTTTCCCGCAGTTTTCAGTGGCGGCGATGGTTTTTCCGATATCGAGAGACTTGTCAGTTGTTGAATGAAACGCTTCATCGTCTGCTTACTTGCTTTCTAATGGAGAAATTGCCGTCTCTTGTTATACTGCGAGGGGGGGGGGCAGCAGTCCAATGGAATATCTCCTCAACGGTAATACTCAAGCGATTCGAACCCATAATTTTATGTAGCGTTGCCACCTTATTCTGGGCCGATCTTTCGGTCTCTTAGCCACTGGCTTGAAAAATATCCCCAAAGTGGATGCCCAGGGTTTGGGTATTTCAGGAATTCTGTGAGCGCTTTTGGTTGTACCACTACTAATTTAGAGTACCCTTGCCACAAAGGTAATCCGAAAAAATCTCATGATGTCGGCGAATGGGACATCCATACTGCTTCGGGTGATGGCAAACAAATTCCATTGAGAATTGACAATTAGCAAAAACTGACAAATGATTATAACCAAGACTGTCGCCGACTCGCATCTGATAATTGAAGCGGACCTAGAGTTTAGGGTTTGGTGGGATGCAGCATGCTTTATTCGAGGTTTTGTTGGTTGTGCCAAAGTATTGAGCTTCTTCTGTTGATATGGAATTGTAGTACTGCGTTGTTATCATGCATGTGACTGCTTCTTCATAAACGACAATGCTGTTGTCCATCACGCGCAAACGGTTCAGCAATGATTTAGCGATCACGAAGATGGCTCCATCATTTTCTCTGACCGCCTTAGAACCCAGATCTCAAACCCATAGAGAATGTTTGGGACATGTTGGAACGACATATCCGCCCGCAAGATTTTTTTTTCACAAATCTGCGATAAAAATAATGGAATGTCTGGTGATCGCCTGGTCTTTCATTAGCTAACAAGTACTTCAGCGCCTATTATTCTATGCAAACCCACATACATGTTCTAATTCGGGCCAAAGGGAGACCATTAAAACATTAAGTAGATATTTTGAATGCGTTGTCCATAAGTGTGCATTATTTAGGTAGATAAGCATGTTATTTTCTGGGTTGGCATTGTATACCATTTCCCTACCATTGTATACCATAAACTTTCATTTACCAGATTCCTATCCAAACTTCTTGTAATCTTATCATGGATTAGCGTAAATCGAATTGCGCTAAATAAATCCCAATAAATTACACTAGTCAACACACTTTTTGTTTCCAAGACCACAGATATTGATCTCGGGAGTAATTTGTATGTAGAATTCGAATCTGCTTTTAGATTTTTTCTATCACGTCACGTTTCTAGAATATGCACATAGAGGAAGGAATGTTAAAGTAATGGGTGTGAGGAGAAGTGGCTCCAATGTTAATGTATCATATTTAGGGGCCGCAAAGAAATTTATCAAGCCCAGTACTCTGAATAATTTAAATACGTTCGATTGAAAAACAATAAATCTGTAAGTGCTAAAAAAATTTTGATGGCATAATTGAGAAAAACGTATTAAAATACTAAATTTAAGTGGGGTTTGTTTTTTTTTTTAAGAAACAAAACAAAAATTTGTAAAATGTTGACTAGCGTTATTAATGTATCCTTAAACTTTTTTTTTGTTTCATGATACCAGGGGCACTTCAGAAGTTTGTAGTCACGGACAACACAAGAGGTTTAGAATAAGAAAAATTTTACGAATGTTTTTCAAAATACTCTCCATTGGAAGTTACGCACATCGGCTTTAACCAATCCGCTGAGCTTCTTTATAGTCATTTCTGGAGACATCCGAAATTATGTCCATGTATTTGGCTACGACGTCCTCCTCATTAGAAAATCGAAGCTCATACTTCCCGCGAGGAAACATCGGAAGAATCGCAGATAATCAGATCCGGCGAGTAAGTGGATGGCGCAATCGGGAGACACGCTGCTCCGCAAAAAACTCCGCAGTTCGAGATGCCCGATGAGCGGGAGCGTTATCCTCGTGTCACACCAAATCTCGAATTCCAGTTTTCTTGGGTGCTTTTCTCTCCAGTTTTCCAGAATTTGTGGAACACAGTTCGTCACGTACCATTCTGCAGTGATATTTTTGCCAGTTTGACGGGAATGGTTACCACATGACCAGTATAAGAGAAGAAGTTAGCAACCATAACCTTGCCAGCGCATTCAACTCTTTTCGTTTTTATTCACGGAGGGTATACACACTCTTTGGATTGCTCATTAGTCACAGGATCATAGTGATAAAGCCTTGTTAGAATGCTGTAAACTGACTATTACGGACTGTAAACGGACTGTTAGAATCTTTCGAACATTCTACGGCACCAGTTTACTCTTTTCTCTTTTTTGCTGTGACGACAACACTTGGGAGGTGAACTCGCAAAGTGGTGTTGACTTTCGCTCTTTCCCAAATTCGCATACCAGTTTGTAGCACATGCTTTCGATGGAGAATAGTTCCGGAAGGTTTTTTCAAAGTTTCATAGCATTCATTTGGATTTACGCCCTTTATGGATGTATAGTCATACAAAATCATAGCTCTCCACGTTTCTCTTGAAATCTCCATTATGCAGTCCGACAACGCTCACTTCGAGCCACTGTTTAGTTCAGGTGAATTCATGCATGACAATGAAATTCGGGCAGATACCATGTAAGGAATCTACACGTGCCATGGTACTTAAAATTGATGGCGCATATACACCGGTTGTTCAGCTACAAATTTCTGCAGTAGCCCTCGTACATAAGACTAATAAAAAAATTTTTTCTTCCAGGATAATTGCACAGAGTTTATGTTTCGTGTCAAAGTAGTTTCACGATCATCTGTTTTGAAAAATTGTTTTCCTCCACTGAAGTGATTCCAACACGCGATTTGCAAATTTACAATTTCAGTAACGCACTTAGTTGTCTGAATTAACAGTGAGATATCACGGGTGAATTGGTTGATACTCTTAGGAGCATTTTACACATCCTCACCTACACGAAATGAGAAAGTTTAAATTAGGTGCAATTTAAATCGTATATGTATTGCATGTTCCAAGTTGGAAATCCCTCTTAATAATTAATAAGCCCACATCCAAAAGGTGCTTACTTTTTGATGACGAAAAAATAATAACCTATCTAAACTGCTTGGTTATAAGCTTTCTCCGCATTTGTACTGGGGTACTGTCTATCTCTGGATTTTCTTTTCACGTGTTATTTCTCTTTACAGTAGCCGTTGCGCCGGTGTTTCCATATAACTGTTTGGCCTGGCGCTCGTTGATCTTACTTCTTTGGCGCTTCGATTGGGTCTCGCCACAGGGTCAGTGGCGTGTCCTGGCCCTTTTTCTGCTCCTCCTAACCCAGAGTTACGTGTTTGCGCTCCCGTGGCCAAACCGAAATTTATCCTCCCGTTTTGTCGTCCACCCGTTGTTGGCGTGCGGTCGGCCCTCGGACATAAACAAAAGGGGCAACAACCAGCGCCATACTGCTTCGCTCCGTCGAGAATTAACGTTTGTTTTTCCCTCCTTCCTCGCGATGAGGAAAGCTGTTCGCAACTCCTCAGATGGTGACCGCCCAATAATTTAAGCGAGAGCTTGATTAGAATCGTTCGCTTCACTGGTTTCGTTTCTTTTTTTCGGTTTTTTATTTATCACTTTTTTTTTAGTCTCTCTTCACCACCCTCACCTCTCAGCGGAGCGAGGGTAGGAGCGCTGTGTTGTCGTCAGTTTGGGTTATTGATGAACCCCCACCATGCGCTCGTTTATCTTGGATCGCAATTATTTGGGGTGGAAGTTTTCAGCGCGAGAGGGGTAATTTTTCTTTTGTAATTCTGTCTTCCATTCCTTTTGTTTATCGAAGGCTTGCCGATAATGGGTTTGATGGTGGTGGTAGGAGATTAAGAGAGGCGACTGATCGGCTGCTTGAGGAAAAATCTCTGTTCTTTCCACAGCACTCTCATAGCACACATACACGCACGAGGATTCCTATTTCCATTCCTGGGTCGCTCTCCCCTTTCCCCTCTTCTTCAACAGTCCAGGCGCACCCATACGCCCGTCGACTGTGTGCTTATTGAAATAAACCGCCTTTGTCTGGTTCGCAACGAAATATTGACCGGTGGACGGGTCACATCTGGACGAAAGGAAATCGAATCGAGGGAGCGCACGGCCAACAACTTAACCATATGGGTAGCGAGTGTACCCCGCACTCCGTGTTAGCGGAACCGTACAAGAAAGAAAGCAAGCAAGAGAGAGAGAGAGAGAGAGAGAGAGAGAGAGGAAGAATGAATGAAGTGGAGGGGGTGTTCTAGAGGGTCCCTTCCCATCCGTGTGATCATAGACTGTGGGAAGAAAACTGTCGGGGAGGAGAAAGCATCAGCTGCAAGAGACTATGGGTCCAAGCCCCATCTCTTTTCTTTCTCCTTCTCTAGTTCTTTTCCAATATCTAGTCGTCAGAGAATTATTTTTCAGAGAGAGAGGCAGAGAAACTAGCCACAATCGATATAAACGCTTAGAAGATAATTATAGGGTGTCAAAGTGTTCCTTTAAAACTTTTTTTGGAATTTAAATGGTTTTACTGCCGCTCTTAATATTCATTAATGTGCTAATCGAATACATTTTCAGTGTGTTCCACTTAATGTTATCCTAGGGGCTTAATTGTAGATTGGTTTTTCGGAATTCAAGAAGCACGAGAATAAATTTTGTGAGGAAAATTATAAGGTGTAAAATTTTATAATATTTTCTGAACCCGTACGAAAAGTCTTGTTGTTAATGATTGATAGATCTGATATGATTATCTCGTATAATAAATAAAATAATTAAAAATTGTGGCATAAATTTTAAATTTTTTAATTAAAAAAACTAACTTAGATTTGGAACAGTTTAATACAGCATAGGGTAAATGTACCAGTAGTTGACACAAAACGATTTAAGGGCTTTAAGTAAAGTAACAGGGCAAGAAAAGAGACTGGTTCTACCACATGGCATTCAACAATGTATTAGGATACAAAATATGATACTCGAAATAAAAAAATTAGAGAAAATACTTTTTGAACAATATATGAATAAATTTCTTATTAACTTTCTCGGTCGTTTTAACATTTCCTTTAGTAAGACTTGTTTCAGGCTGGAATAGCATAATTAAGACGAGAAAGCACAAAGTCATCATATATATGTACGTCAATAAAATGATAAAAGCAATGCGGGTTATCATACCTAGCTAACGATTTGCTATATTACAAATATAATTAACACGAGAATCAAAATCATCGGCCTCGGTTGCTCAGGGGTTGCGTGGTCGCCTCTGATGCCCGAGGACGCGGGTTCGACCCCGGCCGAGAATGACGAGGATTTTTTCAGGGGGAAAATCCTGAGATCACGCACTTCCTTCGGAAGGGAAGTAAAGCCGTTGGTCCCGTGTAGTCGTTTGCCGGCTGCACGTTAAAGAACCCTTGCGAGGCAAAATTTGCGGCCCCTATAACGCCGTCCTGAAATGACCATGGCAGTTGAAAAGGACGTTAATACCAAACCAAACGAATCAAAAGTCAGCCGATAATCAACAATTATTCCTAAGTCCTTAATCTTTGGGAGTCAAATCATATGCCTTCCCCTTCCCTTTAGAAGTCATAATGAGTATCTGACCGCCCCCTCCCTCCCAAGATAAATCCTGGTTACGTCCATGTATACTTGATAGTTTTATCATTTACCTCGATCCAATTCGTCTTTGTTTTGCAAAAGTCGAAATATCTCGAAACGGTAAACATGGAGCATACCTCGTAGATCTCATAATCACTGGCATAATTGTTTGTGAAAATACTGGATTCGGAAGGACTATTATTATTCTTTACAAAGGTTGTCTCTCAAGATGCTTTATTTAATATCGAACGTTAATTTACTGGACAATTGAACGTTAATTTTTCCACTTTCTTAATCTCCCATATTTTTCTTTCTACGAGTTCATTTTATGTTTCGAAATTCATCGGGATATGTAGTGTGATATATTTAAATTGTTAGAAAAAAATGTTTATAAAATAATTGTTATATCTGTAGCACCTTCAAATATTTAGAAATAAATCTCTGGGACTGTGATTGTTAACAGTGCGAAGAACAAGGAGACAACATCCACTCGACCATATAAATGTCAACTTTTTGTAGTCAAGTGGATTTTGTTCACATTATTCTCATTTATTTTAATACAATGTGCATATTTAGTACAAAGTACGGCTTTGCCTGCACATATTCAAGTTCGTTCAATATTCTTTGCCTTTATTCTTTTCAATGATACAAAATTATTATTTCGACTGATTCTGGTACAAAGCGGATATACTTTACGTTTATGAATGAATTGAAACTGCAAATTAGAGGAGTTCATATCTTTTGAAACGGGCTTATATTTTAAACTTTCTTTGTTTTCATTTCATCACATGATTTTATGTTCAACGTAAAGCTGCATTTCTACAAACTGACCTACCAACGAATGAATACATTTTAATAAATGAAAAAGATATAAACTTCAGAGCCATCTGTGATATTTTCATGTATTTTATTTTATTTTTTTATCCAAAATTTAAAATTATGAATCATTTATATAGCATTGGCTTTTTTTAATTTAATAAATTAGAAACTTTTGAAGTTAACCGCAAACGCCAGACTAACTTAATATCACATTGATTAATTATATCTAATATTCGACCCAGAAATTTTATATATCCAAATATATCCAATAAATTATTACTTTCTGCTATAACGAAAACGTGTAGCCGCTTATTTATTTCGTTACAGAAAACTTTTTTTTAAGCTCCCCCCCCCCCTCTTTCATTTATTTTTTAAAATAACCGAAGCCCTAGGACCGTGCTAATTTATTGTAGGATAGATCATTTACACCGTGACATATTGGATTGCTTGTTCTTATTGATGTTCTCCGTGTCAACCTATAAATCTCGTGATTATAAATTGAAAACTCTGGAACAGATGGCTTGTGAGCAATTATTCAAGGGTCGTTCGTGTTTTAAAAGAGGTCGACAAAAGGTGATTACTAAACTGCTTCATCTTTCAAAGTCCCTTAGTAAAAAAAAAAAAATCGAACAAATGGAAAATGGAGCTTGTTTAGATGTTTTTAACTCGAATTAATCAAAGGACGTTAATTAAAAATTTAACACACACACGAACATACACGCAGTTCTTTAAAATTCTCAGATGTAGAAAGTAATTGCTCTCGTTTTACAAAATGTACAACGTTAAATGTTATAAAAGAATAAAGCAGAGTAAATGTTGCTCTTTTTTGTTGCCTTTGTATATTTAAACAAGTAACTTTAAATAATGTTGGTACATCTACTTAATAAGAACATTTCTTCATTTAAAATACATTTAGCTTTACTGTTTATTTCTTATTAAATTTAAATAAATTAAACATGCACTAATCTAATTGTTATGAACAACAAACTATTTTTTGATATTATTGATATACGAAATGAATATGAAATTTAATGCTAAGATGCCAAAAATCTCTTATTTGTTTATGATTCTAATCTAAAGTTTATCTAATTATAAAGGTCGGACTGGTTCTATGAATAGCATAAGCCAAGAAACATCTACGGGTTTGTTTAAACGAAACATAGATTACGGTACAGCTAGCGGAATAGTTTGGCAATACCATTACACAGAGGACAGAATTTCCAGCCGTGGTCGAACGGTTAGCACGCAGTCACTCATGTTGTTGGAGTCATCGAGACATCGACTTTCCTCATCGAGATATCTAAATCTTAATCTATATTTTGACCAAAGCTCATCTCGTCATCTAACCGTTCAGACAAATCCTACTCTCAATACTCTCGATCACTCTATAAGCAATCGTCTCTACGTCTTCCTACTTTATATTGTTTCATAGTTAGTCTTGAATAGAGTTTTGATAGCTTCAACGAAGGGCCTGGCTGGCCCCTTCCTCTTTTTCCGCTGAACATTTCAAGCATAATTGCTGTTTTTTTTTTTTTAGTGAGTTAGCTCAACGCCACCTAAAAAACAAAGCCTGCTTACTGCGTCATCAAACGAGGACTGACAATCCAATCTTCATTGTTTATAACAAACCGAAAACACATTTTGTA
Source organism: Rhysida immarginata (assembly GCA_023313115.1). Lineage (NCBI taxonomy): Eukaryota > Metazoa > Arthropoda > Chilopoda > Scolopendromorpha > Scolopendridae > Rhysida > Rhysida immarginata. Next base: position 5,366,760 of record JAHWFO010015474.1, read on the forward strand.
ATCAGTGTTTTTTCGTTTGTTGTAAACACTGATGGTTGGATTGTCAGCCCTCGTTTGATGACGCAGGCATTGAGCAGGCCTTGTTTTTTAGTTGGCGTTGGTTAGCTCCCATAACACGACCAAAATATGACATATAAATTCTTTGTCTAGTTATCTTGGTGTCCAGTTAGATTTGGGCCTAACTTTCTCTAGAACGCCCTTGTTGATAATTTTTGCAGTCTATGGGATGAGTAGAAGTTACCTCCAGCACCACAGTTCGAAGACGTCTATCTTTTCACCTGTCTGCCTTCCTCAAAGCCTAAACTTCGTCGCCTTCCACCGCCAGCTCGTGTATTCGACATATGTAATATATGAAATATACAGACAGAAAATTTATCAGTAATATTGCATGAATCGATTGATAGCATATATGACCTACTTATGAGTCATACAATATCCAAATTCTGTTTATAAAACAAAACTACCGTACTTCAAATATTTTTAGGCTGGACACTTAGTTAATAGTTAATATTCAACATGAGTTCATAAAACCTTTCCTAAAATACAAAAAGAAAACATACCAACGACTGCTAAATTTATAACGGATTTTTCTCTGTCATTTCCGAAATGCTCACTAGGGGCACTTGTTATTCAAAATAGCGGCATCGGCGAAAGAAAAAGTTTATCGTGTATTTCTGTTCACTTTTCAGACCTTTCCGTTCCAAACTTGCGAAAGAAGCGTCTCGCCGTCACAGCAGTTTCAGGAAACGGGTTGCCCGGGTAAAGCCACAAGAAGCCCATTGGTCGAAATGATTTATATAGTCCAGTCCCGCTATCAGCGCGCATGCTCAAGCTGGTATTAATCCACGTTGAAAAAGAAACTGAAACTATTCTAAGGCATCTGCTTGGTTGCTTGCATTCGAAACCTCCCATTTATGGAAAAATGCACAATAATTTTAAATACCGTAAACCGGGGTTACTTTGCACACCCGCGGGTAACTTTGCACAAGGTTACGTCAAACATTTGCTGCTCTTATTTTGTGTTGAATGATTTTGTTTTACAATAAGATTGCATTAAAAGTGTTAAATACAAAATCGTTCAGCACAAAATACGTTCTATGAGAGCAGCAAATGTTTGCGTAACCTTGTGCAAAGTTACCCGCGGGGTGCAAAATAACCCCGATTTACAGTAACAAAAAAACCCACACACATAATAAATTTTCTTATTATATATCTCATCAAGATAAACCTCATCGAATTAGTAATCTGCACGATTTAGGATTCAGTTGCGAAATAATCGGAATAACAATATCAACGAATTTTTTTTTTCAAAATGAATCAGAACATGTTGTAAATATAATAAGTTACTTTTTAATAACATTCAATTAGTAATATCATGGTTTTTTTTACAAAACAAATATCCGAAAAGAAAGGATTTATTTCTTATGGTGAATTGGAGCGACATGGTGAAACGGTAAAAATAACGCATGCGCATTTCGATTTTACTTCATTCTTACTGGAACGCGGGCATAGTAAACACCTCCCTAGGGTATACTAGTAGGATCAGTAAGTTCGGAGAGTGGGCTGATAGCTCCAATCAGGCTTGGAGGAGAGGGGAATATTTGACCGTGGCGTAGAGTTACATTGACGCGAGACGTGATAAGGAGGAAGCAGCTCCACAGTGCTGGGTTTTCCCAAACAATGCATGTCAGTAACAAGTTGTATTTGTTCGCGTTCGTCGGAAGCAGGAATGGCGTTCGAATAAAAACGCGTAAATTTTGACTACAGTGAAAAAGGAGAGATAAACACAGATCCTGGCTCGCCTCCGTGATACTGTTCCCGAGAAACGCCCAGAACTCTGCAAAAGCGATAATGACAATGCCCCCGCACATCGTCTTTCATGCAGGCTGCACTGACCAAAATGGGTACGTCAACCCTTCCACATCCTCTCTATTCCACACCCGATCAAAAAGGACGTCGTTTCAAGAATGCATCTGAGATTCAGGAAACCACGACGGCCGCCCCGAAGACCATCTCCTCCAAAGGCTTCCAGGAATGCTTTCAGGAACTGTACTCGCGTTTGTGAAGTGCATGGTTGCAGAAGGGGATTACTTTGACGTTAGTTGTGTGAAACCCGTGATAACAAGTATATCATATCCGTCAGGAAGACCAATCTACGAACATATTGATCGTACTAGTAGTACACAATAAACTTTTTCTTTCGTGATGCCACCATCTTCAATGACAGTGCCTCTATTGAGCATTTCGGAAATGCCAGACTTTTAAGTGTCCCCAAATGAAACTCGGAGAGTTATTCTTGCATGTTTTTTGTAAAATAAGTTCATTATTTGAATTATTTTTTGTAAAATAAGTTCAAATAATTTTATTGAGGAAAACCTTGTTTACTGCTTTCGAATTCGAAAATTAACCGTATAACGAGTTTTTATGGGAGAGTATCCTTATCCATGATATGAAATTTTAGCAGTGCTCAAATGACTTTAAAATAATCTAAACTGAAGGAAGAAAAAAAAAATTAAATCCGAGTGACGTCTAATTTCAGTCTTCGATTTATCAGTTATCTTTTTTTTTCTTTCCCTCTTTTTACTCTATATCTCTGTCTTTTTTATTTTGAGCTTTTCTTGCTCCATTTTTTTATTAAGTTTTCCAATTCGTCTTTTGTCCAATTCTTTCTTCAGTTGACAGATGCTCGGCTGGAATTTTCTCCAATATCAACTTCCCTGCAACAAATAAACTGGGAACTTCAGCGGACTGCCTGCTGTGCCTCATTGTTTTTGGAGCCTTGTCTAGGCGGCCCGAGGAACAGAAAGAAGGAGAATGAAAAGTGCGTGTGTCTGTCTGTGTGTGTGTGTGTGTGCCTATCTTCTTGGAAGGTACCTCTATCTTTCTTTCCGAACATGTGGCGACCATTAACAACAACCCTTATTGTCTTCGTTGGCCGACGTTTTAGAGAAGTAACCCCCTTCGTTCCTTCTTCTGCTTTCTTCTTTCGTCCCAATCTTTCCTCATCCATTCCCACAACCTTATTACATTCTTTTGCTATTCCAATTGGAAGAAGGGAGCAGACGTAACGGCTCCTCCGCTCCCATAAACTCCCTTAGCCGGAATCTTCGACTAATGAAACATTGAATAAAAGGAAGATGATGAAGAAGGAACGGGGGAAAAAATGAAACGATATTCTTTGTGTTTTTTTTATTTTTCTCTTTAATTTTGAGTTCGCCGTATTAATTTCGGTTGAAAATGAATTCGGGGTCATAGGGTTAATTTGTCTAACCCTTAATTATGGGAGTCGCATTCCGCAAACGCCATTTTCCGTCTTTTCACCGTTTGCCTTGAAAAGATAAATACTTGAACCCTACTTCAATGAAAATTAAAACACGGGAAATGGTTAACAGGTTTAAAGATGAAAGTTAAATTAATGTTGTGTTTTTGCTATACTACGTTTTATTCTTTTGTAGTCTTATAAAAAAAACAAACCCTGTTTCACTTTTTTAGGGGCAAACCCTGTTTCACACTAAAGCTTTCATATGTATATAAATTTTAAAGTGTTTTCTTTTTTATAATCCTAGTTGAAAAGAGTTTGCATTTTAAACAGATTTAAGAAGTTTCCTTTTTTTATGTTCCTTTTTTTAATATTAAATTTAAAGGAGGGTTCTCTCCATATTATTTTTTATAATGAAAAATTGCGCGTTTTGATTTGTGCAATTTACTTTTTGCTCTAGTTGTTTCTTATTCTTTCTTCTAAATTCTTTTTATGCTTCCCCCCATTCTTATTTCATTCTTTCTTTCCTTTCCTTTTATGACTCTAAAAGCCCTAAGATTTTTTCCCCAAATCCTAGTTTCTTTCTTCAAATGGAAATTGAATCTTCGCTGACTATTTTTCTCCTCCTAATTTTATGCTGGTGAGTTTTAAAGAAATCCTCTGACTTCAATTATAAAAAATTATAAATTAAAAAAAAAATTCGCTCGGAAAATTTTTTTTCTACCCTCCCTTCCATGATCTTTCGTTGAGTCACAGAACGATGAAAACAGTGAAATGGGAGGCAAGCAAAAACCGTTCACGGTTGAAAAAGTGAGCAACCGAGATGCGACAAACGGACTTTCATTCCGTCTGTCTTTCTTTCTTTCCATTCTTTTCCTAGCATTAAGAGTTCATGGAGCAAAAACAAACAAAAAGTAAGAGTTTAAAATCCGTGATTCCGAACATATTTCCATATCAAGAACAGACACGAAACGTATTCTTTACGTTGAAACGTTGAATGCATTATTTTTTTTTTCCCCCGAGTTATTTTTCCATAAACGAAAAAGTTGGAATGGCCTGTACACTGGTACAAATAAACTCATTAGAAATTTCTTAAACAGTAAATAAACTTTGATAAATAGAAACAAATTTCTGGTAGAAGCGTTTGAAATGACTATAGTTATTTGTTAATATACAGTGTGACCCTTTTTAAAGTTTCTCCTCGAATATCTCGAAAACAACACATGGGATTGGAAAAAAGTTTCGAATAAATGGAGGAGGGGATCTGCTTAGTATCATTCTATTAGCCCTTCCGAAATAAATAAATTTCATTCGGAACTTTTTTGATTCCATGTTTTGTTTTCGAGGTATTCCAGGGGAAAATATGGGTCACATCTCTACATGTTTATATCCGTATATATATATTCGTCATCTGACTCCTGTGATCATCATATTTGTTCTTTATAAATTTTACTAAGAGCCTCTAATCCCCAACTGGCCAACGTGTTGGATTATTGGCCAATATCTCTTCAAAATTAACCATGCTTTATATGTATGTGGTAAAAATTTGGAGACCTCCACCAGCAGTGGACAGATGATGGTTGTAAATAATGATGATGAAGAGGAGGAGGATGATATGCGCTTCTATTTTAAAACCCTCATCAAAGCGTGAAAAAATTTCTATTCTGAAAAATTAAGATAAAAATGAAAGAAAAAGTTCCGCGATCAAGATTCTAACCAGGGCCCATGACTATAAAAGCGACGAGCTAGATACTCGTGGTTCCTGGTTCGAATCCAGATCGCGGAGTTTTTCTTTTCGTTTTTCATCTTTATATTGGAGCATTATTTATCGGTATTTTATTTATTATTTTTCTAATCTGTTTTTAAAAGAGTATTTATATTCCCGCTGGAAAAAATGCTATTAATTTTTTAAACTGCAAAAGGACTTACATACACGATGTATATTCTACCTTTCTAATTTATAAAAAGTAGAAATATCAAGAGCACTTCAATTTTTGTTTCATAGCTGCATTGATAATGGAATTGTCATAAAAAAATACAAAATCAATATTTTATAACTTTAAAATTTATTGTATTAACTATTACATACATTGCATTTGCTTCTAGTTAATAAAAATAGGGGATCCCACAGGCTTTTATGTTAATAGTTTTACTCCATATTGAAACGTTACCATTTTTGATAATGTAATAACATTTTGTAGTAATAATAAATAATACAACTTATTATAGGAAGAAAAAATTAATTTTCACTTTGTAACGTGATTATTCCAAGTTTTGATGTGTTCCGCATTACTTTAGGCCTATGTTGTTATCAGACGTTTCGGTATTAGCTAACATTTGCATAAGCCAAGATGGATTACGAGGGAAGATGCGTTGGGAGTCCTGAAGTGTTATCAGCAACTTTTACATATATATGCCACCTGAGTTCTAGCATGGGGTGGTCATAGGATGCCATTCTTTATAATGCTGTAATGTTTCCATAGGGATCTGAGCTAGAAACGCTGAAATTGACTGTAAATGATGAAACGATAGAAACAGAATGGTGCAATTAAAAAGAAATAAAAGACCCTCAGAAATGCACAGAACGTCTTTACATTGCCATTTTTACCACTGCTGAAATAGGAAATGCATCTGGTGGCTCAGACAAACATAACTATCCATAGAGTTAGGATTATTTTGTTAGGGGAGTTACACTTTGGACTGTTCCTGTTATTTCTGGACTATCGACGAATGGATTGCTGTTTTTTTGGCATGATGAATTCTTCGCCCTTCCAATTTTGATGGACGTGTTTAGGTTCAGTGATAACCCAGTGAACGATTTTTCTCGGAATGTGTTCTTCCAACTGTTTTGAGCTCGATGGAGGCTCCAAAATGGTAAAAACATTGGTTTCGTGGATGGGACTCGAACCGTTGAGACTCTACCAAAAATCATACACTCTATAGTATACTCGATTTCTGGACAATTTGGAGCTACCACAATTTGGGCATTTTTATGTAAACGACCATTGTCTTTCCAACACGATGAGCTTCCTACCATGGAGTATGCAGTTTATGAAAGTGTCATATTCAAATCATTCTTTCGAATAGTTTTGGTAACATTATATATGCGATCTTTCTTTTTTTTGTAATAAAATGTAATTAACAGTGCATTTTATTTCTTCATTCTTATAGCTCGGTTTTTAGTAGATTTGATTTAGATGAAATAATTATTCGAGAAGAATGAGGTAGACAAAAAGCATACAGCATAATGATGTTATTAAAATTTTATTTGTAAAAGATTCATTGCATTAAATTTTTTCTTTTCATTTAGTCTTACTTTACTCAAATTTCTATTTTCATATCCTTTAAAAAAGCAAGCAACTCCTAACAGTAAAAATAAATTGCAGATGTCAAGTCATTTGCATTCTACACTACATCTACTTGAATTCAGCTCTTGTTTCTTTCGAATGGAAATTCGTTTTAAAATGTTGTTCCCCAAGATGTAGGTTGTTGTTGCTTTGAGGTTCCGTCCAGAGGCTCATTGGAAAGAAGGAAGGATGGATGAACGAGTTCACCACATTTCTGATCTGTTTCGTTTCCCTATACAAATCGAGGATGCATTACTAATGGAGCGGTGCCGTGAGTGTGTGGCTGTTCAAAGAGACCCCGCCCTACTTACTCTACTCCACTCCATTCGCTCTATCTCTTTTGTTGGATAAAAAAGGGGGGAGGAAGTATTTCTTTCTCATCTAAAACTGAATAGCGCCTTTGTTAAGAACTTCTGAGTATTTTTTTCTCCTTCTTTTATCACTCTGTCCAGATTCTCTAAGTTAATACATCTTCCCTTTCGTGCGATCGATTACTGAGGAGAATAAGAATGAGATCCAGCTGTGTCTCTTCTGCGTCGAGGTGAAAATCTCAAATCTAGTGATAGGTGGCGTAAAAAATTTTTTAGAATAAATTTGAAGTCTTCAAATGTTCTAAAACTATATTTAAATATTCAAAACGAATAAATAATGATAAAGAAAGGGAAAATACATCGGATTGTCATATTTTGTTCGTTCATTATAATCTCTAACCATGTGGGGATCGGAAACTATGTTGGTGGGGTGGAAAGAAAAAATAGAGCGGGAAACTGAAAACCGAGTGATTTACGAGCGAAAATTGGTGACAAGAAAAAGAGGAGATTCATGAATAATAAAAAGGAAGAAAAAATGAAAAGAAGACAGATTAAATGAAAGGCAATTACATACGTCCTTCTCAGGTGGTGGAAGATGAGACGAAACTTTGAGCGAATTCAAGATGAAGAAAAAGAAAAGGGAGGAGAAAACATTAGCATTTGCTTTCGTTTGATGTTCGGAGGGAAATAGCAAACGAGTTGAAATATTACACGCTCATTATAATTTGATCCACGAGGATACATTTTTCATGATGTTTTACTTTTTTTCCTTCTTTAACTGCTTAAAAATTCTTTCAGTTAGAATGCGAGTTGTGCTTCGAATTGGCCGCCTTGGAAGATTTTAAAAAGTGAAAAGGGATGTCTTAATAAGAAGAGACTTTATTGAATTTGTTCGAATTTATAAGATTACCGAGCTCTAACACTTAAAATTAATTTTTTTTTCTTAGAATTTCCTAACTCGTATTGTGCTAAAGCTGATGGTTCGTTGTTAAAACTTAAGACTGCGAACGCCTTGGCAGTAAAGCGAACGAATCCATCAAGTGAAAATTGGAGAGAGCTTTACGGTTTTAAATTGTGGTGGGGGGAGGGAGATTTTTTGACCCAAACTGTGGGACATCCATTTCTCAAAAGTACGTGATAGGATTACGCTTATAGTGCTGTCTAGCTTAAACACGAAACACTTCGATTTCTGTGTTTTGAACCATTTCGGTCGTCTCGTCTTTCGATGTAACTGAAGTCTTTCTTACCGTTGGAAAAAAAATGAAAAATTTAATTTAATTGGCTCACTGGACAGTATGTTATGACATTCGTATTTCTTAAAGTCTGAATGGAGTCCTTTTTCTTAATTATACGGCTCGTTTCTTTTTGTTTTTATTTTAGTGCGTTTCCATTGAAACCAAGTTTTTCAAATTTTTTTGTGGAGGTTAATTTAGATCCGGAATTCTATTGGTTTTCAAACAGATAAATATTGCCCTAAGGATGCTGAATCTTTATATCAGAAACTAACTTGGATATAACTTTGATGTTTTTATTAATTTACTTTTATTCATTTGAATATATAATGTAAAGATTCCCAAATTTAATATTCGCATCGAAGTGGAGCACGAATATCCTAAGAAAGACTTTCTTTTTTTAGAATATTAAACAAGTTAAAAAAAACGCAAAACTAAAGAAGAACGTAAATATAAAAAAAAATTGAAAATTAAAATTTACAAATTTATTGAAAAACTAAAATTACGAACTTCGCACTAATTAGAAATTCAAATCGCAGATCAGTTTGTGCTATATAAGAATAACAGATCTTCACTTAAGAAAACAAAGTGAATGGAATTTCTGTAGAATCTGTTGAATAATTCTAAATGAGCTAAATTACTTTACATAGTGAAAGTAACTATATGTTGTAGAACAACGCATAAGGTTTTCACGAATAGGAAAGCTGTCCAAATTTGCCTAAATCACAATGAATCGCAAGCTTTCAATGTGGAGATCATGTGTCCAGGTGAATGTCCACATCGATAGTTTGAATGGCGACAATAATTCCTCCACAAAAAAACATTACAGAGAGTAAGGTCAAGGGACTTGGGTAGCCACTGAGAAATAGCGATCGTTGCTTGTACCGCTGGCCAATCCAGCAGCGAGGCAGATGTTCATTCAGGTAACACCGGACTACGTTGTGATAATGGGTGGTGCACCGTCTTGTTGGAACAGGTAATCCCTCGCGTCTTTATCTAATTGCGGGATTAGGAACTCCTCCAGCATGTAGCACAGAGCTGCAATTGCTGTTTTGCAATTACAGGGTCTCGGACCGAGCATATTAACGCGTAATAATTTTGTTTCTGCACAAATATAAGTCTGAGAGTTTTTCTATTCATTGATATCTTACACGGCTGTTCTGTTAAAATTAGTGATTTTGTGCTAGACACAAATGATGGTTTCTTTAAAATTATCCTGAGATTTATCGCGAATCATTTTGAGACTCGACTTGATTGACAGATTTTTCAAACGAATTTTGCGGGTGCACTTGTTTCTCAATTCCCCAATCGTCATTGTAAACAATTTCTAGGGATAATTTTTGAATCGCCCTGTATATTCCCACACGATAATACCAGTTCCTTTCATCTTTTCTCTTCTAGTGTTTGATGCACTCGTTTCTTGTGAAGGCTATGGAGTGTACTTACATGTAACGTCAATTTCTACCTTTTCATCATTTGTAAACTTTCCTGATTCTCAACAAGATGGGATATTACAAGTTCATCTAAATCTTCAAATTCTTCAAAATTGCAAACTTGAGTGTCATTGTCGAGATATTATTGGAGTATTACGTTGCCTGAATCCTTTACGAATCTTGAGCAAAGGGTAGAAACTTCAGATAGATCATCAGATTCTCAGGAAAGTTTTCACTTGAATTTTGCTTTGAATTTTCAGAGAATCCACAATCATGGAAACATTTCTTCACGGTCTGCTGGAATATTGACTGCTTAAAACCATGTTGTTCTAACTCCATTTCAGAAAACTTTTCAGTTGAGTGAAATTAGGATTTGAATCATCACATGATATATATTGTGGAATATTATTTTTATAGAATTTATTTCCATTATCAATATATAAATGGAGAAAATTTTGAAAAAATATAATTGAATTTGAGCTTAGTTATTGTTTTTCCTATTTAATTTTGTTCATAATGGTATGAGGTTGTGAATATTCCACTTTACATGTTAATTTATTTGCACACTGATGCCATATTGTTACAGTACCGGTGATAAATTCTCTTAACCCTTAAATATGCACAGAATGGACTCTATTGTGAAACCTAGACTTTCTTCAAAACAGAATCCCAAAAGATCTTATCTGTTCGTGAAAAGAACTTAATACAGTGATTTTATGTTGAGCCGCGGGATACTTTAAATTTCATCTGAGAAGTTAGAACACTACGGAATTAAACAAAAATTAATTCGAGGGAGTTAGAACAATATGGAATCGTTGATTTATTATTTAACAATGTGGTTTTTAGTGGTAAAATTATTATTTTCATTGCTTTTATGTTTGGTAAAGGAATTAGAACGATGTATGTAAAAAATCTCGATTTGCACAAAAAAGTGAAGTTATAACAACCTGATTATAAGCTTGTGATATATTTAGCCAGTGTATGGCGTCTAGAACCGTTACACATTTAGCAAGATCATGTGCTGAAGAAGCTTATTCCATCTTTGAAATGGCGCTACGCAAAAGCAACTTTCGATGGTATATTTGAAAATCTGGATGACTCCTTGGTCCCAGAATTGAGATGAATGCTGCTGTACTGGAATCTGTAAATTAAAGCTTTATTGTTATTGGAATACTGTAAAAGAGTCAGGATTCGTGGAAGAACAGCCCAATCAAACGTTTTGAAAGAAATACAGAGATCAAGGTGAAATGTACAATCATTGGTTGGCCCTTTCTTTGGAAAAGACTAATGTATTTGTCCCTGTCTATTGTGGAGGTCTTGCTACTGCTTTGAAAATAACTGCCCCTGGCAATTGTTAAACCATTATGAGTAATTTTTTTTTTTTTTGGTTACAAAATTTCTGTCAACTATTGAGAATATCCATTATAGAATGCTTGACTGTATATCTATCAAGAGCATACGACGCCCAGGTTATGAAAGTTTTTTTTATATATTTTGTTTAATATTATTTATTGTTTTTGAATAAAAAATAAAATTTTAGAATTAATTTTAAGGACTATGAAATGAAAGTGTATGCACTTTGAATTGTAAGGCGAACTGTAAGTATTAATATTTTGGAATTATATGCTGAATCAAATTTGTTGTGTCCATGAATGTTTTTTAAACTTCTTCGGCGTATTTTCTTCGGTAGTCATCTAGCAGGAAGACTTTATTTAGTATTTATTAAGTTAAATGTGATTTCTAGTTGATTAATAATGAAAATTAAATCTTTTTGTCGGATTTGGAACGTAATCTTCTGTGAAGAAATAATGGCGTTTAAACAATTTGAAAGTTGTCCTTAGCAGCATTCATCTGAGCTCCTTCATGCCGATGAACATTTACTTTCCGCCATCCTCTAATCCTCATTAAAGTTTTTAAATATGCGTCGAGTTAAAAGCAAAACAGGAAAAAAAAATTCGAATTCATTGTTAAACAGGTTGAATTAACTTCCGATCTCGCGGTTGGAGGAGGGCGGGTAAGACGAAAGCCTATCGGAAGTAAAAGGATTGATCTTCTTCTCGTCGTGGTGTTGTTGTTTTTCCACTCTTTTCCTTCCCCTAAACCTCATAGAGCGACCTTTGTTCCTCTCCCCATCACCTGCACGTAGTCCCTTCGGCAATCCCATTTGAGGCCCATAAAGTGTGGAATAGAGGTGGGGGCGGTATTACAGAATTGATGGGGAAAGGGCGAGAGACGGTTTGCCATCCAAGCTTCTGTACCAGACTCAAGGGAAGAGGGTTGCATATCAGGCCGAGGAAGGGAAGAGGATAGAAGAGTGAGTCGGGGTTAGAAAAAGAAAGAAGGAGAAGAAAAAGAAGCTTCTTCTCGCTCGAAATAACTTAACCCCCGCGCATGAGTAAACATATTACCCGCACTGGAGACGCATGCGCACGCATCTTAATAATGCGCCATCTCATCTTGGGCGTTGCTTTGGGGCCTGCATCTTGATAACCAGGTAGACGGCGAGGGATTCTGGCGCAACACATGCACCACCAGACTTCATCTTTATTTAAAAAAAAAAAAGTGAAGACAAAGGGCGAAAGAAAGCGAGAAGGGACGGGCGGAAGAATCCAGTCGAGATTGCGGCCGTTCGTCGGCCCTTTGCTGCTTCCTTCCGCTGATTTTTTTTTCTTTTCGCTTTTAATTCAGCTCCTTTACTTTTTTTTGTTGCGTTCTTCCGTTTTACGGATTTTGCTGATTTTATTTTTTTTTCAGCTCTTTCTTTTTTTTTTTAAATTTTTTACTTCTTCTCTCCCTTTCTCTCTTTCTCTCCGAAATTCTGTCGGCGTCACGTTTTCCCATTTGAGTTTCATTGCAGAAAGGAAAATCCATTATTCCAGCTTGCTTTCATTTTCACAGTTGGTCTTCAGCTCATCTCGACGCGCTGAAGATTCACGTTGACTGCATTCCGGGTCTTCCATGGCTGAGCATAGAAAAGTCGGTGTTGTTGGTAGTTTGCTTACCATCAGGGGGAAGATAAGAAAAAGGCAAAGGGTGATGAAGACACGGTTAGAAAATGGGAAATAAGGGAACGGAAGAATATTGGCCTGGAGCCTCTGGGCGTAGCTATTATCGCGAAGGAAAAATAAACATCATGGAAAAAAAATAATCAATTAGGATAAGGTCGAGGAAATGATATAAAGAAACAAAACGATTATATTTTTGTCTCCCGTAGTCAAAAGAAGAGCTGTCAGTAATTAGAAAGCCACAAACATTCAATTCGCATCTCCTTGAAGTGAGAACCACGCCCACCAACGCTTTGAACTCTTTGTTGCTAGTAGCGATCTCTTTTGCCATTCCTCTTCCACACCAACTCTAAAGCCGATAATTAATTAAGGATCTGGGTTCTCGTCAGTAATTAACCAAGCACCAACCTCACGTAGTTATCAGGCGGTCTCCACTCTTTGATTCTATCGGCCAGAAACAAGTTTATCTTGTCCGTGTCGTCTAGAGGGACGCACCTCGTTTGACCTCGGTTTGACCTCTGGCTCTTCTTGTTCTGCCTTCCTTCACTCCTTTCAACCAGATTCCTCTCCTTCTCAGCTTAATTTGCTTGTTACTTCCATTTATTCTACATAAGAAGGGAGTAATTACTTTTTGGTACTTGTTATTATTATTTTTTTTTTACTCTCTCGTCTAATTGATTAGACGATAATTGCATTCTCAATCTCGTCACCTCCGATGACCCCCTCGCACACACGAATCTTTTGAAAGGAGACTCCTTGATGGGCTCATTTGTGAAACATGTTGATGGTAGTGAAGAATTTTCTCGCACCTCACATTCACAATGAACACTCAATTACTTGGAAATTTTCTTCGCAATCCCATCCTCGATTCTCCTCCGAGTTAATTAATGGGGACGCTTTGAGTATGTTTCCAACGTGCGTTTTTTTTTTCTTCTTTAACAGGAGCAATTAATAACCTTTATATTCGAGGCAATTGGCGTAAATAATGCTTGTTTTGCCGACAACCTCCCACTTCCCGTTCCCTTTCTCCACTTTTCGTGCAACAGCTGGTTGCCAGAGCGATGGAAAGGAAGGAAGGAAGGCTTTGCCGTATGTCTCTCATGTTCTACAGGAACCCCTACCGACTGAGCGGCATTAGGCTCCGATCCAAACCACGAATCGGAGATTACACGTGTAAATACCCATAGTGCTTATTAAATACCAGGTCATGTAACAACTAAGCCTGTTATTCATAACGTGGTTGGGTGATAAATGCGTTTTGAAAACTTAGAGAGCGCTGCCGTCGGTTGTCGGGGTCACCTCATTTGAAAAATTTCAAAGGTTGTTGCGTTATGGACTAAGCAGATATTCAGGATTAAGTTATCTCCCGACACCAAGCGCCCAATACGGCGGTTTACTTTTAACCTTTGAACCTGCGTCGTGGTTCGTTGCAAGTAATTGGCTCCGCGGGTTGGAACACTCCATTGTAGGAACAAGGGTTTTAGAAGGGGAGACGGAATTGAGAGATAATTTTGAATCCTCCCGCCCCTCGTTTCTATTGATTTTACAATTACACCCCAATCGTTAAAGGCGTCATGCGGATTTTTATTCCCATGGTTCGCCTCCCTATCATTTTTTAATTTTTTTTCCTACCCTGTAATCATCCTTTTTTTTTTTAGCTACTTTATTTTTTTTAACTGACACATTCGTGAAAGACCATTGACGATGTCTTAATCTCAATGTAAGCTTAATTGCTCCTGAACGGTGCCACTAATTTCCAGCGTCTCTCTGGTGCTCTCACCGTAATTCATCCCAACGAGATTTAACTTCCATCCTAATCGTCTTCATTCCAGGATCAATGTTAATTCTTTATGGTATTCATGTTTAAAAATGTATTTAATTATCTCACGAGGAACTGAAGCAGCTTGTTGAAATTGATAAACTTTACGCAATTAGGCTGAAGAGCGGTTTTTTTTTTTAGGGGAGGGTATAATTAAAAGCCCTGCGTTTAAATTGGGCTAATTTTGTTTTATATTTTTTCATTCATAACAATCAGTTATAAACGTCAAGTGAAATGACTTATTGCTTTGTAAAATTAAAATTCAATGTCGAGTTCTTATTAATTGAGCCTTTCATTGCGCCCTAACTGGGTGCAGTTTTTTTAATTAAAATAATTTGAATTTTTAAGGGGTAAAATTCCTCCAACAATTTCTTTTGTTTTATGAACAAGGTAAATATTTATAGTCGGTTCAGTTCAGTTAGGCAGCTTTCATCTCCAGGGAGGAAGCAGACTAGCTGATGTCTAGACTAGATAAGGGGAAATTTTTTATAGTCTTTATGAAATAAAAACGCAGCGCCCCATTCTCAAGATGTATCAGTCCCCGTTGGAATGGAAACTGAAACTATTCTAAAGCGTCTGCTTGATTGCCTGTATTTGAAATTTCCCACTAATGGGAAAATGGACAACAATTTTTATTATTATTATTACCACCCTTATATTAACTCGCTCTTGGATCTTGTGACATGGTACGGAACCTTTCAGTCGAATTTTGAAGCACTTCCGCTCTTAAATTTTGCATACAGGTTTGCTCCTGATGACAACATATTTGAGCAATTTTTTTTTCCAATTACGGGGTTTTTTTTTTTCCCCACAAAAACTTTTTAAAATAGATTTATTTTCCTGCGTGTCTATGGAGTTTTATTTGAATGGAGCAGTTTGTGACATCAGAATTTGTTTTGCCAGTAAAATTGTTTCTTCTAAGAGAAAAAACTTAAATTTTCATTTTGAAAATAAGGGTGGTATAAATGCTTCATTATTCTTTTTCCACGCTCATACTTAATTTTTTATTTATTTTATTATGTTGTATATTATATATCTCGTTAAGAGATGGCGCTGGTGTCATGGAATTAGTATCCTCTACGATTTAGGAATCAATTTCGAACGATTCGATAAAAATGATCGAAATAGCGTTATCAACGCATTATATTTTCAAAATGGAACAGAACATGTTACAAATAGGGGGTGATTCAGAAAGGTAGGTCAAGAATGAATTTAATGAAGATGTAAACCTAGAACGTACTCTTCCCTCCTGAATACTCCACAAAGTTTCAAGGTGTTAAGATCAATGGATTGAGAAGTTCTGACGAGATGCACCTCCTCTTACTCATGCTCATCCATTCATGCATTCGTTGTAATCGTGGTGTAGAAAATAAGCATCACTTGCGAATATCGCTGATGTAGCTTGCGGTCATCGTTCTCGCCGACTTCCTTATTTGTTAGCAAGTCGCCGATAGATTATGTTTATATGTGATCAAAAAGCAGAAATGTTTATCATTTTAAACGAAAACAAAGGTTGAACATTTCTTATAATAACCATTGTAAAAATGCTATGTTCAAATAAAAATATTGCTATCCATTTTATAATCTATTGTCTTTAAGAACAATTTCTGTTTTTTGCCTTTTCTTTAAATCCAAACACAACAACTTTCACGGCCTCTATCTCCTAAACGGTTGGATCAATTGAAAAAACACCATGAATAAAACATTTCTCAAATGTTGTGTACAATCTGAAAATAGGGGTTCCATTGCTCATTGCAAAGTCGACTTCCGTATTCGAAAATGGCGTCGGGTTTTGTTTTTTTTTAAAGTATATAAAAGTACACAAATTCTTCTATTAAAACTACTGTCAGATTTGTTTTTTAGAACTTGGCTATTTGTTCACTTTAGGTGAGACACCATATGTCGCTTGTTTGACTATTGTCGCTTGCTTGCTTGACCATATGTCTATTGTCGCTTGCTTGACTAATGCGGAGCTGGCGGACATCTCATCTACGGCGAAGCACAGGGTAATGCCACTGAAGCGAAAAGGATTTACCAACAGCCAGTGGAGAAGTCAGTGATTCTCCGGACATCTTCACCAGAATTCGCGAGAATCTTGTCCGCAGACTAAACACCTGCATCAAGGTTCAGGGTCGGCATTTTGAACACTTACTGCAATGTCATTCCTAACTCGTACAAGTTGCATTATCTCTGTAAGGATGCATTTCCGGACCCATGTTTATAGGAAGAATTTTGTTCCCCGCTATAAACTGTATTTCATTCTTGACCTACCTTTCTGAATCACCCCGTATAACAAGCTTCTTTTGCGTAGCATTGTAATAATATATTCAAGTAGAAACTTCACGATATTTTTACAAACGAAATATCCGAAGAGAAACGATTTATTTCTTTTAGAGCGACTCGGTGAAAATAGTAAAATTAACGCATGCGCTTTTCGATTCTATTTCGAGACCAGGCTATAGTAAATCAAGTGAAAAGGAATTTTTCTCTCTTGAGGCTTCTCCGAAATTTTCAACATTTTTGGGGGTTTTCTCGAATTAATGGTAGCCAGATTGTAACAAGAATGCCCGGAAACATCTGAAGGCCTGTAGTCGAAAATAGATTCAATATCTAATCGAAAACTCTATATGTAACCTAATTGCTCCTTAAGTACTAGATTAACTCGTTGAATAATTCACCAGATGGTACAGTTACTGAAATGCTAATGTTTGTCTATATGTAAACGTGTTCTTCGAGCAATGAAAATTTGAAAAAAATATCTTTTTTCCACCGTAGTGGACATTCATCCTAAAACCCGTAAATGTTCTTTCCATCAGCCTCTTTATTACAAGTTAAGCAAATAATGGCCTTATGTCCATTTTCATTGACATACGGCTCGCCATTGCCTGCAGTACCCCGACAGTGTCTGCGATCCGTCTTTGAGGTTTTGGGTTTTTCGGTTATTTTTTTGGTTATCTCAGTGTCTGCAAAGAATGAATGGCTAGCCATTCCTGTCAAGATTTACTGTAAATTAATTGAGAATATACATTGGTATGGAATAGTTGTCATACACACGCAAACGGTTGATCGAGTAATAAAAATGGCCATTATAAATTCATTTTCCCAAAATATTTGATGTTTGAATGTTTTTGATAACATAGTTAATATTGTTATCTTGAAGAAAAATGATTTCTTATTATTCTGTTTGTGCTCATTAGTTTTTTTCTGGAATATAAACTATGCACACTAATAAGCTTTTTTACGAATTTGGTCATAACGGTATAGCAGAAGATATTACTATTTTAATGTTAACAATTGAAGAAACTTTAAAGTCAACTAAAGAATTTCTGCCATCCTGTATTTATTTCAAACGTTAATTTTTTTCCCTACATGCCCGCGACTGAGAGAAGATTATGGCTTTAAACGAACCCGCATCCTTCCTCCTCCTCTCCGCTAAATTATACAAAAAAAGGATGTCGTTGTCGTTCCATTTCGGATGCTGTTTTGTTTCTGCCCTTTTATTCCCTTTTTCCTGGCGACCGTCATTTCCCTTCCCTAGACTTCCCTTCTTTGATGGCAATAAATCAAAGGGTGGTGGAGGGTGAGGGTTCATCCCCCCCCCCCCGCCTTCTCTTTGCGAAGCCTCGCTCCCTCTAAATCAACCGCGCACCAGCAAACGTCATATGTAAGCCGATTAACTGAGTTGAAGTTGGAAGTTGTGCAGTCATAAATTGAACACAGAAAAGAGAAATGAAATTAATCTGGAGCAATTTTCTTCTCGTACGAGAAATGCACGTTGGCCTATAAAGCTATTAGACGCTCTGGTTTCATTCGAAATTATTGTTTAATGTGTAAGGAAAAGTTAAACGCAATGCACAGATGTTTCAAAATATAAATATATATATGGGCATATTTAGATAAACATTATAAAGCTTTATTAGAATTTTATTTATAACCGTGAAGTAATGTTTTTTTCAGCTTTATAACTTTACTTTGAATGAATAGACAACTTCAGGATTTTTAAAAATTGAATTCAATTTTGCATGGCCATATGATCTCTTAAGTATATTTTAATATAATTAAAGGTCCACTTATTACAAGGAATATCCAATTAAAAAATTAGCAAATATGCTTGATGATATTTAAAGAACACATCTTACACTACTTTTCTACGTAATTTTCTTCGTTGTTAATGCATTTGTCGTAGCATGGCAGCAGGTGTTATATTTTCTTGTCATAGAAAGGTTCCGCCTGTGAAGCAAACCACGACGCTGTTTTAAAGAACGATTTCAAATGCTTTGAACAGACGGAAATCAGCTGATGCAGGGTCTGGACTTTAGGAGGGATGATCAAATTGTTTTCAGCGGAAGGCCTAAAAGAGATTTTGAGTTGCAGCAGCAGAGTGCGGGCGTGCATTGTCTTGAATCAACCCAACACCCTGAATAAGCATACCACCACGTCGCTTATTCTGTATTGCATTTGACAATTTCTTAGCGATCAGAAAACGAATCGCAGAACGAATTTCATACTGTACTTTGAAAGTCCAAATAGCAAGTAAATCATGCATTAGGCTTAATCTGTAAATTGTGAATCCGTGGCATTTAATTTCTCCAGTAGGAGATGGATAGGGAATTCTATTAAAAAAGCTTGATTAAAAAAATAATGTACAATTTCTTGATTTTCTGAGACACTCAGAAGAATGGCACGAAGCATTGAATATGGAGCCGGTACGATGGCGACAAATCATCAAACTCAGCACGCATGCGCACATTCATGAATAACATAAAGGCAAAAATAATATTTAATTATAAAGATTATAGGTGTACCTAGAAGCGATAGATCCTTTGGATAAGAAAGGGTATTTCTATTTAGTTCGTGTTGCTTTTGCCAAGGCATTTTGATTCAGGGCCGAGGGATCAGATTTTCGAAGAACTTCAACCGCCTGGTCTGACAAATCCTATTGTTATCATGATTAAAATCATCTTCACAAAGTGCGATTTTGGTATGCCCTATCTTATCCGGTATACACTGAGTGAGCATATTATTATGACCACCCTGACTGTATCTCGTTGGGCCACCTTTTGCCTTTAATACTGCGGTGATTCTTTGTGGCATTGATTCCACGAGATGTGGGAAGGTGGTGGGAGGAATCGGACACCATGCCTGATGGATAGCACTGTCTGATTGTGCTAGATTGGACAGTGGTGGAACCAGCCGTCTGTTGGTTCGTTCGCCCTCATCCCACAAATGCTCAATTGGAGTGAGATCTGGGGATTGTGGGGGCCACCGAAGTAAGGTAAAGTCCCCTTCATGTTCATGGAACCACTCTTGCACAATGCGAGCTCTGTGGCATCGCGCATTGTCTTGCTGGAAGTAGCCATCTCCATTGGGGTACGCCATCAACATGACAGGGTGGACTTGATCGGCGACGATACGGAGGTATGCTGTGCCATCCAGACGTTGTTCAACACGTATTAACGGACCCAACGCATGCCAGGAAAACATTCCCCAGACCATAACACTGCCCGCACCGGCCTGAAGTGCTGATTCCGCCAAATTCCCACGCGGCCGTCTGCATGCTGTAACTGGAATCGTGACTCGTCAGACCACATTATTTGTTTCCACCAGAGATCCTTAATCCTAACGAGATGCGACAACAAGCAAAATTCCCATAGCAAACTTGATATGCAAACTTGATATGGCAAAAATACCCGTAGCGTCATCTCCTAACAAACGCTCAAATGACAAGAGAGCATTCGCAAGAATCGTCATCTTGTAACTAACCATGGCCGACTAACAATACTTCTTTTATTAATTAATTAGAAATAAACTCTTTTTGATTTCTTTCTTAATTTCTTTAATTTTTGATTTAATTTAAATAATTTTCCGCATGTAAAGGAACATATCGTATTTTAAACATCGAAATATTTAAAAATCTCTGCCTTGTCGCCGTTGCCGTCTGCTTTCCGTGCTCTGAAGACGTTTTGATGACGTCAGATATTATCAAGACCTACAGCGCCCTGATAACTAACACCCTCGTAACTGACCCTCGTAGCTTTCATCTGGCAACACCCTCATAACTAACCTGCGCAGAAGAAAGCTGTGCGAACCATTTCGCATATACGGATTGTCGCATCTCGTTAGGATTAAGGATCTCTGGTTTCCACTGCTCGATAGTCCAGTCCTTGTGCTCCTGAGCGAATTGGAGTAGTTTCCGCTTGTTGGCTGCAGACAGCAAAGGTGTGCAGACAGGTCTCGGCTTCCGTATCCCATGCGATGCAGTGTGCGGCGGACAGTGCATTCAGAGACGGTTTTGGAGGACCCCTGAATAAGGTCAGCAGTGACTTGATGTACAGTTGCCCTTCGGTTATCCTGTACCAGTCGTGACAGTCTCCGTTCTGTCCGATCATAAACCATCCGCGGACGGCCACAAACGCGAACGTTTAGACCCTGTCTTCCGGCTAACCGTCCAGTCTTTAAATACTTTAACGACGGCTACTGTTTCGCTGATACTCGCTCCATAGCTCCGAGCACCTACAATCATCCCGCGTTCGAAGGCTGTTAAATCGCGTCGTTTACCCATAGTTGAAGAATGGAACACGTCAACTGTTGTCGACGACACCCAGCTTCCCTTTTTATGTTGATGCGACTTCCGTCGCGCATTTGCATAAACATGTCAGGTGGTTATAATAATATGCTCACTCAGTGTATTTACCATAAAACTGATAGGAGCATAATACAGGAAACGGTCATAAGTGTAGCTCTCTTCGCCTTTTTAGCCACCCTTATCTTCCATTTGACACTTTTCTTCCAAATCCATGCATACGTCGATGTGCTCCAAACAGAGACCTCTGGGGTTTTGGATGAACACCATGAAATGAAATCCGATATTGAGGCACTGAAAGATTGATTTAATGATCGTGGTAGGCTTATCAACATTACGTAAACGGTAACAATTAAGTGTTCACGATACAAATATCCGGACTCTGTTTTACACGAAATTTTGGGGTTCCAACTTCACGCCCAATTTAATTTTAATCATTATATCGATTCCTTAATTAGATTCTAACACAAGTGAACTAACTGGTGAGAGTGATTAAATCAAAGATTATTTCCACATTATAATATCAGGCTTCAATTTGGTCGCTGACTCGAAACGCAGTTTACTGAAATAGAAAGTTGTACACAATAGAATGTTGAGTACAGACCTCAATATATAACTTTGTTTTCATAATTTGCACACCTACCTTCTTTTAGCTCTATCATCCGAGAGGGAAATTGCCAAGCTGAAAGAACTATACAAAGCCATCTACTAGTATTTGCCATCCAGATTATATCATTTCAGGGAATCACGAGAATACAGAATATTAGGAAATTATTATCCTTTTACCTGCTTTGAATATTGGAATGAATCATACGTCTTCGTATGTCTCCGCAGGACGCACCCTATATAATACATAATAATATTTTATTTATAAATTTTCAAGATTTGTCCCTTTAAAGCTGAAACTCGGTTTATTTCTAAGGTCAATTGCTCTTTAAGCTTAAAGATCATAAATTTATTCATTGAAGTCATTAAAAATGTATTATTTAATTCTGTTTCAGGATGTCACTTGTCATTGACAGAAACCATCGCATAAAATATTTCAAACTTGTGAGGATTAAATGCGAATCTCTTGGGATTAAAAATCTAATATGAAAATCACGAAATCCTATTATATTTATACTGTTTCGCCCAATTTGACAGTTTTAACTGTAATTTGGACTGTTAATCCGTGTGTAGCAGGAGGTGTCTCCCCCTGTTGACGATTATCCGGATTTAGAAACTGTAAACGAAGGGATCGGAGTATTTTTTCTCACATACGTAAAATTTATCCAGTCGGGTGTGAGGAGCCTCTTCTCTTTGCAGCATCTGCTCGCTGACATATGTTAGTCACTGACATGTGTTCCCCATTGCTATCCTCATGGGTGTAAGTATTACGTATTCCCAATAGTAGGCCTGTAACCGGTTTAAAATGTAAGCGTACTTTTTTTTCTTTAACATTAGTACTGGAAGATCAATAAGAGTTGCATTACTTTATGTTAAAACTTTCACATTTAAAAATTTGATAATTGTGATTTAAACGTGATTCCAAGTTTCAATATGTTATCTGTTCACGCAGAAATACACTACCCTAGACACCATCACTTTAATAGAAACACTCAAAAATATACGTAAGTTTCTGATAAGTTTCTATCACAGCTTTTGCTGGTCCACCTTTTGCTGCTATCGCAGCTTCTACTCTCTGGGGCATACTGTCCAGAAGTTTCTGATACGTTTCGACAGGTAATTTTCGCCATTCTGCCGTAAGTGTTTTGGACAGTTCGATCACGGATTTCGGGCGTTCCGCACAAGCGCGCAATCGACATTCCAACACGTCCCACAGATGTTCGATGGGGTTCAGATCGGGGCTCTGGGCAGGCCAGTCAAGTTCTCGAACCCCCTTTTCATCAAGCCATGTGCCGTGCTGAAACAGAAAAGGGCCATTGCCAAAGTGCTGCAGAGAGATGGGAGTGCTGCGTTGTCCAGAATGTCTTGGTAACGCTCTTCGTTTAGATGTCCGTCCACAGAAACGATTGCACCCAACCCATACAATGAAAAGCGCCCCCACACCATCACTGACCCTCCGCCGAACTTCACCGTGGGCACAACACAGCTTGGCAGATAACGTTCGCCGGGCGTTCGTCATACCCAAACCCGGCCATCGATTGCCAGATGGTGCAGCGGGACTCATCACTCCATTCAACCATTCGCCATTGATCCAGAGTCCAATGTCGTCGCTCTTTGCACCATTGCAATCTCCTCGATGCGTTGCTGGTGCTGATGTGAGGTTTGTGGGCTGCCGTTCTGCCATAAAAACCCATTGCATGCAGTTCCCTGCGAACAGTCAGAGTGCTGACAGTTGTTCCCGTCGACTCTATGAACGATCTTGTCAGTCCATCTAGCGATGTGTGACGATATGCAGTGATCATTTTACGAAGAGCTCTTTGGTCTCTGGCCGACATGATCTTGGGTCTTCCAGTCCTAGGCGGAACACTTGTGGTGCCTTTCTCTTTCCATGCCCGGATTACGTTGTGAACGGTCGATTTCAGGATATTTAGGAGGATTGACGTCTTTAAAAGTTTTGCCTGAGTGTTAAATGTAATGTTGAGCGTATAAATGCATGAGGCTAAGTTTTTGTGTGACACTGCCCTGCAAAGCTGTACTGTATTTTTGGGTATATTAAAAATTGTTCAACCGTATTTTGATGCGTGTGTTTGTCATAAATAGGCCAGTAGGTGACCGTAAATACGATTCCCCAGAACCGTGATGAACTTGTCTCTGTGGAATCTCAAAGTTTTAGGCCAGAACGCCTAAACGCCTGAAGGATGGGTGTATTTGTTGTACCTAGGAGGGATTTTCCTAGGGGGATTGCAATTTTTGACGTTCTTCAGTGGGAGCTTACAGAGTGGTTCGTCACACGAGAATCTCGTGATTGGAATCGGCGCTTAGAACTGTGCACGCAGCAAAGGGGACAGCGCATTCAACATATTATCTAGCAGTTTCATGCGAACTTTTCGAAACGGATAGGTCAGACCCGACAAGTTTAATGAATTTAGGAGAAAATTCTCGTGTTGTTTTGCAGTAGTTTACTCAGATGTCTACTTTTCCAGCCGGTTTTGGAGATAAAAGGCTTTAATGCTGGGACTTTTGGACCATACTGTATTTTGAGAAGCAGAAGGGATGTGTTAATTTAAGGTAATCAAACGTTTTAAATTAAAAATTAATTTGAACTCGTTCTTGAAAGATACTTGGGCAATGCATCAAGAATACAAGTTGCAAAATGGAAACTAAAATTGGACACAGAGTTGTAAAATCCTGAAAACAGCTGACATTTCGGATAGAGACTATGCTTTATCAAAGTTAAATAATAATAAGAAACTTTCGTATTTCAGTGTTTTTGTGTCTCGTCCTTCTTTTCTTTTATACCCGTTAAAGATTGCTGAATGTTAAAACGAACTAATGGAACCCGCTGCCTCTATCTGAGCATGTTCCGATTTAAACTTTAAATTTTATTAATCAATCTTAATTTAGTTTGGTTCACGTCGCATAATGCTTCGTTTATTCTGTTAATGTCACTTGCTCCGAAGTACGCATTACGATATTAGCATGAATAGACAACTTAGGGAATGAGGCAACTGATTGGCTTAGTTTGGAATTCAAAAGCTCTTACTTTAATAACAAATGCGATTAATTCGATAATCGTTCATGACGACATTAGATATGATTAAGAATTTTAGGAATATATGCTTATTTAGCGTCTCGTTAAACTTTTATTTCCATTAAGATTTCCATTAGAAATCTCTGCTAGAAATAATTTGTAAAGATAAATTATTTAAATTATTTGAAGACAGATAACTGTTGTACTGTCTTCCATAAGCAAAGATTGTTTTAAAGTATTCTCTCTCAATGCAGAAGAAAATGATTTTTCACTCTAAGAAAATGGAAAAGGAAGAAAAAAAAAGTCGCTGCAGTTTGATCTCCAATTCTCGTTATTTGTTCCCGGATTGTTGCAAAAACTTGAAATGGAATTCACCCTGGGCTGTTAGGGAACGGAGCAAGTCTAATAAAATCTGAACTTAATTCGTGAATCATTGGCTCGCCATCTTCCTTTTTCCTTGTGATGACAGGGAAGTTTGAGAGCGACGACAACACGTGTGCGTCTCGCCCGGCAAATGGTCCACAGTTAAAAGGCTCTTCGCTTCATCGGCGCCACGAAATGATCCACCCACGCAATTGGATTAGTTTCTAAGTTCCTTTTCTGTGCGAAAGACATTACAAAGACATTAGAGGGCATTGTTGTGAAACGGTGACGAGCGTCATCAGTTTTTAACGCCCTCCAACGACGACCGACGACGACGCCCGACGACTCCTCCTTCACCGGCAAAGGAAAAGGAAGGAAGGAAGGAAAGAAAGAGACGCCTTTACTCCGAAGAAATCAGTTCGATCCTTAATGGAAAAAAATTACAAATATTTTTCATGCCCGGCGTTTTTTCTCTCTACACATTTTATCCTTTTCTTTCTCTCAATTTTATACTTTTATGTGTTCTGTATCTTTTTATTTGTTTATTTATTATTAAATGCATACCTAAAGGGAGCGCGAAGATATACTTTTCGGGTTTAATGAAGTAACCTTAAACTCGAAATTCCATCAGCCTTCTAATTAATTCAAGTTGTTTTACAATTAATTAGGTTTTGATCTTTAATTATCTCTACAGGTAGCGTGCCGTTATTTGCTTTATTTCTTGCTGTTGGGCGTCATGGTATTTTTAACACTACTCATAATCGGAAATTTTTTTCTTCTTGAAATTACAAATAGGTAGAGGTTTTTGGAAATTTTCAAGAGTTCAATTTCAATGCAATTTTAGTGAGGCGAAGACATTTGAGGAAATTTTAATATTTGAATTACTGTAGTTGCTCAGAGCAGCTGAATTCGAGTTTTATTTTTTTTACTTGATTGTTGTTTCATCTTTGCTTAGTATTTCATCTTCAATTTCATCTTCAATTTCTTTATTATTTCAATTTTACTAGTAATTGAAAGATTTTTTACGGGATTCGCGTTTTTTTATCCTTGCGTTTTTTGTATTTTGTTTGTTTTTTTTAATTGACATATTAACAAATAAGAAAATGTTGATCGGCATTTTAATTGTATGGAGTAATTCTAAAGTCCTGCAACCTATGTTTTCCGTTAGATTTCCCATAAAGATAGCATTTTAAAATTCGCGGTGTGAAAACTTCATTTTACGCATGTTAGTGAGCACCAAGGCCAACTATAAATACGTGAGGACACAGTGACGTGATAGAATTCAACATGGAGTATAACGAAAGCTGTTCATTGTGGAGTGTTATTTAAAGACTAATTCCTTCAAAAGTGTTCAGACAGCGATTCTTAAATATTTTGCACTTGACATGTGCCTAATAAGTCAATATACACAGTTTAGTCCAGAAATGAGGGAAACAAGTAGCGTTAATTAACTTCCAAGAAATGCAATCCACCTCGATCACCTAATCTAACACCACTATACTTCGGTAGGAATCAAATTGAAATCCGCATGGGTTAATTTTCCCTTTTCACTGTCGCTCCAATTCACCATAAGGAATATTGTAAAATTATAATTCTTTCAGGTATTATTTCGATCATTTTTAACGATATCAGTCGAATCCTGGAGGTTACTAATTTGATTACAGTAGCACCATCTCTTGATGAGATGTAAAAATAATAAACAGTATATAAAATATAATAAAAAAAAATGTATTATGTGGTGTGTGGCTTTTTTTTTCGTTACTAAAAATAAGTGTGCATTTTTTCATTACTGGGAAGTTTTTTTCATAAAGCATTCAAACAGACGCCTTAGTATAGTTTCGGTTTCCCTTTCATCGAGGGTTGATATCAGTTTGAGCATACGCAATTCGTTTTGTTTATAAATAGCAGTACCAGACTGTAGATTTTTTTCTCTTTTTTTGGTCTTATCTCAAATAACAATATGCGAAAACAATTAAACGCATTTGAAATATGTTATTATTATTTTTTTTTTTTTTTGTTCAATCGGGAAATTTGGTTTGTCGGACTTTAAATTACCTTGAAGGAGTCTATGTCTTAAACGCTGCAGTTCCAACCGTTATCTTTATATATAAAAATGAATGTTTGTTTGTTTGTACCGTATGCTTTCTTATACCATTCATCCAATTGCGTTGAAACTTTGCATACTAGGTCTTCAAAGCAAAAGAAAGGTCTGTGTCTACCTGAGATTTCTCAAAAAAAAAATTTTTCGTTTTTTTTTTTTTTCGACAAAAATCTAATTTATGGTGTCAGCGCTTATGATAGTCCCTGACTCCTGCCGCCATCCTTGAAGCAAATCGGGAAGCCTCGCCTTCAAGTGTTGGAGATGCAAAACACATGTCTAAACAGGCGGAAAACTTTTATTTAGTTCTTTCATACGCAGGCCATGGGATGATAGGTTTTTTTTATTCGTGAACTTTGCTTTTTCTTTTTTTTCTAATTCGCAAGTCTTTGAACATGGTTTCAATTTCAGTTTCGTGTCGAACATCTTTCAGATACGTTCTTCCATTTCAGTTACGTAATTGTTTATGTTTGCTTTTCAACGCAAGAGGAAGGCCACTGAGGATAATGGTTACTTTCGTATTCGAGTTTCTGGAAACTGTCTGCAATGTTTTTGGACAATACGTAACAAACGAAAAATTCGCCCATTACCTTTAAAACTCATCTTAAAAAGTGGACTTTTTTTCGCCAACAGATGACGTCATATTCAAAACGAGACAGTCTTCTTTTTGGGGACCAGCGGAAAAACTCTGCTTGGCTGGATTCTATGAGCTGAATCTATCCAGACCACTGAATCAGAAATCGAAACTGGGGCGAAACGAATGACTTTACTAAATGTACTGAATGTATCATATTGACTGTGTCAAAATGATACTGAGTCGAAATGAATGTGACGAAATGAATTCCTACATATAATCGAAAATTCGCAATTCTTTTTTCATTTTGGAAATTTGATATGTGAATAGAATCTAATGTATCAAAGTAAAGTCAGGGATAGATTAATGACATAAAGAATCTTTTTTACAATCATTTTAATACAAATTAATATTTTTAATTATAATTTTAATACTGCCTTTAAAAACTGATAGCACCATATTGCATGAAACTCTTTAGAGTAAAATATTTCAGGTTATTAAAATAAATATATAAACTCGCATTTGCAGTGACCATAAACAAAGCACAGGGACAATCGCTGCAAGTGTGTGGACTAAATTTGAAAAATCCATGCTTCTCTCATGGACAGTTGTACGTGGCCTGCTTACGCGTCGGAAAACTTTCTGATTTATTCGTGTACGCACCAGATGGAAAAACCAAAAATATTGTGTATCCAAAAGCACTGCAAAAAACGGAATTAAAACAAACACACACTCTGTTTGAGCGGCATTGCAACGCATGGCGGATACTCGTACTAAATAATAATATACGAGCTAGCCGGCGTTGCTCGGGCTGTTTTTTGATGAAATTTTGCAATATCTGAATGTGAATATACAGAAAAAAATGAACACATGAAAAAAGCTAAGAATTAATAAAGTAAAATACATATTCAAGAAACGAAAATGCTACCAATATCCATTTAGCAGTTCTATACCAATATCCTCTCCAACTACGGCCCTTTAGCAGTTCTACTCGACTTCGCTCATGTTGGAATGTTGTGTATAGCTGAGCAAGTTTGACGCAGTGCCGGAGAAAAACGGTGAAGAATAATGTATGTAGTTTCGAAAGTAGAAGGAAATAGAAAAAAAAGGAAGCCATCCTCTGGTCTGACGTATCTTCACCCGTGGCTTTAGTTCGCAAACTTTTTTTCATGTGTTCTTTTTTTCTGAATATTCATATTCAGATATTGCAAAATTTCATCAAAAAACAACCCGTGCAACGCCGGGTATATCAGCTAGTTACAAATAATTATGAACTCTAAAGCTTAAAATAACTTCTGAATTTTTATCTCTAAATCAATGATATTTAGCAGGGTATTGCTCATACATTGAATTTGTTCAGCTTTTAATACTTTATAATGAGTATTAAATCTATATCTAGATGATGTAAATGTAAACGATAGAAATTATAATGGCTTTAAATTTTCTATTCCCATTTTAAGTTGTTCTTAATAATGCAGACACGAATTTGTTTTTTCTTCGCCATTTGTGTAGAAAAACGGTAAAAAAAATTATTTCTCCTGGCTGTTCGTTGAATGCTTTTTCATAAAATCGATGAATTTTTTTTTCATAAATTTTTCCCGGTTTCCCTTTAAAAGTTAACAGGAGGAAAAAGTGAGATGCTTCAAATTTAATATTAGCAAAAACATATTACAACATTATTGCCTGTTAGTAATCAAATAATAATAGCTTGAATATTCTTCTTTAAGAATTTTTTTCCTTAAATATATATTTTATTGAATTCGGCATTATACAAAGTGGGAACCTGTTTTGTTTTCCTTACCTCCCTTTTGCTGAGGTTTTGGAATCGTCCGCCATCTACAAGCAAGAACAAAAGGAGAGAACGAATTTTGTATGTATGAGTTAGCTTTAATGACAACAATAATAATAAGTGGATAAATTGATGTTAAAAGGTGCTTCTTTTTTTTTCATATTGCTTCATTTTATTGTTAAAATTTGTAAGTATTAAAGACCTAAATTTACTCCAGTTACATTGATTTTGTGTATTAGTGCTTATTTGTTTCAGTATATGTGGTTTAGTTTTATTTAGAGTAATTTCTAATAGCAACTGTGTAATTAATGTAATTTTGGTAGGTCGGTTTCATGAAAAGGATTCGACAAGTCGTTCTCTTGCGAAGTTCTTTTAAATAAATCTTGAATTTAAAATTACATATTGAGAGGAGCTGCCTGATCCTTATCGCTTTTTCAAAATGTTTATTATTTATTATTATTATTCTTTCTTATAAATATTTTTAAAAAAGTAAATGTTTGAAATTTTATCGCTCCTGTCTTTGATATCGTTCTCGTCGAATGATTTAGCCCGGGAGGTAAAGTTGAGTGAAATTGCGCTGTTGAGATTTGCTTGTGTAAATTAGAGCAGAACGAATTCTACTTCTAATTAGCTGTGTTTGTTCTTTTCGTAAGCAAATACAGTCGTTATTAGTTCTTCGTGGATATGAAGTTAAGCCAATTAAACGAAATGAAGAAGTGTGTGTTGTCATCGATGTTCGTTTGGCGTCTATTGGAGAGAAGGGGAAGGGAAGACACGAAAAAAAAGCATACCCTAATGGTGCCAATGATGTATCATCACTCTTTCGAAAGTAATGAAAATCATTCGTATTAATTGACTCGTCGTGTTTTGTTGCTTCTCCTCACCTCGTCCTCCCTTATTCATTTATCGTACTCATTGCGATATTTGGAGGGCCATGTAACAAGCAGAAATTACTTTTGCTCTCTTCGTAAATGGCGAACTTTTCTTGCTCGCTTTCCCTTTTGCTGCCGAGCTGCTGGATCGATAATAACCACCTTCCCTTCTCTTCTCACCTGAAGTGTTGAAGCGGTAAATCAAACTTTTACAATACTCTACCCTCTCGTCGCGTTCCCTTCCCCGCCGGCCATAGAGATAAATATTATAATGTTCGAGGGACTCTCTCACTGACTCTAAAATGCGTTTCACATGGTGAAAAGAACTTTAAGATACGGCTTCATTATCCAGAAATAAAAAGATGATAGAGTAGAGTCATTTGCTTTTTATCAGAGTTCTCATTGGAATTTATGGTTGTAGTAACCTCTTCGCTGATAAACATGGCGTTCTTCATTCATGAATGCAAATGTGTCTTCTTGAATGTAGTTATTTTAACTGTTTTTGTGCAGGCGCGAAGGGCACTTTTTTACAAGTTTTTTTTTTATTTTTATTTTTTTATATATACTTGATATGCTCTGTTAGTGTTTATGTTTAAGAGATTTGTTCGTAAAATTTTTAGTGAATACACTATCGTATGACAATTAAACAGAAATCCAAGTTAAGCTTAAAACGTATTTCTTACCTAATCTTACAACACTTAAAACCCTAATCTTTCATATTAAACAAATTTTCTATGATCTTATAATTCATAAATTTATAAAATTATAAATTTTAGAAATTTTTTTGTTTGTAGAAGTAATGAAGAACTGGTAAACTTATATACAACACTGTCTTTGGCATTAATGCTCTCACATAATGAAGTAAAGTCTTTATTAAAAATTTTAAGACTTAATTTTTTTAAATGTGTCATTCATAGTGAACTTATAATATTAAAATACAATTTTAAGATAAGTTTAGAAAAAGTTTTCTCCTGTTAAATTTAAATTCTAGTCTAAACCCATTGAGCTATTACGGACACGATCTATTAAAACAAAAAAGAGTACTATGGAAAAGAAACATGTTTTATTTTTTTAAAAATGCAAGAATACGTTTAACACATGAACGAACACAGCAGACCTGGACCTGCTGTCTACTTCTATGTATTATTTAACAGCTGAGAATAAAAATAAAAAAGAAAGGCATTTGTTATTAAGCTGTTATTGCCCAAACATGGTGGGTTTCACTAACACCACAGTAGAGATATTGGTGGCTTCGGGGAAAGTGAACCGTCCAGAGTACTTTTTGCTTATTCTTAGGAAACCGATTTCATATACTTCATTTGACTTCTTATATTGTAACACTTTACGAATGTAAAGTGGTCTATTTTTTTTTTTTTTACATGGTTAGGCTAAGTTAAAGATGCTGTTAGTAAAATTGCATTTTCTGCGAATTGGCTATCTTTTTGTGAGATGGGACTTTGTTTTTCTTTCTTATCTCTTAACATTTGTCTTTCCGCTGAAGATGGGTACCTGATACCCGAAATACGTATCCGGTATTTCAATTTTATTCCTTGTGGATTAGAGGTTAGGTTAGATTATTCCCTTTTTGGTTGTTCCATTCCATAGTATTTGTTTTGTTTAATTTTTGTTCTGTATGGGTTTTCGGCCCATATTGAATATATTTTTTTAAATTTAATTTGCATGTAAGATTACTTAGAGCAGATATCAATTCTCTCATCCAATACCGTAAATTTAATGTACTTCGATTTCAAGAATAAGACTGTTAATTCCATGGTTAAGAGTTAAACAATTTGCGAAACGCAAGTGATTGGACCTTGAAATTCGATGCCTGTTCAGCCAGTTAAGGTACATTCCATTCCAGTATTTGTTTAATTTTTGTTTTCTTCCTTTTGGCACTCGTTCCCCTAAAGGTAATATAATTCATTGTTGTAGTATCTAAAGTGCGATAATGGCACAAATAATCCAAAACAATCCCTTCAGTATGTCTGCGCAATCCCACACAATATTGGGAAGCATCATTTCATCCCTGCGTTAACATGTAGCTATTAACTAATGAAAATTTTCCGAAATGTAAAGAACTGTCCGTTTTCGCTGTTATATATAAATTGTTTAAGATTGAAGTGGTATAGGAGACAGACTAATTCAGCAGTTTTATGTGCTGGTGGTGTTTTAATCTTATTTAATTTTCAACAGTAACTCTACGCGTAGATAGAGTATGGTGAGGACATCTTCTGGAGAAAATCTCAAATGCGAGCGAATAAGCTGGATTTAAGAAATCGACTTGTCCGAAGTATTCTCACTCTCCCCTAAATAAATTATTTTATTTGAATAACCTGCGCAGTCTTAGTTATATCTTGTGCATTTTATATTATACGAGTATCCCAAATTCATTTCTTATATCATCTAATTAAAGAAATTTTATTGGTGTTTTAATTTAAGAAAAGCCAGTTTCATAAAAGGATATTTTAATATTAGAAAACAAAATAAAAGTTACCGGAAAGAAATTTTAAAGTACCTATTTTTAAAGCATATTAAAATCTTTTAAAATGTTTACATTCGCAGTAGTTTACATGTGCTTTGTTATTGCACTGCCTCCTGTGATTTTTCTTCTATTCCAGTCTTTAAAGCAAGAGTGTATATCACTGGAGGCCATAACCGTTCGTCTTGTTCGTTGCTTTTCTGTTGTTTCTTATTTTATTTATATATCCCAGGCCATCAGCGTGTTATTTTCACTTCATATCTTTTGGTATATCTTTTACCATCCTTCCTCTGTTTTTCCTTTTTCTTTACTTTTCCTCCCTTCCCTTCTTGATTCGTGTTGTCGTTATGAGGACATCCAATTTTCCAAATTAGTTACACCGGGTCGGCTTATCTCTAAGGATCTAACCATTTTTTCCCTTTTTCTTTTTTGCTTTGCTATCGTATGTTTGTTGTGTAGTCGAGTCGTCGTTATCAGTTACCTTCGTACGAGTGCAGGTAGTCGCAATTGTGGATGGAGACGTGGTCTTAAGTGAAGGGAGAGACGACGAAAGAACAAGATAGGCCGACAGGGAGACTTATTTAACAAAATGAGTTTCTTGCTTTTAACCACTTTCTTTCTTTCTTTCTTTTGTGTGGGTTTTTTGCTTTTCTCTCTCTCTCTCTCTCTCTCTCCAGTTTTCGCTTTCTTTTCGTTCTCTCACAACTTTACCTACTGGATAAACAAACAAACAAAACGGTTTGCACTTTTATCCCCATCTACACCTTCAGCTTTTCCTTTTTTTATATATACTTTTAATTTTGTTTACAACTGTTTAGTTTGTTTTCTTTTCCACGCGACGTTAATCTGTCATCGTCACCGTTCATGTTCATCAAGCGTTCGTCGATCACGACTCTTAATATTAATCATCGAGTTGCTTTCATTTTTAATTCATGATGAAAGGTCTTATTTAAACAATTTATAAATTTAAAAAAGCTAATACTAGCTTATCATTATTAACTTGCGATGCATCTATTCATTAATATCAAATACGTAAATTTGACATATATAAGAATCTTTTTTATTTAGACTGGCGACCCCCTCCTCAGACGGAAATAATATATCCCTAAATATTTTTAATACAGAATCATCTAATCGTTATTAGCATCATTTACCTATTAATATTTATTTTAAAAGCATTTTAAACTGGTTAAAAATTTTAATAATGAATTATATAGTTTTAAAAATATTTTGAATTCATATATTTTAACGGCTAGGTATAAATTATCCGGCCCACGTGAATATTAGTCACGTACGAAAACGAGACTTCCGAAGGACAAAAATCGAAAATACATGTAAGGGCTTATAGTACTGTACCATATTTTAAAATTATCAAATTTAGTTCGCTATAGAAGGTGTTAGGAAAGGAAACTAAATTTTTTTTCGTTATAAAGAGAATTTCGTAATATCGAATTTCGTTGTGACGGGTGTTATTTAACTTGGGTCTACCAAACTTTAAAAACAATTCGTTCTATAGAATATATCATTATAAAGAGGTTCATTATAAAGAGTATTTCCCTGTATATATATCTGCAATTTTTTTTCAAACACAAAACATTGCTTTCGATAAAATAACACTGGTCGGCATGAAAAACAGCCCCGACTCAGTTTTGGCTGATTCTTACGTAAAATGATCTCCTGAATCCGAATATGACCTCCGTTTTCCCCATCACCCAAGATTATTTTCGTATTCAGGACATTTTACATAAGAATCAGCTGAAATAGTGTCGGGGCTCGAAAAATGTTTTAAATTTGCAGACTAGTGTAATCTGTAGGCAAAACTTTAACATGTTCTTTAATTTACAACATTATTTGTCCATTGAGTATCATTATTACAGTATTTCATTATCCAAGAATATGTTGAAATTAGATTAGAATAAGATGCTTAAAAGAAGCTTGTTTTAATTATAAATGGTTTCCTATAGTCGATATTATTTTCCATAAAATTACAGAGAGTAACGCGAAATTTGAATTTCTTTCCTTTCACCTTCTCCCCTTCCAACAATGGGAGATAGATAACTTAAACAGCGTATATTATCTAGATCAGTTTACTATTTACATAATTGCATTCATAATAATGGTAGACACCCTATTTTGATATCATTATTTCCATGGAATTTCGTTGAGGATGACTTTTCTTCGGCGATATCCTTAACGAGCGCCTATTTTGGTCTATCGAAGTTATAAAGTATCAGAAAATGATATTTTATTTAACAAATGAATCTTTTTCACGTAAAGAGAGTATACGTGACGCACTCCCTTTTTTAACATGAATTTTTAATTACCGGTATATGAAAACTGCAAATTTAAAGCGTAGGAAAAATACTTGTATAGGGTACCGGTATAGGAAAATGTTTTATTTCTTTGAAATGTTTTCACTTTTTCATAATAGTTTAATAAGGATTAAATATAATTGGGAATATGCTGTAAATGGGGCACATTTTTATAGATTTCATATAAAGGGTGTCCCTAAAAGGTTTTTACAACTTCGTTAGTATTCACATTACCATCTATACCTTCTGTAAGCTGATGTGTTAGGATCGATTTCAAGTACAATTTAGATCCTCTCATGTTTAGAATGATATCTCAATAGCACACAGTAACTCAGCGTTATGGCTGCATTTTACTTCTCTGGAAATAGCTTCTATCGACAGCACCGTGCACCATGCCACCACAACGCCGGCTAATTCATAGAAGAATTCACGGAACAGGACAGAGATTACAGGGAACTGCACAATCACCATATATCTCAATCCTGCAAAAGAATTTATAGGGCGAGCGGGATAATACGAGCATTCGTAACATAAAACTTCACTGACGTCGAAGTTACATTGACTAGTAGAATATTTCTGACATAAATGGAGATTTGCAGAAGTAATTTTTTGGCCAACATTACTTAATCCCTGTTAAATTAGAACATACGCGATATCTATCGAATCGCATATTTTTAAGTAATGAATAAAATAATGTACAAATAGTTGTATATTTTTTATATTTTATTTACCAATTTCCTTTAATTTGACCCCTTATTCGAATTCATATAATTGATGCCCCAAAATAAAGAAATGAGTATAATTGAACTTGTTTATTAATTAACCTTCTGGTTCTATACATACTCGTATTGAATAACGAGTTAATTTTAAACTCTGTAAATAGTCCATTAAAAAAATAACATAGCTGCTAAATCTTTAAGAATTTAGTCTTGAGGGAAAACGTGAAAGCTATTTTGAATATACATGTATAAATTGGTTTTGATCTGTGTTTAAAAGCGGTTAACCTTGTTCATGTAATAGATAATTTAAGGTCTGTGTCTATATGCTTTTGCAAAATTTGAAGAGAGGCTGTTCTACAGATTGTCTTAGCGGTAAGCATGACATGAAAGGTGTTTACATTTCCATCGGGTGTAGGATTCGAATCGTTTGCATTTGGCCTTAGTTGAAGAAGAACACAGAAGATCTCTTTGATATTTCACCTCGACCAGGTTCAAGTGGTTGCACGATCGACCATTTTTGTGGAAGATGTTTTCAGGAGAGTTGAAAAGTGGACGGGCGGTTTGCCAGGTTAACTTAAGGCAATGTCTGGAACAAATGTTTATATACTGCAAACAAGGCGAGATAATTTATAGCTAAGATGGGGTGGTGAATATGAAAAATAATTCTTAAATGTGGTCTGTGAATAATGTTGTTTGCTGAAGAAGGTAGTAAACGAAACAGTAAATTTCACTGCACAAATATTAGCTAAATGATTTATTGACTCTAATTTTAAAAATAGAAAGAGAAGACTATGTTACTGATTTGGAGATGGTTAATAGCTGACAGAAATTAGAAATTTATCTAGCAAAGCAGATATTATTTTGCTTATTTATTACATCTTTTGCAGGTGGTTTAAATTATTATAGAAGTTCGCACTGTTTTGAATTTGAAACTTATTTTTGGCAATGATATTGGAATTTACGGAAGTGACATCGTGTATGCTTAACTTGAATTAGCAAAATCCAAGTTTCAAAATGGTAAAAGATATAGTATAAAAATACAGTATATTATTAGAAAAATTTTGCCGAATGTTAAAATGAACATTATCTTGATTTTGTACAGAGAAGCTGCCCAACCAGACTGGTTGTTATTTTTACATTCGTAAATTGATCATAAATTTTTTGAAAGTTTTAGTTTTTTGTTGATTACGATATTTCAAATAAAAAATAAATAAAGACGACTCGACTAGAATCTTAGTTCTTACTACTGAATGTTCGCAAATGAGGTGCTTTATGAAGTAAACCTTAAACAGATGTGAGATTCGTCCACAAATCTGTGCAATGTTATCATTAAAATCTGTTCAATGTTATCTCACAAAATCATTATGTGGATAGATGAGCCCGCAAGACAAATTTGCAATTTCATGAATCATAGTCAGGTTTAGTTCTTGACGTGATAGTTCCAGTTCATCAAAGAAACTGCCAGTAAGTTGGATATTTTCTACGGATATGAATGGTCAGATAAAAAATGACAGTTGTGATTACGGATAAGTTAGATTAAAATTGCGTTACATTGGATGGTGCAGTTTACCAGCATCCAGACATTTTATATTGCAATGCCTGTTTGTGCTGTTGATTTGAAAGGTATGTATCTTTACTGGAGCAAATAAAGCGCATTGACTAGACGAGAAAACAAAAATAAAATCGCTGGCAAAATTACTCGCATGCCTTCACGAATTCCGAAATTTAAAGTAAATGCACTATTTTTTCTACATTTTTCCTCCGTCCAATTCCAGACTGGTCTGTTGGCGGAATTTCAGATTGTTTAACATCATGGGGCCATAATGGTTGTCTATGGCAATGCGTAGGTGCGTAGGCGGGCCAAATCGCGAATCTTCACACTATATACCCGTATCTTCAGATACTCTCAAAAAGAAAACTCTATTGGATTCAGAATTGGCGCCCATTCAACAGGTCCTCTGCAACCAATCCATTCTAGGAGAGGTTTCATCCAGGCAGACGAAATGAAACAGAACTATTAGAATTCCGCCTATGGTGCGGGACATTTCGGACACCTTATATCATTAAACAAGAAATTATATAATTATATAATTCCTTTTATTTTAGTGGCCTGTGTGGCTCTTTTTAGGAGTTAGTTTAACATCTAAGCGATTCTTATCACAAGGTTATTGAGTATGGAAATTACATTTATAAAGTAAATTCAATAATCTGGCTGCTATACTCCGAAATGAGTTATATCCCTAAGTACTTATAATTCAGTTCTACTGTTTCAATTTCTACATTATGGATGACTGCACCTTATATTAAACTTTTACATTAAGACGTCTACGGAATCTTATTTTTTTTCATTGTGTTATGAATTGCGCCTTCTTTTATCTCTCATGTTACCAATGAAGCAGATGTTGTTTTTAAGCACACAAAGATACCCAATGCAACGCACCCTTAGCGTTGGCTTTAAAAAATAGCAAGCGACTTTGAAATGTAGGTGCTCACCTTTACATTTATCTTAAAATAGTAGACGAAAGTCGTCTCATCATCTTCGTAAATTCCTTGTGCTGGGTTATGAAACTTTTTAAAATTCTATAATAAAAGCCAATGCGGAGAAGAAAACACAATTGTCATCTGAATAGAGGGACATTTTAAGTATCCGACCCTATAAGAATGGACGATTTGAAGATCTGATATATGATTTAGAAATTTCAAGTTACTAAAATTTACGATTCATAATGGAATATCTTAAACAGAAATTACACATCTAAAATATTTCAAATAATATTTAAAAACCAAACAAGCACCATCAACATTTCATTAAAACCCCAATGATGAGGTTTTTGCTACCGAACAAATTTAATGGTTATCTAAGCAAGGATTGACACCATTAGGCATCTACTGTCCAGTTCCCACGAAAATGCCCCTGCGTTGTTGAAAGTGCTCACTGCGCGCGCTGCAGTCGTGGAAGAGTCCACAGCACTGATAGGGAGGGACACGTGATTTAAGTGGAGTGGAAGAGTTGTAGAAAAAAGCCCTTTTAAAGGGTATGGAAAGAGATTACAAATCGTCTTTGTATTTATTTCAAAAGTAATTTACTATTCAATTAACATATATTAATATCATTCATTGTTTTGCTTTGAAAACGTTTGCTGTATAATCCAATGCATAATCACTATACAAAAATTAACAGTACTAATTTACAAGTTTGAAGGTTAAAAATTTTAACTTCAAAAACATCTTAGCACGAGCATCGCATCCTGCCCATCCTCCATGCTTGTGACAAGGTTCCCTATCAGTGCTGTGGACTCGTCCACGACTGCAGCGCGCGCAGTGAGCACTTTCAACAATGCAGGGGCATTTTCGTGGGAACTGTACAGTACTTTAGAAAGTTTAATAATTCTTTTAATTTTATTCTTTTTAGCATTTTTACTTCATGTTCAGAAGCTAAGCGACATTTGATTTATGGATTTCAAGCTTAAAGAATGAAAAAAAAAACCCTCTGAAAATTAAATCTACAAATTAATTAGTAGGGAAGTTCCTCAACGCTTTTTTTTTCTTTTCGCTTCCCTTCCCCAGAATTTCTTTGCGAAAGTGACAATATTTTGTTAATTTAGGGCAATTAAACTAATTTAGGTCGATGCAAAAATCCTTTCCCTTGTAATGAAAGTGTAATTGGTAGCCTGCAATGAAATCTCTACCCATTAAAAGATACTTAATTTGATTCGGTTTCCGTCGAAACAGACAGGGAATTAAAGTTTCAGGTACGGAAATTTGAATGCGCAATGATTATTAAGGTCTCAGCAAGCATTCGTTAAAAGAGTGATGTAATTAAGACTACGTGTAACGAGACTATAAAAGTATTTGAAAAGCTGTATTTTATTTTTTTTTTTTCTAGAAATGACGATTTTTATAAGGTTAGACGTTTCGTGGTTTTACGTCCCCAGCCATAAAGTAGTTTGGTGAAACTTGTCACAGCTCTTTGTTATTACTTGGATTTTTGTTGGGATTTTTTATACTCACGGTGAGATAACATTGGAGTTAAAGTGTAGAGGCTGAAGGTCTTAGACGGAAACGATGTTGACACTGATGCCCATAAGTCAGTGAAAAGAGCAGCAAATGTCAAAGCCTATTGCCATAACTCCTCCTGTGAAGCGAAGACTGTTTTATGAGGAGAAAATCTCTTAAACCCCGTCTATCCCTGAGCCGTTTCAGCTTTATATTCTGTTTATTTTTAATATCACATAAAACCATATAGTTCTTGTCCGTAAAGGTTAGCTCATAAAATATTGGAAATAGATAAGATTCTCAAGTTCTTCTTATCTGTGTATATACGAATGAGCAAAAATCTAAAAATCTGACCCAACCTTGTGAGTGAGTGAATCTGTCTGTTCATCGATCTCCTTCAAAACGGCTGAACCATTTGACCTCAAATTAGGTATGCAGGTTCGTGGACTCGTGAACTTTTGATTTCTTGGAAATAAAGTTTTTACTTCTAACGGTTTAGGAAAATGGCGTTTTCTTTCTAAAATCTCATTTCGATGTACACAGTGTCACTAGGTGATGAAAAAGCCTGCTAGATACAGTGATGTCATGCGTTATAATGGGATGCCAGTATTCTGTACCTATTCTAATTGAACATTGCAAAGAGTACTGTCTAAAAGGTAAATACAGACACCTTTAGGTTGGGTCTATTTTAGACAGTACTTTTTGCGATGCTCATAAATACATATGAGCTTCGCAAAAAGTACTGCCTAAAGTATACCCATTTTAAGAGTGTCTATACTTATTTGTTAGGCAGTGCTTTTTCAGTTTGGAAATATGGTCACCCTACTTATGGACCATCGTCTCTGGCAGAGACGTGATCGAGGCGTTTTTGCAAAATTCATTAAGCATCTTCATTTCGTCTGAGGGCTAATACCGGTAAATTCATAATAAATACAAAAATGCAGAGACTCCAACTAATTCTTTGAATGACCCCGGAATCTCCCAGGTTTGTTTATTCAATATGCTCTCTGGCCTACTGAAGACAAAAACATGAAATTTAAAAACGTCCATTGCCGTACTTTCATAGTTTTATAAATTCATAAAAATTAACGACTGATAACTGTGAGTGTGTCTGTCTCTGCATCGATTAATCTGACAAAACAGCTGGACATTTCATCTCAAATTGATGTTCCAGCGTTTATGATTCTTTGATTTCCTAAGGGGCAATTCCTAGAAAATCAAAAAATCGAGGCTCTCACGGTTTACGAAATTAAGACTATTTTTCCTAAACTTCCATGTTGAAGTATAATAGTTCCATATAGCATTACTGGCATATTACACTAGCTACATTCAAACCTCCGTGCTAATCGTGCTATGCTTGTCGTGTTGAGCAAAAGCACGATCTGCGCTAGCGGTAATTTTTGAATGAGCGCATGTTGTTTTAGAGCACGCTTGTATTTACTTTTTTAACAGATTTATCCCCAAATTGAATTGGCCTCTGTTAAAATTATTTTACGACAAACACATTTCGAAATGTTTTGTCTGTTTTGTCTGTTCTACTTTTCTGTTGGCAGTTTCCGTGCAGTACGATATAAAAAGGAAATGACGTCACATTTGAGCTTTTGCTGTCTGATTCTGCGGTATGTTCTGATGATGTGGAAGCCAGGCTTTATTCGGAAAAATTCATTCAAGTTGTCGGACAAAACTACCGATAAAATGTAGCTGAAATGAAACGACAGAATACACAGAAATTTAGAGTTTCGAGTAAAGCGTTCGAGAAAATGGACGTAATTAGGGTAACTTGAAATATACACATAATGGTTCGAAAAGTTTGTCAAAGTATTCAACAAATATTTAAAGTTACTACTGTGTCGCAGCTCTATTTTGGAATGTTTTACAAGATTTTATTATCTGTATAATTTTCAGAATTTTATATTTTTTTCTTCGAAAACCTTTTTTTTTCTTTCAATTTGGCTTCAAATTTAGTTAAACGAAAGAATGGACAAAATCTTTATAATTATTACTTTTTCATATTAACGGATAGCTACAAAAATTGAATAAAAGTGGAAACTTTAACTTATTTTATTTCCACTTTTTAATTTTTATTATCAAATAGCGAAAATTCAATTTATTTCCTGTAGTCCATGACGTAAATGTTTGGCGTTGAACCAATTAGCAGCAGGTGTTAATGTTGTGCTAATGTTTTGCGCGCAAGTGTTTTTTAATTTTTTTTGCCCCCATCCCACTCCACTTTCGGCATTAGATTAAGACAGTATCCCTGGTGTCGTCCTTTGCCGGCGGTCAAGCACGCTGGCGCAACAACTAATTTCTCTTTTTAATCGTTCACTCTTCGTCTGCTTCTTCGTTAATTGGAGCCGAGGCGTTCATGAAATTAGCATCAGCCTTCTGCTTTGAATAATGAAAATGATTAATGGGATCTCCGGATGAGGGTACTCTCTGCGGAGAATGACGTCATCAGAAGAGTGAGCGGGGTAAGGGGACCGTTTGATGAGGTCATCTTCTGACAACCACATCTCCAAGCAATCCAAAAGGTCTTTCCCATGGGTTCTTTAGTTTGAGGGTCAATGCTTGGTCATTATTTACATCTTTGAAAGTGTTCATATAATCTTGACATTTGGAACTCCCGCGGGAGAGGATAGGAGTCTGGGGGAAGAGGAGAACCGCTGGAGCGGCCGTTAACGATAACGCCGCCGCTTCTGGAGGAGCTCTTGCCGAAGGCGGTTGATTTGATTCAGCCCGGCGAGTGACAGGGCCAATGCATTCCTCCGTATTTCCCCACTTCCTCGTTTTAACTTAACAGGGGCTGCGAGAGGTTTGAAACTTCCTCTGACAAGCATGTGTAACTCGACTGGAAATCGAATAAATTAATTTCCGAAGTGAACGTCACTGACATATTTGGCACGATGGCAGCGCTAACGGTCAATTTTATTACCGTGACTAGCATTGTCAGTTGCGTTCATTTTAATGGATATTGATAAGACTTTTGAATTAAAGGGAATAAGGGTTTTTTAAGATGCTCAGAGCAAGTTTTTGGTGAAATTCTCTCGACGATTTAGAATCCTAACATTAGGGAAGAAATCAGTTTTAAGATATCAATTTACCTTTCAAATGGTACCACTGATAACGTCCATATTATGTTCCTAAAATAGCTTTCAAACCTGAATATCAACTCCACTGATCGTTGTCTACAGGGTGATCATCACTTTCTTCTTTCATTGTCATTTTGCGGTTGTTTAGATGGCTCCTTTGAGCCTCGCTCTACGAAATTGATGAGCAATGTCTACCATGTAAGTAAGGATGTTAATGACAAATCGTGTCTCCTTCGAGACTACAA
The DNA here is from genome assembly GCA_023313115.1 of Rhysida immarginata. Classification (NCBI taxonomy): domain Eukaryota; kingdom Metazoa; phylum Arthropoda; class Chilopoda; order Scolopendromorpha; family Scolopendridae; genus Rhysida; species Rhysida immarginata. The sequence goes on from JAHWFO010015474.1 coordinate 5,409,922, forward strand.
AAATACGTGATTTAGCACCAGAGATTGGCTTCCAAAAGTTTCGCATGATGACAATCTATTTTCCTCCTTGAAATATTCTGGAAAAGTTTTCTGGACGAGTCTTTCTACTGCACAATTATGCAGGAAGATCGATTTAAATGAAGACTAAAATATCTCGCAAACTACACTTCGGATCAAATAGCATTTGGAATAAAAAATCCAATGTAGTGTTTGTAGATTTGGTTGTTTCAAAATTGGCTGTAGTTTCTTAAATAGGAGGGTCGTTCGAAAAGTTCTATAGCGAAATTTATACAAAAATTTTATTGGCTCCTCCTTAGCCTGAATTACCTCTTTTAACCGACTTGGGATGGACTTGTGCAAGCCTTTCACCATAATCCAGGTAACACGCATCCGTTACTTATACAGAACGGTCTCCACTTAGAATGTATGGCTGGAGATGTAAACCTAGAACGTACTCTTGGTACCTCCAGAATACTCCACAACGTTTCAAGGTGTTAGATCAATGGATTGAGGAGTCCTGACGAGATGCACCTCCTCATGCTCATGCTCATCCATTCATGCTTGAGTTTTTATCTATGAGTAGAGACCACAGATCGTTCGCTAGGGAACATGGCCTGGAGCATTGGACAGAAATGATCGCCAGAATGGTGTGTCTATGACCTTCTAGGTACGATTACAAGTGGTCCTTTAATATTGATATAGAAAATAAGCATCACTTGCGAATATCTCTGCTGTAGCCTTGCGGTCATCGTTCACGCCGACTTCCTTATTTCTTACATAAGTTAGCAAGCCGCCGATAGATTATTTTTAAATGTGATCAAAAAACACAAATGTTTATCAATTTAAACGAAAACAAAGGTTGAACATTTCTTATAATAACCACTTGTAAAAATGCTATGTTCAAATAAAAATATTGCTATCCATTTTATAATCTATTGTCTTTAAGAACAATATTTGTTTTTTTGCCTTTTCTTTAAATCCAAACCCAACAACTTTCACGGCCTTTATCTCCTAAACGGTTGGATCAATTGAAAAAACACCGTGAATAAAACATTTCTCAAATGTTGTGTACAATCTGAAAATAGGGGTTTCCATTGCAAAGTTGAATTCCGTATTCGAAAATGGCATCGGGTTTTTTTTTTTGGTTTTTTTTTTTGAAATGGTTGTACATAAAAGTACACAAATTCTTCTATTAAAACTACAGTCAGAGTTGTTTTTTTAGAAGTTGGCTATTTGTTCATTTCAGGTGAGACACCCTGTGCAATAAACTGTCATTAAATCGATTAATTTGCTCAGACTAACTTCAAATGAATTAAAAAAAATTCATTTTGTGCAAAGTACAGAATTTTGCCTAATAGAATTTTATTCGTTTCTTCAATTTTTATTTCTTCGCTTTAGAACAGTAGCGATTTTTCGCCACCAAATTAAGGGTACACTAGGTACTTTCGTCGTGATCATAATCCTATCATCAAAGAAGTGTACATTAATATAAAGGTGAATTCATATTTTTATCGAAAATGTGCCAGTATTTATTTATTTATTTATTTGAAGGAAATACCGTAACATTGAGAATTTTGTCTTTTTACAAATATGAAGTAAAATAGTATTGATCTGGTCTCCTTTAACACCAAGAGAAAGATTAAGTTGAAATTACAGGCACATAATAAATTGTTGGTGTTATTTAGTATAAACTATAGAGCCAAGAAATTACCTTTCTTTATAGAAGGTGCTCTTTGAATTCTTACGAGCCCTTTAAATTAAGGATTCTGTGGAGTAAATTCAGTAATCAAAGGATTTGGAAATCAAATTCTTTAAAATGCCACGTGAAAAAGACTTCACCAAAGACGAAATAACTGAAATTTGGAGGATGAAAGCTGGGAAGACAGTTAAATAAATATAGACAGAAATTAGAAGATCGAAGTCCCTTGTTCACAAAGTGATCGCTGAACACCGCACATCTACTGCTAAGCAGAGAACAGGACGTTCAAAGGTGACTTGCGAAAGAGACAATCGTCGCATCCGTGTTGCCACTGGGAAAAATCCTTAAGAGAAATTTCACGTAAAATATGTGTAAATGTGTCGAAGGATACTGTCCACAGAAGGATTAAAGAAGATAAGCATCTGACTTATTCAAAAAAAAAAAGATCAAACCACCCCTAACCAAGCACCACAAGCTCGCACGTGTAGAGTAGGCAAGGAAACACATGGCTTAAACTGACGAGTGGCTCAGAGTTATCTTTTCAGACGAAAAAATATGGATCTGATGGGAATGCCTATTATTGGCATGATTCAAGACAAGAACCTGACACGTTCTACAGCAGACAATAAGGAGGTGAAAGCGTGATGGTTTGGGGAGCTTTTCGTTCAATGGAACCACAAGTTTGGCAATTCTGAAAGGAAAGCAGAACTTATATACACATCAAGAAACATTATCATCTCATTCACTGCCAATTATGAACTCTCAGGTTGGAGACGAAGTTGTTTTCCAGCAAGACAACACCAGTATCCATATTTCGAAATCATCAAAGGGGTGACTGGAGTCAAACAAAATCACTGTGATGAAGTGGCCAGCAAGAAGCCCCATTTTAAACCCCATACAGAATCTGTGGGGTGTAATGACACGGGCTGTTTACGCAAATGGATGACAGTACACCTCTGTGAATGTATTAAAAGATTCGATAGAGAAATGCTTGTATAATCTGGAGCCAGATTTTCTGAAAAAATTCGTAACAACAATTAATAATCGAGTGTTTAAAGTAATTGCTTCTGGTGGTAACACCATATAATTAAGTTATCAAAAATATTATTTTTGCTGATCAGTCTCTATAGTTATGAGACACTATCTCTTTACTAAATGGAACAGTACATTTTTTAATGCCAAAAAATCCATTTTTTCCTCAAGATGTAGGATTGCATTGTTCACATCTTCTTATATATAAAATGCTAAATCCTCCTGCTCCGTGCCCATTTCCATAGTGACGAGCAACAATACAACCTTTATTGTTTCCAACAAATGAAAAAACACTGATTGTTAAAATCCAAAATTCGTAGCCAACGAAAAAGGCTATTAAAAAAATCTTATCTTTTTCGTAGGCTAAGATTTAAAACTATATTGTCGTCATAGATTTAATTATATACATCTATTGACATTTAAAAATATCACACTAAAATAAATAAATCAAATGAAATCCTAAGTAAGTAATTTAGCTATTCTAAATTACGAAATTTATCACATGTATACGAATAAAATTTTGAAAGCGATTAACAATTCAAGTCCCAATTAGATAACATTAGTTTTTACATTTTATGATATTCGTTTTATGTACATAGTAATAACTTTTCAGCTGAATTAATTAAAAAAAGGAAAAATCATAAAATAGAAAAAAAATCCAATCAAATAAAATCAAAAGCAAATAACATTCGTCGCATTCACATCCTTTCACTTAAGGGAAGTGACTTTGTCTTTGCTTTTGAAAAGCAAAGAGTAGGTTTTCATTTGAATGAAACCGGAAGTGAAAAGATCACTTTTGCTGCTTTTGTTGCTTTTGCATCTAAACTGCGTCAGCCATAAATAGCATGATGAACATATTGAAATTGTTTGAAAAATAGTAAGTGACTTACTGATTGTGAAAAATGTGTTTTATTGTTCTCCATGGTTTTATTATTCATTAATTTATAACCAAAATAATTTACAACGTTAAATGCGTTACTTATGCCTTTAAATTACGTTTTATCGGTGGGCAATCATCGAGACGAGCCAAGGTTGTTAAAGAGAAGCGGCGATTCTTTTTAACAACCTTGGAAACTAGCGAAGCGGCGATTCAATATGGCTACCACTAAACCGGAAGTTAGTAGCTGTAAAGCCAGAAAAGTAAGAAAAGCAGAGGGGAAAGTGAGTACTGACTCGCTTTCAGAAAAGTGACTTTTGAGAAGTCGCTTTCCTGAAAATGACGTCACTGAAAGTGACTTAAGCAAGGTAAGTGAGAAAAGTGAGAAAAGTTAAGAGGTTGTGAACGCGACTATTGTTTTTTTCTCATTTTATAATATTCAGTAAGTGTGTATAATAAATATTTTTAGTTTTAAAATTAGTGGTCGTGCAATATGTCCCAAAACAGTCTGCCGAGGAAATTGAGCAATGAGGGAGTTAAAAAAAGAGACCGACGAGCCATTTTCACTGAAGAGCAAACTTTACATCTAACAGTTGTAGATGTGTTTTTGTGTTAGGTTATAACTGTCAAATTGACAGTAGTGACTTTGTCACATTGTAACACGACACATTATGACAGCGACTTTTTTGCTATTGGCAAAACTATCAATTATCACAGTTTCTGTCACAGACCAAATTTTTTGAAAATAAAATCGAACTTGCAGTTTCCACTGTTGCGGTAACCGTCCTACGCCGGGTTTTGGAATAAAATCAAAAGCAAGCTGTGTCTGACGTGAACTGTGGTGATCCGTTGTAACAAACTTGAGTTAGGCACGAAAGCCAGCCTGTCTGTTTTCGAATCCATCTTTGTCCCCATTCTCATCTATGGTCACGGGTCTTGGATAATACCGAGAGAGTGTCGAAATGAAATCCTGGGATGTTTGGCATGTGTAGAGTGTTCAGCATCACTATCAGAAAGTCTTTAGGTGTAGAGCCATTACTTCTCCGCATTGAGAAGGCTCAGTTGATTCGGTATGGCCACATGTACGGATGCCGCAACTGTCTTCCTAAACAGTTGCTATTTTCCAAATCGGTGGTCACATAAGAGACCAAGGGATCAGCCTAGAACTAGGTGGCTAGACTACATAGATATTCTGGGTTCGAGTCGCTTGGGTATTACGATTGAGGAGCGCCCGATGGCGGAAAATCTCGAGTGCTGCCCCCGCGATCTTAATGGATAAGTATAAGGGTCGTACAAATGAAAACGAAAATTATTTATTTTATCCAAAGTGTATACGAGGAATTTAAAAATACTCTCCAAATGCGTTAAGGCATTTATCTCACTGTGTAACAAGGCGTGTAATTCCTTTATGGAAGAAGTCTTTCGATTGCGTGTAGAACGATTCCAAAACCTCTTCCTTCACTTCATCATCCGACTAAAACCTGTCTTTGAGATGTTTCTTGAGATCCCAGAACGCGTGAAAGTCACATGGGGATAAGTCAGGGCTGTAAGATGGATGCTGAATTGCTTCCCAGTTGAACTTTTTGATGAGGTCTACCGTTGCTTTCGAGGTGCGAGGACGCGCATTGTCGTGGAGAAGAAGCAGTCCTTCTGTAAGAAGTCCAGGACACTTGCATTTGATGGACGCGCGCAGTGCCTTCAATGTTTCCCCATATCGTGTTGCGTTAACTGTGGTGCCTTTTTCAAGAAAGTCCAGTAAAATCGGGCCTTTGCGATCATAAAACACGGTCAGCACCACCTTCCCCGTGTTGTTTGCGATTGCTTTTGAATTTTTCGGGGGTGGTGACCCATAATGCTTCCACTGACGACTTTGACGTTTGCTTTCAGGCTGGGACGAAGCGATCACGCGCAGAGCTTCGAAGCGCCAGCTATCGTTCTTTCGCACGTGATTCAACACTTGCAACCAATTGTTCAATTTGCACGTGCGGTTTCGCAAATGTTGAAAACAAAAACTTACGATCCTACACGCCGTCTTTTTTTTCCCACACAAATTTTCGTTTACATATGTACGATCCTTATATATTTGTAAATTAAGTAAGAAAACATTTTCAGCCTCGCTTTCTTATTGACATCGACTTATTTAATATTGGCAGTCCTGTCAATTATCACAGTCCTGTCAGAGAAGAAATTTTATAATTAAAATCGGCTTTACAGATTCACCTGTTGTGGCACCGTCGTATGACGGGCTTTATTACTAGTTATGAATAAAATATCTGTATTTTTATGTTACTGTGAAAAAAAAACTTTAGCATTGCTGTTTGACTTAACAAAGTCTCTATATTTATGAAACCCACCTTAGGGAGTTTGCTTTTGTCGTCAAAGTTGTTTTTCCCCAATGTAAAGTAAAAATGATAAAAATTAATTTTGTTCAGAAATTAGGAAATGCGCCTTCATGTCGACTCCCTATTTGATAATACTATTTTAAAACACTCTCACAGGACTACTATAACAGCATGGAGTTTCTTATTTCCAACGGTGTAGTTTGCACACTCGACTTTAAAAGTGTGTGGAAGTTTTTCATGCATTTATGCACTATGTTTACAAGTGATTTGGTTTGGTAAAATCTGGTTTGCGGCATGTCAAGATAGGTGGATCTTGTCAGAGTTTCTTCCACAAAGAAAAACGGGCCATAAATTTTGAATTTTTGAGATGGCGGTCAGTTCAAACAAGACTTAAAGATCTGCTTGTTTTACATAACCAAACTTCACGACGATCAGTGGGTTTCCGTTTTGCCTATGCACCCATCTTCTACGAATTTTTTATGCCACTCGTAAATTTTCTTATGCCACTCAAGGTGGCTGTTTGCTGAACGCTGTATTCACACTTCGCAAACTGCAGCCCACAAACCGACTTTTCTGTTATTACCATTTTCTTTAAACAAGAAACGGCGCCGCTGTGTTGCATTGTAGAACTTCTAGGCGAGCTTTTGAAACTTTAAAACTACCTCTGCCCAGGAATGTATTTCTTTCTTTTCACAGTTTGTTCAAAATAAATATTTGATATTAGCTTCCTTTTTTTCTTAATTCTATTTTCAGCAAAAATTTGTTTTTGTGTTTAAATTGTTTTCTTTTAATGTGAATGATTTATTTGCTCAGAAATTCTCGACTCATTTTCTAGGAGTTTCGATTTATTAGAATTCGTAATGCAGAATTCATTCCAATGCAGAATGAACATCAAAACGATTAAAAACTCACGCTTGGATGAGCATGGCAAATATTGAAAATTACTGATCGAATGTTTAGAGGGTCCAAATTAGACATAAAGTACACAGAACAAAATTGAATGAAGGTTCCTTTAAATAATTTCGAAACAGTTTCATTTTTTAAAAATTTGTTTGAAATCACGCTATCAACATTAGCGTTGAAATTTAGCGGGCGCTTTTCTTATGGGAAGTATATATTGAGTGCTGTCGTCATTTTTTTTTAATCATGTTAAATAACACGAAGCCATTTAAAAACACATTTAACATTAAGTTTTCTCTCGGAAATGCGAACATAAGGTGAAATCGCCATGTTACTTTCAGTTTTCATTAATTTGCCGATTTTATTCGCGTTTCACCTGTCCGTGTTCTCTTCATTTTCAGCCGCATCCACCCCATCTTTGTAAATTAACATCCGATTGCCAGGGAATTCTTTACGCTTAATCCCATCACATAATTTTCTATTTCGTATTTTAAGTTGGGACTTTCCACGATGGTTTCCATGTCGACGCTCGCTCTCTCTCTCTCTCTCTCTCTCTCTCTCTCTCCTCCAAAATGTTGGCTGCCACGTTTATGAATAAAGAATCGGAGTTGCATGGAATTGCCGGATCGTTGCCCGGCATCAATTGCTTTACACATGTTGGCACGAGCAATTACTAGTGAATTCACCGAAATTCATTAGGAATTAGCTGATATTTTCTTTTCAGGAGGCGAACTCTTGTTTAGTGCAGTCGCAACTGATAACGGGGGAGTCGGTTGTATTTTTACTTTTTGATTAAATTTTCGCTGATACGGTCGGATTAATGAATTTAAGCGAACTTTTACGTATGGCAACTGCAGTTGATTTAGACTCTGTTAATGAGTAAATAAGCTTAGTTTATCATACCGTGCTTTATAATTTAATTAGTTCAACTAGTTAAAGCAGTTAACGCCGTTTTGACTGTTCTAACTTGGCTCCTAGGCATGTGTTCTGGATTCAAGAAAAAAAAAATTGGAAGCTCTTCAAATTTTTAAAGGTATAAGTTTATGACTTCAGATTTTACTCCACGAGAATAACGGCGTTTTTTTACGACTTTTATAAAGGCAAACGCTATCACATTTTGCCCGATAAAAAATTGAATTTATTTTTCAAAATTTTTTTTTTCGCTACACTTCCCGTAGGTAGCGTAAGTTCTTCAGACCCCCGAAAAATCAGCTGTTTCGACTATTATAATATTGGCTTTTTACCAATGAAGTTCTCTTCCTTACAGCTATGAAGAATTAATTGAATTTCAACGAGTGTAAAGCCATATGTCATAAGACGTTGAAAGCCAAGGTAACTTTATGATGTCGTAAAAAATTTGGCGCTAAATAATAAATCTTTTTGTGTTAAAGGTTTATTTAAAATTAATGATATTTCAAATTCTTTCTTTTCTTGTAATTGTATAAGACTTGGCACTGAAATTAAATTGAAGTGCGTAATATTAATTTATTTCTCAGTCTCTTTTGATATTATTACCTTTTATTATCCTACGAGGTTGCATCCAAAAGTTTCCGGAATGCATTAATTTAAAAATTTACATGCAAAATAAAAGTTAATAATCATCTTATCCTTCAAGGTAGTTCTCTCCCGAGATGATTTACAGATACCAGCTAAATATCAACTTTTGAAGCACCTCTGGAAGTCTTTTTCTGTCAAGGTTTTCAAGACATCGATTGTTCCTTTTGGTAGTCAATCTTTTGTCCCTTAAGCCGCATTTCCATTTTAGGAAATAAAGAAAAAGTATAAAGAAAAAGTCACACAGCGTTAAATCATGGAGAATGGCAGTAAAGTTCGTAAAAACCAAAAATTCACGCAGAATCAGAGATAAATGAGCTAGTACATTGTCGTGTAGCAAGACAAAGGACTTGTTATCTCACATTTGAGGACGTGTTCGACGAATTCGATTTCACAGACCCCTTAAAGCTTCCCTGTTGGGTTCTCCATTTCTCTTTCTCTCCTTTTTGAACAAATTTCTTGTGGGTAACATCCTTCACATCAAAAAACAAGCATCCTTGTGGCTTTTAACCGTCAATATTGGTTTGAAAGTAAGTAAAGAATGATCTAAAGAGGATTTTCTCAAGCCAAACCTCAGATGTTTAAATAATTGATGAATAATAGGAGAGAAAATTACACAGTCTGGGTTCGAATGGGAACCTTCTGCTCACCGTGCAGACGCGCTAAACAATTGCGCCACTGTGGACATGGAAGCATTAACGCTATCTACATGTCCTTAGGGCTGGTTGGAGCAGTACCCTGTTCGCAGACTGGGACTATCTACCCTACTGGCGTAATATTCGTCTGAAAGTAAGTAAAGAATGATCTAAATAGCAAAGATCTAAAGTTCGAACTGGGTACTGCTCTAAGGACATGTAGATAGCGTTAATGCTTCCATGTCCACAGTGGCGCAATTGGTTGGCGCGTCTGCACGGTGAGCCGAAGGTTCCTGGTTCGAACCCAGGCTGTGGAATTTTCTTTCCTATTTTTCATCAAGTATTTGTTTGCTTGTTTCTGTTCTAAACTGTTTAGCGACAACCGACTCCACAGTTTATCTGAGGCAGTAACCGCTTTACAGCGATTATACTGCACGGACAAGTAGCTCAATCAAGTAAGCTAACTTCAAAACCTGAAACAAAGATTTTTTACACTGGCGGAAAGTAAAAAAGATGCTTTAGTTTTCAACTTTTTATATCATGTTACTATTTTATATTGGACTATTTTGTGTTAAATGCATTTTTATTAGTACAAATTTTTAATATTTTATTGACGAACTTTTAATACTTTATTCTTAATTTTTTCATGACATTCTCTTTTTTTATCGTGGTAGATCAGATTTTGCTACTACCCTTTGTGCAATATCTTTCAGCCTTAACAAAAGATAGTTATTGCCTCAGGTAAACTGTGGGGGTCGGTTGGCACAGTATGATCCTAAGCGTGTCTTGTTTTCCTAGCTCTTACCAAGGAATATTACAACAATTCAGTCGTCTACTATCAACAAATTGCCAAATTGAACGAAGCAGTAACAGAAAAGGTGCCCATAATTGAAAAAATTGGAAAGGAGTGGTCTTACATCATGACTACATGCGACTACACAAAATTTTAAAGATTCGCGAAATATTGTTGGGATGTGTTACCTCACCTACCATATTTATCCAACCTTGCTCTATTAGATTTCCATTTCTTTAGCCCCTTGCAAAATTCTTGAGTGGAAAAATGTTCGCTTAAGATGACAGACTGTTCTGTTCATCGCTAATATAGAAAAAAAGTTTTTCGCGATTGGGATCATAAAACTTCCCTAAAGATGGCAGAAGATAATCGAAAAAAAGAGAGCACTATATAATTGATTAATGTGTATTTTTTGAATATAATAAACGTCTTCAAAAAATCACAGGAAAAAGCGCAAAGACTTTTTGAATAACTCAATACATTTGCGTTGTCTGTTGGAAGCATACGAACGCGGAAAACTTCAATTCACTTTTTTGCTTTTGTAATTGGCATAGAATGAAGTCATCAATTTCTTCGCAATCTTCGGAAGCACCATGGTTTTAGAATGTTCCGCAAAATTATATAATATCAAACGTTTTGTCGAATATCTAGAAAAATACTTGACGAATTATCCTGAAATTTCAGGGGTGTAAAAAAAAATTGACTTTTCATGAAAAAATATTGACTTCATATTGACTTCATATCAGCGTAAGAAGAAGAAATTGATACTGGTGTCCGGTCCCAAAATAAAAGTTTAGAGAAAACCCCTTATCGTTTTGTTTATTTTTGAGAGCAACTGAAATTCAACTCATTCTATCGGCGATACCTTTCTCAATTTTCACGATATTTGCTTGGCCTTTTATAAGAGTAGCTCTATACATTTGGCTAATAAATTATGCAAAAGAAATTTTGGTAACGTATGCGCATGCGCAGTTAAACATTATTTAGTAAAAATGCTCATATTTCATCAAATATTTAATATTTTTCTATTCTGATTGTAGGGTGTTGTCTGTACTGTAATTTGTCATGTTTTCTGTAAATGGCATTGCATTGGGTTGAAAATCTTGCGTTTTATAAACAAAAAACTTACGAAAACATTTCGACCTTTTTAAAGAAACCTTTATATCTCCATGAATATACGTGCTATTCTCATACAAATGAACACAGAAAAGTAAAACAAGCCTCTTAAGCATACGCTACAGCTACAATGCATTTCAAACATTATTTTGTACAGGGTGATTCCAAACATTATTTTTTTTGTTCACTCCCCTATTTGCCTTCGGGAGAAAACCTTCGCTGAAATATATGAGGTGTAACATCCTTTTTACACCCCTGAAATTTCAGGATAATTCGTCAAGTATTTTTCTAGATATTCGACAAAACGTCTAAAATCGAAAGTGTCCGGTCATTAATGGCAATATGATGTATATATATATATATATTAGAGCTCCCGATTTCACGTGTACAAAAATACACGGGTACACGTGTATTTAATACGTCCGTGTATTGACCCGTGTATTTCAGTTCCACGGATATTCAAGCGTTTAAATTGTTGAATCAGATATCAGAAAGAAAAACACAATAAAAATAATATTCAAGAAAAAAACAATACACTTACACTATGTACAATTGCTAATTATAACACTCAAATGATCACAGTAATATGTCTTATTTTCTAAAATCATAAGTTATAAAATAGTTCTCTTCATTGATAAATATACTTAAAATTCTACCATGATCTCATGTAGAATTTTGTAAATTTATATTCGCATAAGAGGAATAAACCACTTAAGCTCAGAACTAAAGAAATTGAATGCTAATTCTCAAAATTTTATTCACAAAATTTTATCACAGTTCAATAAAAAAATGGAAAAATCATCATATCAAATTTGCTCAAAAAAGCAATGTTTTAATGTACAAAATTAACTTAAAACAGAAAATAATTTACAGGATAACTGTTTAAAAAATAATTACTTTTTATATAAAAGTTTATAGTTTTATTAGACTCCTGTTTTTCAGAAAATAAACATATCGTTTGCAACGTGATTTTAGCTTGAATGTCTTGAACGGACACGTGTATAAAAAATACACGGATGACGGTACCCGTCTACCCGGATACACGGGTACCGTCATTCATATTTACACGTGTATTAAGAACACGGATCCTTAAGTCACAGGTACACGGTACACGGTACACGGCACACGGCACACGTGTACCCGTGTGCTTTTATTACCCGTCAAAAATTGTAGGTTCTAATATATATATTTCCTAACTATTTCTATAGTCCGGTTCCGCTATCTATAAACTAAAAGCGCGCAAGCTCAAGCTGATATCATTTTCCGCGATCAAAAAAGAAACTGAAACTATTTTAAGGCATCTGCTTGGTTGCTTGTATTAGAAACCTCCAACTATTGGAAAAATACACAACAATTTTTAGTAACAAAAACCTCGCACGCAAACATACAGGTTATTGGAGTGACACGGTGAAACTGTAAAACTAACACATACGCATTCAATTTTATTTCATTTTTATGGAGATGAAGGTTTAGTAAGATTTTCAAAAATTTGAAGTTATGATTTGTTCCAGTTGAACAGTTAAATTATATAAACAGAATAAAATAAAAATAAATAGGCATCGTTGAAAAATTAACCTTATCTAATAATTATAAGCCGATTTGTATTGTGTGTAAATCGGTAAATGTAGAGCTCCTTCAAGTTTTATATTTTTATCTTAGCTCATCTAAGAGAAATTCCAGAGCAAATTTAAAGCTTGATAGTTAGGGCATAAAAGAAATTCGTGGGATTTTCTTTTACTTCTTTCTTCTCCCTCTTTTTACGATCAAGATTTGACCGTTTCGAATATCCCTCTTAACCTCCTCATCGTTTTCTCCTTCCCCGAGCATTTTCCCCTAACTCCAGAACTATCATCTACAACTTTTCTGATAAAACCAAGTGTAAATGCACAGAACTTTTTTCTACCCGCTCTTTCCTCCCCCGGAGATTTTTCTTAACTGGTCGTCTGTGAAAAAACAGGATGAAAGGTGACAGGCAAAAGACGCCGCAAAGAAAATTCACCCTGTAGTAGAGAGTATTTGGTTGCTGGCTGGTGATCGTTGTACTCTCGTCACCAATGGCCATTTGAGGAGATTTTAGAACCGTCCGAGGTAATTTATTCACGAATGTTTCCACCCACGCTCTTGTTTGATCGCCTCCGAAATGGCTGTTTTCATGGGTTGTGTCCGTCCCACCACGGGTTCTAAACGCTTGCTTGCAACCCATCACACACGCATTACCTCCAAATGGCCACCCCCGCATTTGTGTGCTCCAGGAAGGAAAAAAAAAGCAAACTTCCCTTTCTTAAGAGGAACTCGCCCTCACTTCTATTTCTCCCTTCTCCTCCTCCATTCCTCCCCTTTTCACAAGTTTTCACAGCATCAGTGTCAACAAAGTAGTTTTGGAAGAAACATTCTCTCGTAAAGTTTTGAAGGTTTTTCTTTAGTTTGTTTTTCGTAACGAGATGTTAAGTGCATTCCCTTTGATCGCGCAGAGTGGTTTTTACTCTTCGACCTCGGACTCCACACCATCTATATCTAATTGAAACACTCGGCTCAACAACGAGTGTAATGACCGTTGTAAACAGAACTATTTCGAGAGACAAAGGCATCTCATCAAATCAAGATTGGTCGAACCGAGGATAACGGGGATGGACAGTCATTTACTTTTTTCTTTTCTCTTTCTCTCTCTCTCTCTCTGTTTCGATTCTTTCTGGTACCTTGATTATTTTCTTTCTCTCCCTCTCTCTCTCTCTTCTTTTGCTTCCTGGATAATGACTTCTCCTTCTTAAAGTTCCTTTGCAGGCGTAATTATGGCAAGCATTCACATTTGCAATGTCATTAGTAAAGTTGATTATATTTGAAAGCATTCTTGTACATTTTTGTGTGTTAGAGTTTCGATTTTAACCCTAAGTAAATTTACAATCTTCTTTTTAGTTTAGAATTTTCTGGCGAACTCTAAATAGTGATATAAGGTATAAAGAGAAATATTTCATTAAAATTAATATGTATTATTTAATTTATTAAATAAAAACTTTTTAAGTTAAAATATTTAAGCTAGGGTCCAAAAACAGCTTCCTCAGCTGGGACTTCTTTTAGTATGCCCAGTAAATGAAAATACAAGGAGCTTAGTAAGTAGTAGGGCCATAATATAAGTGGCACATGCGTTGAATCAATGAGTGTACGAATACTCTCATGTGTTATTCACCAATGTACAGATTTTATCTTAATTTGGAAATCATAAAAATCGACGTCCAATCATACCCCACAGATTTTCACTAGCAGAGAAATCTCGAGGTTGTGGGGGCCATGGAATCGTCAAGATAACTTACAATGCAGGCCTGCTAATGTTCGCTGTAAATGGCTCTGCGCATTTGCCTTCTGAAAACTGGCATTTTTATGCCATGAATGTAGGTAGTACAACAGCCTGCGGCATCTCATCAACAGAAACGCCGTTGGAGTATCGGCGAATTAGCGCTGAATTTGGCGCATCTGGTGCATTACACGCGACTTTTGCCAGAACCGCTATACATTCAACAAATTTCATGAGAAACGCGGCTTTTTGAGTTCAACGAAGTTGGAACTTTCAGAAGTCGCCCCGAATGCGCAGCCAATTGTCCAATCGAGTCGGCCAGATTGAGTTTCTCCGATAATGTGTTTCCCGTGCAGGTGTCCCTCGTTTTTTATCGCTTTTCTTAATAAACGAAGCAGGATCTCAAGAAAGTAAAGCGACTCCATGAAAGAACAACTGATCCAAGAGCCAATCAGAAGTGAGTTCGCCTTGAACCCGCTTCGTTTCTGCTGAATGTAAAACTGCTCCGAATTTCTAACATATACGGCTTTGTGACACCAGGAAATACTGGCGGTTGCTTCACGGCTGAAAGATGCTGTCAAGTGCTCTTTATGCATACTGAGATAAACTACTGTTGTACCTGATTGACCCCATGTTGATGAGCTGTCAATGGTAAAACGAGTAACCCGATTGCCACATCATCTCAGATTCGTTTTCAGTGATCATTATTGCTGAGACAGAAGCGAGATTCGTCGTTGAGCACCAAGTATGATGATTAATAGCCAAAGAGCTCTTAATCGATAGCTCTTATAGTACCATGCCACTGCAAGCATGCGTCGATGGTTCGATGTTAGTGGCAGTATTCGCAAAGGTCTCCTTGCCCGTAAGAGTGTCTCAGCTACTCTACCACGAGCCGTCTCCTCTGATATTGGAGCATCCAATAGTCTGGTAGCCGAAATTCTGGTGTTTGTCATACATTTTACTTATAGTCCGAAAAGAAAGAAAGGATTATTATGCGATTAATGTGTTTAGAATAAAAATATTTTATGGAAGTAAAAAAAAAAATGATAAATACGGTCCTAGGAGACTTGAGTATTTGAAAGAAATGTTTGAGTTTAAATAAGATATATTTATTTAAAGAATTCGACCCTTTTAAATTGCCTGAAGAAACTGAAGCATACACAAAGAGAAAGCAAATGAATATTGCATGCCTAAAAACACCGAAGAAATCTGCAAGGCAATGTTCATTTTGCATGCCTAAAACTTTAATTATTGCAGTTAAAATAATCAATCTCATGAAAGTGATTCATGAATATCCCAAGGGAAAATTTATCCATTATTACGCGTCTCTTATATTAAGTAATTATTAAAGCAAAGAATTAGTTGAATTATTATATGCCGAGAAGCAATGCAAAATTTTTCTTTTTTAAAAATGGCGAAGCGAAAATAAAGAACGCGTTTTATATTTGAAGACTGCTATTCCCTTGGACGTTGAAACAAACTTTCTACCTTAAAAACAGAATTTTATTTATAGAAGACTTGTTCAAATCAATGAAGCAAAGCTGTTAAGCTGGCCGACATTATGTGATTAACTATGTACGTCCGGATCCCATTACGCGGTGCTTCTATTAAAGAGCTAAGAGTGGACTTTGTGCAGTTGATATATTAGCAGGGAGCTATTTGTGCCTCCCTGAGGAGAGAACTACAAAGGGTTATAGATCTTCCTTGAGCACCGGAGCTCATTTCTGGCACTGATAAAATTAGGGCTGCTTTTTCACTCCAGCAATCTTATTTAAAGTGATAAGATTTTCATAAGGGAGAAGCGTGTAAATAAGGAGACATTTATGTTGTCATGCATGTGGGAAGCTTGTACAGGGACGATATTAAAATTGAAACTAGAATTGTATTATCGAAGGCTCCTCGTCATTATTTACGCTATATATCTGTGTAAACATAGGGAAGGTTATATAAAACGTAAATTATTTCATAAAATGATTGAAATTATTTTTTAAATTTTTGCATTGAACTCTAAAGCATATGACGCGGAAAAAATTTTTATACACAGGATTACAGGAGAATATTTTTAATAGTGAATAAAATTTTGGTTTTATTCTATAGAGTTTTTATTTCTTCTACATCTAATATTGAATAACATGTTTTCAGTCAATGAAAAAAATTTAAATGGGAAGTTTGAAGCAAGCTTCAATAAATTTAAATTATTATTGGAATTATATGCTAACTATATCTTTATTTTCATTTTTATTTAATTTTCCTCATATTACACGTAAGGGAGACCAGGGCAAGTTTACACATTTTTTTATTATTATTTTTGTATTTTTAATAATCTATTTCACTCAAGTTTCATATCCCTTCATTGTTAAACTTTAAAGTATGATATGGTGCCTTTAACTTACCTTAAATATACATTATCTTCAAATTAAAATATTTTTGGAGGTAATCTCACCTGTGTAAACTTGTCCCCGTAGCTGGGGCAGGGTTACACAATGCTTAGGGCATGTTTCTACATATTTAACATAATGAAATATACGGTTGATTAGAAATAAAATTTGAACGATTTGGCTCTGTGACTGGCTCTGTTGCTAAACTCTTTTGTTGCTAGACTCGATTTTACTTGTTTCTTGAACATTATCTGAACTTATGTGAGCCGTTTCCAAAGCATGTTTGGTAATATTCAACCCCAACTAGCTGAGCTCGTGCAAAAGACATTCGCAAAGGGAAAAAAACAGTGATGGATAGATCTGACATACGTATTTATCTCTATATAAATGTAGTTAAAAATATGTTAGTCTATTTAGGCGGGATTAGCCACACGACCAAAATATTCTATATTTTTTGCTCACTACCATTTTAAATATTACTTACATGAAAACCAGATGAAGACCCAGTTTATAAATGGAACGAGTTTTTTTTATTATTTTATTATTAAACAAGCAAATATAAAGCCGTGATTAGTGTTGAGTTTTCGATATACAGGGTGTTTCAAATAAAGTGTAGCGGCCAACTATCCTAAAACCGTTACTCCAATTAAAAAGTTGCTAGTGCAGTTGTATAGCAACTGGCACGTTCCGAATTTCATGGTATTGTTAATGTCTTGATCTGGCTAATGTTTGAGAAAATTTGAGACAAACATTTTGTGAATCTGTAAATTTCAAGAGTTTCTGTATTATCCACAGAGTCAGTGAGAAGGTAATTAAAAATGATTTGACCTTATTTTTAGTAAAAGTATTTTACAAAGTTTAAAAAAAATGTAACAATAATAATATTATTCTAATTCTGGAATATTCCAATTCCGGAATACTGGTTGTGTCACAAATAATTTCATATTCCAATTTACATCCAATGTATATGTCGCAGACACATAGCGTAATTGAACACTTCGTGAAATGTCCAGACACTTCGCGAAGTGTC
>JAHWFO010015474.1:5427966-5493905 GCA_023313115.1 Rhysida immarginata
CCCTCCGCAACTTTGTTTAACAGCTTCTCGCAATGTCAATTCCTTCGAAAAGTCAATTTCCTTTTCGTTTAAAAAAGTTAAACCAGCCTTCTTGATATTCTCGATTCCGAACCAACCTTTTACAATTCCATGTTTGCATCCTATATGATATAAACCATTTTTTTCAGTGGTCACAACACTTACAAGATTTTGTGGATCGACTGGCTCTCTGTCAACCTTTGGAATTGCTAAAAGTATACAATCTCTTACCGCCAACGTGGGCAATTTCTAAATCTCGATTGCTGTTGTACGCTCATGTAAACGCTTTAACATTCCCCGTTTACGCCACTCATTACTCATCAACAGTGGCGCTATCATTAGGCCGTGAATCTGGCTAATAGCTAAAATTTTCCTGCACGGGATTTGACATCATTAATGTATCGTCTGACCTGCCTTAGACATTTCATGAAGTGTCTAGACACTTCGCGAATTGTCCAGACAGATACTGTAATTCAGTAGAATTACAGTATGAATCCAATGCAACTGGATTCTTCACGAAGTGTCTGGACATTTCACGAAGTGTACAATTACGCTATGTGTCTGCGACATGTATACCATTTGTCTCATTTTGGAGGAAAATCCTTATTCTCAAACATTGGCCAGATAAAGCTATTCTGGAATGATGATTTTTCAGACTAATTCGACCATGCTCTACAAATTTCTCGTTGACATTTTCACTCTGTCTCTTTTGGTTTCCCAGATAAAAAAATCATGTGACCCCTTAATTGGCGTCGAACATCAATTTTAACAATGCCATACAATTCGGCACATGCCAGTTGCAATGCCATGAAATTCGGAGTAACGGTTTTTGGGATATTTGGCCGTTACAATTTATTTGATGATACTGAACTTTAACTTATCTCTAATAATTAACTCTAATAAATCTGCAAACGTAAAACTGTTTTCTTTTCAGTTTCATAGGTGAATTTGATGCTACAAAATTGTTTTAGGAAATTTGTTATTTACCTCGTTTAGAAAGGTATTAATGTCACATGCAAAAACAGCTAAAATACATACTACGTACTTAAACCAAATATAAGGAAATAAACCAGGATTTTAGCGTAATTGGTTTTTAAATTCTCCCTTAAAGAGGTTAGCATAAAACTACTAGGCATTCTTCCTGAGGTCAACATATTAAATATAGAAATAAATTTAATTTACTCGTCGTATTACTCGTCATATAATGGCATTTTCAGTCGTTGAGCATTTTTAATGGCAACTTCAGCTTATACAATTCTAATGATTTAAAGCAAAAAATCCATCATAACAAAGGAATGTCCGTTAATAAAATTTTGCATTTCTAGTTGTTGATTCGCTAGAAACAACACCCTTTGAGTGACATTCAAGCCTTTAATATGTAATTTTCCTGACAGTAATATGTTTCATCTGTGAAATCGGTCCACCGCACTTGTCATCAGCGGGGACACCTCCCTTCAACGAACGTGTCGAGCGTGATGGATAGATTACACAATACCACCTGGAACTTCCTTTTTAACTGCAATTTCAAAAGTACTTTTCATTAAATGGAGCAGTGTTTTTTTCCCCATTCGCATTTTGACGAAAATAAATTGTACGTTTTTAAAGCTTTAAATAATTTAAGAGACCTTTTATCCTCTAGCTACCTCAACATTTCACTGTCAGATGTTTACATTGTACATCATGATTAATTAAAAAGGAAGTCTTAAGGGATTCGGTTTCGTTTGAAACTAATTCCGGTATTTCCACGCATATATAAGCTGAGCAAGAGTGTATGCCGCAGAGAATTGGCTTTATGAAAATTAAAGCGCGTATAAGCCCCAAACAAAGTGCGACTAATGCCTTGTAATAACAAATGTCATTTAGAAGAAACGCTAAAATAAGCATATGAAGAGATTATGTAAGTTTGTAAAATAAATTGAAAAGTATCTATAAAATCAGTATCATGTCAGCAGTATTTAGCATAAAAAAAGTGTATAATCAGCCAAGTCTGGTTTTTTTGTCTTTTTAACTTGGATATAGAAGTGTTGATTATCTTTTAATCAGCCATAACTAATGGCCCCCCCCTCTTCCTCTAGTTAAGATTATACAGGATAATATTGCTTTATGTGCTAATACTATTTGTAGATCGTGATTTTTCTTAAATCAATGAATGTAATGGCAATAGTAGTGAGATAATCAAGTAGCAAAATTAAAAAAAAACGGCATAAAATATCAAACACACTATCCATGCACTTTCCAATGAAAAATGAACTGGTATGTCCAATTAAATTTCCAATATTTAATGTCAGGCCTTGTTAATTTTACTTCGCAGCAATATCTAGCAATTGAAATCCGAAATTAGCTGGACATGTCCAATTCATCTTTTGGCAGAATATAATTGTGAGCAGTCACGTGAAAAGGCACCTGTAGGGACTGAAAATTGTTCTTTGTATTTTTGGTGATTGCAATAGTTGGACTTTCAACTTTATTTTAATCTAAACAGAATATTATTATACTGAACAATTTTTTTATATTAATTATTTTTTCTTAGTAATGCATACCATGTTCGTACACGTCCTCGAACTTTAAATTCGTTATTTTCCCTTCAGGCCCCTTTTCGCATGACCACTCACAATTAAATATTACATAGTTTCATGAGGTTGAACCGAAAATTCGATAAGAAAACAATAGAATTCGAAGTAAAAATATTTACGAACTAGAATCGTATGTTTATTTTTAACTTTTAACTTTACTGGTCCACGTGAATGGTGAATAAATTACGTTTCATAATCAATTAATATTTGCATTACCGCTTGCATAATGTCGCATAACGGCCCAAATAATCTAGTAGTTGTATACTAAAGCATATGAAAATATGTTCGTGTTTGAAATGCTAACTATAAAGATAAACAGCCATTTCAAGTGCGCACACTTTTACGCGTTTAAGAAACCTCTAGAAACTGGGAAATAGGCTTTCCATTTCTCGAGTCCTGGGTTCGAATTCCGTCTTGTTTGTATTTGTCCCAGGAACTGAGTTAAGACATTAGTTATGCGAAAGGACGCAAATAACCTTCAATATCGACACGCTCATAAACCTAACAAATCAACCAAGATCTCGATTAAATCGGAACTTTTCTTTCCTTGCCTTGAAAGCTGCAAATTGGGATAACAATGTCTTTTGCCGATTCGCTTTCAACTAATAATAAAAAAAATCCCGAAAGCCTTAAACGCCCTATAGTAGATCGCATATAGTTCGTTTGTACAGGGTGTTTCATAGTTGGTGTCCCGTCTTCAGGTCCAAATAATGACTCAAGGGGAACAGATTGGGGGAAAATGAATATTGATTATTTGGTTTTAATGTCCCCTAATTCAGAATAAAAACATTTCGCGTCCCTGGGGGTGAAGGGGTAAATTTTGAAAATTTTAATTTTGTAGGGGTAAGGGTTAGACCCCATGTGTTATTTAGAAAGTTGTAGAGCATCATGTAAAATGTGAGTTTAGCAAAAAACCCGGTGAAAAAAATCTCATCCCCTGCCCTTTATCGAGTGGGTAAAGTGGAAGATATGGCTTGCTAATGTAGACAAAAACAGAAAAACTCATTAGAAACTTATTAGAACTTTATTACTTATTAGAAAACAGTACATTTGAAAATGAATGAGAATGAATGAATCGTTACCCTGAAAAGCTAATAAACCCACGGATTTTTATTAATAGATTTAGTCAAATAAAGCTAATAAGTAATAAAGTTCTAATAAGTTTCTAATGAGTTTTTCTGTTTTTGTCTACATTAGCTAGCCATACCTTTCACTTTACCCACTCGATAAATCGCAGGGGATAAGATTTTTTCACCTGGTTTTTTGCTAAACCCACATTTTACATGATTCTCTACAACTTTCTAAATAATACATGGGCTCTAACCCCTACCCCTAAAAAAATAAAAATTTTCAAAATTTACCCCTTCACCCCCAGAGACGCGAAATGTTTTTATTCTGAATTAGGGGACATTAAAACCAAATAATCAATATTCATTTCCCCCAATCTGTTCCCCTTGAGTCGTTATTTTGGACCTAAAGACGGGACACCAATTATGAAACACCCTGTATACAGCCACAGATGTTAATAATTTTAAGCTTAGCGAAAAGAATTAGGAGAGATTCTACGATTTTAACGTTGCCTATTCTTTGATTTCTTCCAGATCAATCTCTGATACTTTCCGATCCCTTCTCAGCATTAGTATTAAAAGCTCGCTCTCGGATACTTCATTATAAAAACCGCTTCAGGGTGAAACACCACAAATATTTTATAGACAGTGATTTGGTGTCACCCTTGCTGATGATGTCACCCAGTGCGGTCTGCAGCCTCTGCACTGCCGAATGATTTCCCGAGAGCTACAAAGAATTTATCTCAGTTTACTGAATCTGGTGTAAACGATCCGAGGTTGAGGTTTCTTTATCTCTATCATATTTTACTTTCGTACCTGTCAATTCCGACTATTTATCATTGTAGAATATGTAATAAAACGAAACATATTTTCAATGTCACAATAGTTTGCCATTATTTGGACATAAAGGTGACATATTTTTGTTGTCAGAATAGTAAGAATAAAGGGAAAATTCAAAATCTTACCAAAGCCTTTTGCTTTTTTTTGAAATAAAATTACTTTATATGTCGACCATGGGAATAAAGAAAGCTTTATAAGCTTAATAAGTTTGGTTATGTCTGAGACGCAGTAGTTTTATGAGTTGGTTGTTGGCATGGATGCTCGAAAGAGTCATTAAAGGAAATTAAGTCTTTCCACTCATAAAAAATGTTTGTCTGTGTAATAAACGAATAGCTTTACTATCCTTAGTTCTAATACTTCTAAATAAAGCGAAATGATTTTTTAATTGGATTTAAAGAGTTTTATCTAATCACTCATTCTTAGTATATAATAGTTAACTGATTACTGATTGTGTTAGAATTTTTAGTATATAGTATAAGCTCAGATCTGAATTTAAGCTACCTCGGTTCTTATAATGTTCTAAAGATGTTATTTTATCATATTCTATAATTGGTAAACAAAATTTCATTCGGAAAATGGCCGGCCAGGTGGCCGAGAGGACTAGGGCGTAGGCTTTCTAGTACTCGAGTCCGCCTGGTCGTGGGTTCGAATCCCGCCGTGGGCATGGATGTTTGTGTTTGTCCCGGGCTGCGTACTGTTATAACTTGTGTAAAAGGCGCAAAATGACCTTAGTAGTCGACGCCAAGTTTCTAATAAACCAAACCAAACCAATCATTCGGAAAATGATTTGAAGCTATTGTCAAATAGATTTGTGAACTAGTGTAAATGGAAAAGTGTTTCAGTTTTTTTCCTTCTCCCCTTCGTGGTTGCAGAGGCTTAATCTCGTTATTGGCCAATGAAATAAGATGCCGAGTGAATGGAGGGTTCGTCCATTAATTTTCTACCACGGAGCTTCAGCCTGATCCTTCCTGTTTCCAATCTTGCAGTTTTTGACATTAGAATTAACATCGTCGAAAAGGTTATTAACATTTATAATCTTTCTTAATGAGCCAGCAGTAATTATGCCCATAATCCATTAGTTGTCCCATTTCTTTGATCTGTTAATACCGTTCATTATTTTTCAGCAATGCAAATTTTTTATCCGACTTAATTTCCTTTTTTTTTTTTCATATTGGTTCTCTTCCCTCTTAGTGTAAGTTTTTCTTTTCTTTTATGACTTGTACACGATCTGCAACATTATTTTGTGGAAAAAAGGCTCATAATGATGATTGAGTACTTTTTCCTTGCAATTATTCATAATGACATAGTAAACAAACAGGCGTCTCATTAAAATCTGTCACGAAAACGTTTTAAGGAAATGTAAATTATTTTAGAAGGTTTTGGATCGAGAGATGAATTATTTAAAAACACAGCACTAATATTTTGTTATTAGTGCTGTACGTTTATGAAAATGATTTTTTTTTATTTGCTTTCATAAATCATCATAATCGTCAGCATTGATCTTTATGAATCAGCGGAGTCCGTATTAGAATTTATTAATTTTTTAGTAATATCTGCTTTGTCAAACATGCTTTTATCCTCTTAAAGTCTAATAGTACTTTGTCAAAACTAAAACAACGCATCGACACAACTGTCTTTGCACCATAACAATTGATTTAAACTCTGTATACTGCTGTTTCGCTTTCTCTGATCTAAACTAACAATGGTTCACAGCTTGAGAATTTTGACTGTTGCATTACTATGGAAATTCTAATATCTACACAATGAACGAGTCAGATCTGTATAAAAAGCAAATCTTATTTTGAATAAGATTACAAAACTAGGGTATTATGGTGTAGACACCCTGTATTTTTCTACAAGATTATAATATCGCCTTTGTGTTCGACATTTCTTCTATCTCCGAACAACTATATCAAGTCCAACCACCATCAACCTAGTTTTCTTTAGTTCATCCAATTTCATCAGGACTTTTAATTTTATTTTTATTTTATTTATATCATTTTATTAACATTAAAAAGGAGATTTATTTCTTTATTTAATTGAAAATTTATGTGATGAGAAACAACCTCTTTAACTTATTTATTTTAGTAAATTATATCATCGTTGTACCAGAAGCTGTTGAAATACCAAAATAAAAAAATTGCATGATTGAAGAGATCGTTAATAATACATTTCGTGTTAAAAAATTAATGAAGAAAAATTAATGATTCTATTTTCATAAAAACCAAGCTAATGAAAATTAAGATTAATGAGAGATTTCTTGAAGACCTTAACTTGCAGGTGAAAGTAAGATATGTTGTAGTTGTATTTCAATAAAATATAATCACAGACAGTCATTATATCCAGTGGGAATAGCTTATATTCCTACGGAAAAGTTATATTTCACCTCAAATAACTTTCAAAACAAACATAATTATCTACAGTGAGTTCGAAAAGTATCTTTATACTTTTAGAAAAAAACAAGGATATGCACTTACGGTTTTTTTGTGCTCAATAAAGAAAATATCAAATTTTTTTTAGAACATTTCAATATGCGCAACTTAAATCGCAGCGACCATAGTAGATAAGACCAGATTTCTAACTAAATTCTGTGAAGCATTGGTAATCTGTAATTCGACTTTTCAGTTCGTCAGTTCTTACAAATTGGGGCGCCATCTACTGTTCATTTCTCTTTCCACTTTCTCTCACTAAAAGACAGCCACTTCGCTCGACTTAAATTGCTCGAAATACAAATTATTTAGCTAAACATTTCATTTTATCTTATGTTCATGACAAAGTAATTATTTCGTTTATTATACAACTAGCAGAGGCACCCGGCGTTGCCCGGGATAATTCCAGTTGTTTGTAAACAGAACAACCTCAAGCAGTTAAATAATAACTCAAATTGGTTTTCAATAATTCTACAATTTTCTACTGTAGACGAAGCTCCCGTTGTTCAGATTTTTCCGATGCTGTTGTCTTCTCTAACCAATACTAGTTACCTTTGAAGAAGTGCCCATAGTGGTTGGCATTAGCTTTCAGATACTTATTAGTACGGCTTTTGCTGCTTGGGCAGTGTTGACCAAAATATCCATTAGCTGCACATGCCGTTTCTATTTCTTCCCGAAGTGCCGCCACTATAACCAGTTTTCCGCCATACAAGACATCTTTTAGGGTCCACCATAGGTAAAAGTCTAAAGGTGTCAAATCAAGAGAACGTGCGGGGAACTCACCTTTTCATCCTATCCTTGCAAATTCTCATCCTAGTAAGCTCGCATGCCTCCATGGTCGCATGGTGATGCACCGTCTTGTTGAAAGTAAGATCCATCATTTCCATAAAGCCCATAATTCAATCCAAAATCAAAACAATTTATACATGGCTTATGCTAAAGTGTGTATACATTTTTTAGGGATTCTGTATCCGATAGGAATAGGGTACATAATACGAGGGGCGATTGATAAATAAGGTCTCCATGGCTGTAACTTTTTTATTTGTTAACCGATTTTCAAAATTCTTTTTGTATCTTATACTCACATTTGTCCTCTATGTAATGCATTATTCACTTTTCGACATAGTCCCCATCCCTTTCCACGCATTGCGCCAACGCGTGACTAGTTGGGTGAACCCGTCGGAGAGGAATTCCGGAGTTGTTGTCGACACCAGGATTGAATGGCAGCTTTGGACCCTGTTCTGGAGTACGATAACGTCCGCCCGCACACGAGTCACCACAGACCAGAGGCGTTGCAGCGCCTACAGTTCAAAGATGAAAAATTGCAGTTCAAAATTGAAAGACTTTGCACATTGCTACTTTCACCACTTCCCAAAGAAGAAAGAGCCCCTTAAGGGACATGGGTCGGTTCTGACGGCGAAGTAAACGCTGCCATTCAATCCTGGTGTCGACAACAACTCCGGAATTCCTCTCCGACGGGTTCACCCAACTAGTCACGCGTTGGCGCAATGCTTGGAAAGGAATGGGGACTATGTCGAAAAGTGAATAGTGCATTACATAGAGGACAAATGTGAGTATAAGATACAAAAAGAATTTTGAAAATCGTTTAACAAATAAAAAAGTTACAGCCATGGAGACCTTATTTATCAATCGCACCTCGTAAATATAACTCTACTTGAATGTAGTGAACACTGAGCTTTGTATTTGGATTAAATAATTATTTGTGTATTTATACGTTTCACTTTAAATGGACGAAAAAAGAACTATTTATATGATGGTTGAGGCAAAACTTGCTGACGTCCTACCGAATATGATCTCACAGATTGCAATCTTGCTTGAGCAGAAAATGACTCATCATTAAGTTGAAATATCGATATTATCTTTTGGTTGACAGAAAACCCTGGAAGCTGAATGAATTTATGAATTATTTACAATTTTTAAATTTCACCACAAATAGCCTAAAATGGATGCTCAGTTCGTTGTTGTCAGTTGGAAGATTCTTCTTAAGCTATTCTCTTTTATAGTAAACATTATAGCGAGGTTTATCATTTTGAAATTTATTTCCCTCTTCTCTATATCAATTCCGCAATATACTGCTTTATTTTTTATATATTCGACATAAGAAAAAATGAATCAAATGTTCACAATATCTATTTTATTTCTGACAGTTAAACTTAATTTGTTTGGGTTATTGTTTCCTGAAAGTCCCTTTTTACTGTATCAGTTTTCAAATTCAGTTCCCATCTAAATCTGAACGAAAATATTGTATCACAAAGAAAATAGTTTGAAGTCAGAGAAAATGTCATTTTCAAGAAAAGAAAATAACCTCGGCGCTTTTGTTCGGCGTAAGGAAAAGAGAAAAGGAGGGCGCTGGAGATTGGAGCTGTCAAGATTAATTCTCGGCGATCGGCCGCATTTCTGAAGAAGTCAAAGGGAATTGCTCTCCTCGATTTCCAATAACCTTTTCAACTTGAAGCTCAGTTCTTTATCTTTATATTCATCCATCTTGTTGCAGCGGATATGAAAAGAAGTGCTAGATAACGGTTTGCTAATCTATATTCTAAAGAAATGCCATACTTTGCTTTTTGAAGGTATTGAAGTTGAGTTGTATCTACTTGGAGAGGGTAAGATAAATAATGAAATATTTGCTTTATTAAATAAATAAATTGATAAGGAACTGGCGAAGTGGATCCGATGAAGAATATATTAAAGAATTTTTGACAACTTTACATAGTTGAAGAAAGATTCAGTTTTCAGTGCTATCGCTATTCTTTTTATCAAAAACTCAACGATCGATGATTGTTTCTGACTACGTCTTTGTATTGCTGTCTTTTTCATTTCTCAACATCAAATTTGCTGGCAGCTTGATTTGTGAGCATAATAAATTTCAACTCCTCCACTTTTTTAATTTTAGAAAATAAGATTTTCAAACAGGGCCTTTTCTAAAGATAGATGTTGAGTTAATAATAACTATGTCTAGATAAAACTGTATTGAGTTCATTTAGTTCATGAAATGATCACCAAAGTCTTTCACTTTTTGTTCGTAGATGACAAATTATTCAAGCATTTCTCATATTTGGGTACAACTTTTACAAGTAAATTTTATGTTCAGAAGAAATTCGACTCCTTTTTTTTTTTTTTTTTTTTTTTTTGCAACATATTTTTAATCAAGGAAAAAGCCTCGAAATATTGAAAATATGTTCTCTGGTCCTTCTCTCCCTGCTCTTGAGGAAATGAGTGGAACATGACATTGCCTGTTGCGCGAACCTGCCGGGAATCTCGTAGTCGAAAGAAGTGCTTTCGATTTTAGTCTCGAACGACGACACCGCAAGATTTTGCTAACTTTCTTTTCATCCAGAGTGCGTTCAAACCGTTCTTTATTTGGTTGTGTAAATGCACTAATTGATAGAAACTTCGGCACTGCAATTCATGATTCCGAATCAACTTCGCACCCCATCGTTCTTTGTGACGTCACAACAGACCGGAAAAATGGCGTCCCTCTCGATCGCAGTTCTTGATTATTTTATTAATATTGAGTACAATTAAAAATGTTGATATATTCTATAATAACATTGTATCTGACCATAGAATTTTTAAAAAAAATTAAAGAGTTGGATTTTTCTAAATTAACCCGCTCCCTCTGTTTCTCAAAATATAATTGAAATACACGAAACTTAATTTACGTGAATGAGAACACTAATCGTTTGCTAAAGCAGTACGTTGTGCGAAGAAAGCAGTAATGACGATTCATTTGAAAATTCAGTTATATACTCAAATAGCATTTTGTTCCTATTAAGAAACTGCTTTTTTTTGAATGTCTAGAATGGGTGGCTGCCTACGTTCTTGGCGCTGAGTTTTAGTTCAAGAGAGCTAAATTCGTTTCGATGACAATGTCGAACTATTCGTCATAGACGACTAACAAAGGGACCGCACGGACATGTAATCACGGATTTGGTTGAAATTTTAGGAGGTCAATCTACAACATTAATATACCTTCTGTAAAAAAGGATTTGACTCAATGGCCTTTCGTTTCGGAGAAAAAAAATAAACTATTTTACGTTTATTATTGTAGTGCCAGATAAGCCAAGTGAGAAGAAAAGTATACAACTTAAGAGCGGTGGCCCAGTGGTTAACGTCAGGTTCTGCGGATTTATTGGTCCGGTTCGATTCCTGTAGTATTGAAATTTACTTCGGTTTTTTTTTTTTTTTTACTATTCCTTGTAAGTTAAAAAGTGTACGAAAATATTCCGATACTACGTTTTCATTTATTTTCTGGCATATATGGAAATGCGCCGGCTAGAATTGTTTAAAATCGTCTTCCCATACTAAGAATAGGAGAGTGCCACTCGGCTATCGCGAAGCCACATTTCCCAAAAATTTCTGCGTGTGAATCTTTAATGAAAGATACTGCCATAGGAAAGAGTAGCCTGAATTGGTTTTTGATTCCAGTGATCTATGACTTTATTGACCGTCTGCTTAATAGTGCACAAAATATAAACGAGGAAAGCCTTATGAAATTAAAATGGTTAAGCCAAGTTATCTTTTCAGTTCGAGTCCTCTCACGATTTTATACAAATTTCTTACATATCCGTCATAATTATCAGAATTCAGGCATTTTCTAAGCTCTTATTCACTTTTCCCCAATGTGCTTCTCTTCCCTCCTCACTGTCTCCTTTATACAGTAACCCTTTTAAGCCCTCTTCCCTTTGCTTGGTTTCCCTGTGCATACGTGAGTGCTTGATTGATGTCCGACTAAATGAGCCATTCAACAGATGTGCAATATTGAAACGAGTCTCTCCTATCTGGCTGTCATTATGGATGAGTGATCAACGGCGTGCTTACATTCGTTTGAATTAATCATCCCCCTCCCTCCGTTCCTCGTACAATGCGCTCGCGGGGTTCGGACCGCTGGTTCGATTCTTTCTCGTCACTCGCAACGAAGACCCCGCTCGTTCCACTACAACAGCTGTGAAGCCAATAGGCAAAAGGTCGATTTGAATGATCGAAGAAGACTGACTCATTTTCTTCGCACATTTCAAAACATTTTTCTCAGTTGTCTTCGCCAAAGCACCTTCGCTTGAGCAGTCGTTCATTTTCTTTTCCTGGGGATTTTTTTTTTAATTTTCTTTCCTTTTTTTTATCGGAAATGATCCTGCGAATAGAGCTTATCTTTTAATCAGCATTAAGTTATTCGTGTTAGAGAATTAATTAATTTAATTAAGTTTCGATTGTCAAGATCGTTCTGATCTGATTCGAAGTAGATTTAGCATACTGAAATGTTGACCCTGATTTATGTGGACTTCTTGGGGACGAAAATAACGACTTAAGACTGCTATTTTCCTAAGCTAATTATTTCTGTTTTTAATAGTAACGTGATCTTATCAATGTAATCCCCATCCACTTCAATGCATTCCAATCAGGTTTCTTCCACTTGTCAAACACATGATATAAGCCGTCTTGAAGTCTTTGAAACTCTCCTCATATTTCCTAACTACTGCTGCAGAGTTCTGAAATCGATGGCCCTTTCGTAAGTATCTTTAACCTCTTAATAACCTTAGCACTGAGCTCCTCCAATGTAGATTGCGGGGGTAAATCATTCCCTGAGATCCAAAGAAAGTTATCACCATTACCTGGCTTCTAGATGGAACAACTTTCATATTTTTTTGTGCTGCAGTAGTTCCACGTAGTGCTGGCTTGTTTTCCCTCGGGGTCGTCACTAGTAACAATTGATTCCAGAAAAGCCCTCCATCAGCAAAGAGTCGCAGCACCTCAAGCTGATTATTTGAACAAGTTTTTTGGTCAAGGGTCAGGAAACGTGGCACTTATCGAGCACAAATTACGGTTCATGTGAAGAATGGAATGCTTAAAGCTTCATTAAGTTAACTTTGTCTGCCGTTCTTCACGGATAAGCACCGCAGCTCTATTTGCGTTGACTTCTGTGCAGCATTCGTAGAAATGCGAAACCCATCTTGAATAATAGTTGAAAACCTGCCTTTTTTAAACATTTGAAACAACTGCTTATTTCACCTTAAGTATACAGCAGCTTTGTAAATTTGTATGACTGTGCTTTGACTGAAAACAGAATTTTATTGTTGCGTATTGCTCCTCTCTCATCACTTCCATTTTGTGTATGCGAAATGCAAACATTATTTTCACATGAGCTAGCTAATAGAATGCAGATATTATATACGAAACACGTTTCGTTTCAAATGTGCAGATTGTCAAAATGTAAACTATAACGGTAAATTGTAAAAAATAGACTACACTAGTCAGTCTTTGCTGAGGAGCCTTCCAATTTTAAACAGACGAATCGATAAGTTTATGAATAACTTTAAAAAAATTCGCGGAATGCTCGTAGCAGACCAGTTGAACCAGTGTTAGAGTATCGTAGATCAAGATTGTTTCTCGTTAGATTGGTCGATGTTGTCGTTAGGAAAAATAACGACTCCCTTCCGTCTAGGGAATTTTGCTCCGGTAGATCCAGGTTACTAAAAGGTCCATCGCCCTTTAGTCCAGTGCAAAATTATTATAGTTCATCGCCCTTTAGTCCAGAAACGAACTGGAAACGGGGTATTATTAATTCCTGGCATCAGTAGAAGTAATGCTCCGATTCCTGTCCGTTTCTGATTGGTAGAACGAGAGTTTTTCATTTATACATGCGCCAGTTTCCTTTTTATTTCGTGCCGGGCACTATAAGTATCATGAAAATATGAAAAACTGAAGAATTATATACAACAAAGTTAAATTAAACCTATTCTATATTCAGGCTTAAATAAGTGTCGGCTACATCTTTAATACAAATGTTTTATGAATGTCTAAGGAGATTAATTGGTATCGTTCAAATTTCAAACCTAACTTAGAAGATGTACAGGGTGATTACAAAAGAACATCACACTTTTAAAAATTTATTACATCAAAGCTATTCAGAATATAGACACACCGCATACGGATTCTTAAAGAAAAACTCTTGAAGTTTATTGTGACACAATTAAAGATGTTCAATATGCCCCCCTGTCGTGACACGGCATACATCAATGAGGTAGTCGAATTCGTCCCAAACCCGCATTAACATGTCTCCATCAATCCCACGTATCGCTACCGTAATGCGTTCTTTCAGCTCGTCTAGGACACGGGGAAGGGGTAGAGTGAAGACATTGTCCTTTACACACCCACATACAAAGAAATCACAAGGTGTAAGGTCGGGGCTCCGCGGTGGCCACTTTGCAAGTTCCAGGTTATTGTTTGCTCGACCAATCCACCGCTGTGATTTCTTTTTATGAGGGTGTGTAAAGGACAAGGTCTTCACCCTACCCCTTCCCCGTAACCTAGACGAGCTGAAAGAACGCATTACGGTAGCGATACGTGGGATTGATGGAAACATGTTAATGCGGGTTTGGGACGAATTTGACTACAGGGGGGCATATTGAACATCTTTAACTGTGTCACAATAAACTTCAAGAGTTTTTCTTTAAGAATCTGTGTGAAGTTCTTTTGTAATCACCCTGTATATTGCTGTTTAACATATATTTAAGAGTGAAAGTCTTATTCTTGAACTTAAAAAAGAAAACGGTCCCTCAGGAAATTGAAAAAGCCATGTTTTTAAATTAGGCTTCCTCGCTAAGCTGCTGTCAGATTTTGCGGTCTTCATCGATGCAATGTGGGGTGTATTGCTTTTTGTAGAAAGTGGATAGTAGAGAATCAGAGCATCGAAAAAGAGCTCTTTCGTTCCTCGGAGAAACTTTAAAAATTAATATCTTCAAAACGGAGCAAAACACAGTTTTGAATTTTTTGTATAGTTTTATGAAAGTATATGTAAGATGTTAAGAATTTTTAACGAAAAAAAAATACCCACCATTTGAGAAGTTTGCATAAATAGAATATTTTTATTAAATTCAAATATTTGCGTATGCGTAATATAATTTTCAAAATTTTATTTAGAATCTACATGTAAAGAGCTTTCATATGTTACCAATCTCGTCTTTCTAAATAAAATACAACCGAAGTTATAGTACTTCATAGATAAAGCCCTCACTCAAATTTCGAAAATTTTAAATGTCCGTAACTTCCATAAAAATCTATAAAAATTAATAATATTTGGTATGCATTACCAACTCCCTGGGGCCAGTGTATATACCAAATTTCATTAAAATCAGAGAGGCCAATGCCTGCCTGAACTGACGTGGAATGGCTCTATGGGATTTTAAAATTCCACAAGCTGCTTTTTTATTTAGTAAAATGATGGATTTTTAATTCAGCAAAATGCGTTTTAATTCTTCAAATAGCATTATTTTTAGAAAATGCATTTCAGCATTAGAAAAGACTGTAAAAATGGCATCTAATCGACTACCGGAAATGGTATGGTGAGCGGATGTTTGTAATATACATATGCTGCCAATTAGCTGCCACCTATTCTCAGCGTTTACTCGGCACGGTCAATAAGTGTCTTTTAAATTATAAATCATCATGTTTTTAAACATAGCGTGATCAGTGTTGTCAACTTAGCGGATTTTAAGTTCAGTTTTAGCGGGAAAAATTTTTTTGGTTGGCAACGCTGAGCGTGATTCTTAATATATAATTTATTATTATTAATGGAGATAGTTAAGGGCAGCTTCTAAAAGGATATATTTTTATAAAAATTGTAGCTTATACTGAATTGAAATAAAATTTCCAGAAACTTTTTAAGTTCGCTATTTTGGTAAATCAAGCTTGCGCATTCTCAAATGGTTAAAATTGCCCTGTGGTTTCAAATCGTTAGGTGATAAAAAAATTTAAATGTTACCCTTGAAGTATTTAAACACATACGGAACATATTCGCACAAAGTAATCCAAACTCCACATGAAAAATATAATTTTACCGGCTTTTCCTTTTAATGCTACGAAGAATTGAATTATTGTGGAAATGCTTTTAGTTCTCTTTTTAGCTCAACCTTAATGTTGAATTTATTACAATTTAGAATATGTGATAATTAAATTTTAAAAAAGGAGTGCATACAATTCCAATAACGACTGTTCTACTGGGTAAATCGAACATATTTCTGAAAACCCAGAAAGTCTTAAGTCAATTGCGGATGTTTTAACCTTTGGCTAAATAGCAAGAATGTGCAGGGTCGGTGTTGACTTGGAGTCTGTGGCAATAAAAGAGTTTATTTTCCGAGTTTTAGGGTGAAGGAATTTGATTCTTTGTTAATCGGAAGAGAGTTTTATTTTCTGGAAAATGTCTGGAGAAAGAACACAGCTTTGATATTGGGGGGAACATAAAGAAAAGAATGGAGCGGTTCTAATTTGAAATTTCATTACTCTCGTATCGTGCGACTCAAAGAAGGGTTATTACAAGAAAGTTGGAGAATTGAAAGGAAAAACCTCGAAGGTTTTCTTCGTGCCTGCGCAATCTGCAGGCTGAAGATACCGATTCCAACGTGTTCTCGTTTTTCACTCCATAAAATCAGTATAATGGGATCGGAGCTTTCGAGGAGTCGGCGATCATTGGACGAGGCTGACACAAAGGGCGTTGGGACTGGAAGGGGTGGAACGTGGTTGATGCCGGGAAGTGTAGGTGGGTTGGGGGATAATCTTCCTTGACTGGTTCTCAATTCCTCTTAGCTTCCTCCCCCATTCCCTTCTTCCCTTCCTTTACCAATTCCTTGGTCTTATTGCCTTCAGTTAACGCTTTCTACTTCTCTCATCCGTCTTACCCCCTTCAGCAACAATGATAGGAAAAATCGCTCTAATGTGGGCGTTGGGGTCCCTGACATATGGTGCAGCCGCGAGCATAGCACGTGCACTGATGTGAGAACCCGAAAAAGGAAATGATCTGGGAAGAGCAGCACTTGGTGCAAATGCCCTCGGCTCCCCGAGTCTCTCACTTTAACCCTTTCTACTTTCTGTCAATTCGTGTGTTATTTGGTCCTACGCAAATTTTCCCTCGCGAACCCTCGAGGATATCTGGAATCGAAATGAAGAGGTTCCACTTCCACCTCGGGCTTTAACCCTTTTAACCCTCTCTGACCGCAAGTTTGCCGCCTGTCAGGAGAAATTTCTGGAAGAGCGCGGCAAGTGACCACACTCGTCGCTCGTGAGATCCGCGCGAAATCCGTCACTTCTGATTGTCCAGTGAGCAATGGCTTTCGACGGAAGGACAGAAACATCCTCGGAGTAAGACAAAGGAAGAAAATCTTGTCGTGATGTATAATCAGTGTTATTGTGCGGTTATATGGTATTCATTTACAGCCAGCCTTACTGAACGTATCCATTCGCAACTGCTGTTTCATAATGGCGGCTTCATTTATCTTCGAAGCGTTACACTTTTTACTTATTGTTAAGCTATTAGCAAGCAGACTGTTTGTTTCTCTTAAATTATATATTCAGAATATGTTTTATTTTTACCACATTTTTAATTGCTCCATTGTACTTGTTTACATTTGTATTTATGACACCTATATCAGATCCTGTGTAACCTTCGGAGCATCCGATATTCTGATTTCATAAATAAATAAATAAGAATACGAATTTATTAAAAGACGCGGATAAAAATGGATTGCTTCTCTGCAATTTATTTGGAACGAAAAAACATCAAATTTCAGTATTAAAAAAATGAACGTAAAGTCTGATAATAAAATAATATTAATTTAGTTATTGTTTCAGTTAAGTATTAATTCGAGATGCAAAGAATGTCATTTGCACTCCTTGTTGAGCTATGAAGATTACGTACCCATTTCCTTTTCCGAAAAATTTAATTGGCACTAACTTTTTCCATACTTAATTCCTAATCTGTCCTTAAATGCGCTTCAGTGTTAGAATAATTCAACGAACTGGCATTCAATCCCACTGAGGAGATATGCTTAATCTTAAATTTATAAAATTTTTAAAATTATTTCCTAACATTTGTTTGGAAGCTTCCTTTAGCTTTTTATTACACGAGGGGGTGGAGGAATCACAAAGTAGAATGAATAGTCTATATCACTTCAGTCACCCAAATTTGTAATACATTTTTGTGTAGCAGTCCACAAATCTTCCGATTATGTCCTCGAAGCTGCGTACGATACACTGGACGCAATCAAGGGAAGAAAAATAGTTTGAGATCAAGAAATTCAAGCGTGTACTTATAACCTAGTTAAGAAGGCGTTGGGTGAGTTTGATCAGGATGAGGAAAAAGAAGTTCCTAGCTGACTTCGAAAAGACTGAAACGATCAGTTCCTAGGTAGAATCTCGATTGAAACAACGAAATAGCAGACTGGAGATTCTTAAAAGGTGCGATAATCGAAGTATTCAGCCATGGGAGAAAATTATCTACACTCATTGTCTAAAGGGGGAACTGTGGTTCAAAAGCAATCAGTCATGAGCGAGAGGGACTTTTACGAAGAAACAGGACATCCCTAATATTTGTAGCAATACGTTTTACCAATGCTATTCCCGACTCATACATATCTGACAGATCATGCGCCGGGAATTGAAGCGGATCGAAATCGGTAATCGCATGTTTATATGAAAACTCCTGATTTCGTGGGAACAAGAAAAATTCATCTGTCTGGAACGTCGTGACTTGACACATGAAGACTGGAAGAAGGTTATGTCGTCTGACGAATAAGCGAACGGTAACCAGAAGGTTTGGCCTCGATCTCTATCTCATATACGCCAAACATGGTAAAATATTCCAGTTAATTAAGTTCTAGAAACTTTTATGGTGTTCACTGCCGAGGAAGAGAGCCAGGTTTTTGTCTCGTCATTTTCCAACATGGCACTTTCCTTACACTCAATGTTTGTGATTTGTATTGCAATTGCTTATTAACTTTCGGTTGAGATGATTGAAAAAATGCTGCATATAAAAGGACACTATTATTTTTATCATTATTTTTCTTATGGAAACCACAATTACATAGACACATACTTATCAAACAAGAACATCGTATGAGGTTTGCGGAGGAGAGTTCTGCTAAAATTGAAACATAAACAGATTATCAGGGATAACGTTTCTGTATTTCTTAGGATTTCCACAGATCTGTGGAAAAAAATGTTTCGGTCTTTTATTAAAAAAATGTGGTGTTGGCTGTAATAAAATTATAAATTTTTATTTTTGTTTTCGTATTTATTGATGTATGACTAGCGGGTTCTAATCCGTTTTATGGAGACTGATATTATTTCCAATCCATCTGTCATTCTTCTGTTTTCAGTTATCGTGCACATAAAATTTGTCACGTTTTCTAGAATAACATTTATAGAGCATATCTCATCTGTTTCTTATCTGTTTCTCTTGTCCATAGGGAGATACTCCTGATCATTAAAGAATTTTTATAAATTTATATTCAGGCCATCATCATTACTCTGTAATTACATTTAGGTTCAAACGCCTTTCCACTCGGTGGAGCCTCTTTAATGGAGACGCGTTGTCTGTCCATTGGTGGCGCCACCGAGCGCGAACACAGCTTGGGGCTCGCTCAGATTGAGTTAGGGGGGTTGGGGGTGGAATGGGGGCTGGGGAGAGGGGGGGGGGGGCGGTTGTTATCCGTAACAGCTACTTTTTTAACGAATGCATCGGCCGGCTGGAATGTCGTGTCCCCCCCCCCCCCCACACCACCCCCCCCCCCCCCCCCGTTTTCCTTAATGATTTAGTTGAGTGCATTCTGTGGGAACCCCCTGCTTTTCCTTACGGCCTTGTTTCTGATGCATTTTTCAAGTGATCCACTTCTTGTTTTCTGTTATCATTTTAATATCTTCACGTTCCAAACAATTTTGCAATTTCTTCCCAACTTTTCATCCCTTTCCTCCTCTTTTTTGGACTTGTTTCTGCGTAAAGTATCTAATTTAAGCACATAACCGCCACTCTTATGTCTTCTTGATGAATGTTTTATTCTTGTATTTCTAGGTTTTGTCACCACTTTCTGTCAGAGCTAGGAAGCTTCCTGGCGGCTATGTTGTTTGCTGTACATCCCATTCATACAGAAGCGGTAAGAAGACTTTTTTTGTAGAGATTTTTAAAAAAGAATAATAAATATTTAAAGTACAATAATTTTAATAATATTTGCTCGTATATTGTCTAATCTCGTTCGTCTGGTCGTCCAAGCATAGCATATTCGACAAGGGTATTGACATGTGCATTTCTGTGGCCCAAGTGCTGAGAATTCGTACTAGGTAATAAACAGTGAGTTTCACATATTTCACATAAAAAGCCCAGTGGGGTCAGATCTGAGGACCGTTGTGGTCAGACGATGGGCCCAGCTCGACCATTTCAACCCCAAGGGATATTCCTGTCAAGAAGATGTCTGGCACTAAGTTATCTATATAAGAAGAAACCTTTCTTCTTGAAATTTCTCCAAAATTTTTTAAGTGTTGCCAAAGAAAGAATGAATACATGTGTTTTCAGTTCTGGCTTTTTATAAATTGCTTTCTAATTAGGATAATTCCGTACCTATCAACTGTGTATTAAGTCAGCATATACCAAATAATAAGGAAGTCTCTAAATTTTAGGTCAGTTCTCATGTGTGAAGACAGTGTGCAAAGATTCAGCGACATTTTCCTACGTTGAGAGAAGTCAACCAAGCGCTCCAGTGAGAATTGGAAATTTCTTGAATTGCCTGTTTTGTTGTTTTAAAATTTTAACTAGGAAGCCATACAGATGACAGTTTTGCAAGCTTAAGGCCAGAGGACACGCTTAAAGCGAGTCAGTGACGATGAATAAAGAAGGAACTTCACTATTGTGTCGACGTTGCTCATGTAATAAACTATTAAGGAATTACATAACCAAGTACCGAAAGACATACTAGCGGCCGTCACATAAACCATTTGAAACATATTTCCAAAAATTTTGAATCGTGTTTGAAAAACTCTGAACATATTCCACTGAATCAAATTCGACCATCTTCGAAATTATTAGCTACTCTTATATACTCGTTCATGATACATCCTTACAAGTTGTTTGATATATTACATGCCATATCTTAGTATTGAAAATTTCCAGTGGTACCATAATGGAATATGAATAGGAATCACTGAATTTCCCATTAGCGTAGGAATCACCGATTCAAATTCGAATATCATCGAACTTTATTTGTCGATTGTCAAAAATGTACTTAATAAGTTTATATTTGCTCATAGCTCGTCGTTACGATTTGTTTGATGTATTACTTGGTATATCTTCGCCTTGATCATTTTAAGGGATGTCATATTGATACTATTAGCGCAAGTGACATTGTGTCGGTTTCGACCATCTTCGAATTGGTTCGTGCGCTGAACCATATTTATCGATTGGTGAAAGTAATACTTAATAACATTATATTCGCTCATAGCTTGTCGTCAAGAGTTGTTTAATATACAGGGTGAGGCATTTATCTTGAGACAACTGAATATCTCGGAAACTAAGCATTGTACGAAAAAATATCCAAAATAAAAAATGAATTATTTCGCGTGGGAAATTCATAGGTTAAAAAATTATCCTTCCCCCCCCCCCCCCTTGTGAGGGGGGCTGGAGGGAGGGGATAATTTTGAAATCTTAAATAGGAATCCTTATTTTTAATGGTATATTCAGATTGTACACAATATTCGAGAAATGTTTTATTCTTGGTGTTTTTTCAATTGATCCAACTGTTGAGGAGATAAAGGCCCTGAAAGTGTGGAACTTTTAAAGTTTTGAACCCAATTTTATCGATGAAGTCAAAGAGATAGAGAGTGGGTCTTACAGACATTCCTATTCTACTTTTTAATGGTCTTTAAGAATCCGAAGTCGGAATTTCGAAAATCCAATATTTTTCAATACACACGCACTGACTCTGTCTCCATAGGACTGCTGCTCCCAAAAGCTTACTTGTGCACTAAAAAATTTTGAATTTTTGAAATTCTGACTTCGGATTCTTAAAGACCATTAAAAAATAGAATAGGAATGTCTGCAGACCCACTCTCTATCTCTTTGTCTTCATCGATAAAATTGGGTTCAAAACTTTAAAAGTTCCACACTTTAAGGACCTCTATCTCCTAAACGGTTGGATCAATTGAAAAACCACCAAGAATAAAACATTTCTCGAATATTCTGTACAATCTGAATATACCATTAAAAATAGGGGTTCCTCTTTAAGATTTCAAAGTTATCCCCTTCCCCCAGCCCCCTCACAAGGGGGGAGGGGTAATTTTTTAACTAATGAATTCCCCCCGCGAAATAATTCACTTTTGATTTTGGACATTTTTTCGTACAATGCTTAGTTTCCGAGATATTCAGTTGTCTCAAGATAAATCCTCACCCTGTATGACTTATTATATCTTAGTATTGCAAATCCGTAGGGGGTACTAGAATGCTACCATTAGAGCACGTGCTAATGTACCAATGTCGACTATCTTCGAAATGGTTCGTGCGATGAACCATATTTATCGACTTGCGAAAAAAGATTTTGAAAATCTTTCATACGAATAAGGAAAGGTACCCCCCTCCCCCCACTAATAGCATAAAGCTCCTTTCGATACTTAATAATGTGAAGTCATGGTAATAATGCAGAAAAGGAAAGGAATAAATTCCGCGATCGGAACTCGACCAGGGACGACGAATGGCGGGAGGACTTTGGTAGTCTATATTCTTCTTCATCTTGAATGTCAGGGGAAATGACATAGAACACTTATGAGAGACAAAACTTAAGCAGTTTATCCTCTGTTTGGAGTGGGTGTAAATTTGTTAAATTCAAAATTCTAGTCGCTCCGTCATCAAATTTTACCGGTATATCCAGGCTGACAGGTGCCGCTAGAAGGAACACGACGATGATTTCTCAGTAAATACGCGTTTTATGAGGAAATACCATTCCACTGTAGTGATACCTCCACAATCGGAGATTATGAGGTAAAGAAAAGCTGGCATACTGTTTGAAACGTACGCTAGATTCGCCTTAAATGAATGTGCCTGGATAAGCTTAGTGAAACTGAGAGGATTCTTCTTAAATGAGGTGACTAACTGGCATAATTTATTTTGATTTGATTAAAAATCTATTGATGACTAGATAGCATACCTCATTCTTTGGCTATAGTAAAATACGGTCAGGAATTGAAATTTGTGAAAGAAACTTAATGTTTTGTAAATTTGGATATAGGAAATGAATTCTTTAAATTGAGTTATATATAAGTATATGGGGGTTACTAAATGTTATTTTTAGGTTATCACAAGGAATGTTCCATATGTAGCGAAAATTTTGCCGTAGTTGAACAGTTGTTTGTTAAAGTAGTCCTCTTGTCTGTGGATGCAGTTTTGCCTCCATGAGTCGATCCCATTTTCTTGGGCCTAGGAGAATGGGGATTAAGCCATGTTAATTGTCTTGCCTTTAGGGCAGAAATGCTTGACCCAAAACTCGTCCTTTGGTCTATCCGACTAATAAGGTCATCCGCTTCAGTTCTATAGAGTTTCAGAAGATACGAGGGGCGGTCATAAAGTCATTACAATCAACACGAAAGAACGATAGCTTTTGAAAATGTGTGGTGCTACTGAGAAGCGATATCCCTCGAGTGCTGGAGGATACAAAGTGGCGTTTGGTGCAGTACAGCTAAACGCCCCTTAGAGCGTTGAAAAATGGGAAAAATTGGAGGCGCGAGACGTGATAAGGTTCCTGCAGCTTCTGAGCTTTTGAACCTGTGTCAGGTTGATCCGGACGATTTTTTCGAGCGGCTTGTCACTATGGACATATGCGTTGTTTCCTTTCATATGCAAGAACCTTATCGCGGCTCGCACCTCCAATTTTCGACGCTCTGGCCTAGTTTAGCGGTACTGCACCAAACGCCGCTTTGTATCCTCCAGCACTAGAGAGATGTCGCTTCCCAGTGGCACCACACATTTTCAAAAGCGATCGTTCTTTCGAGTTGATTGTAATGACTTTATGACCGCCCCTCGTAATGACAAGCATTCACACGTTTATCTTTCAATTTTTTAAAAATTTCTCTGAAGCCCAACTTCTCATGGATGGGTTAGGCTAGGTTAGACTGATCTCGTGCAGCGATCCAATACCAGTCATCATTTCTCTTGCTATCTCTTTTGTTCATGATCATATTGAAAAACACCCGGTTTCTGTTATGCAGGTTTAGGAGCAACGCTCGTGTGATGCCTTTCAATGCTGTTAGAAGTGAACTTGGGATTTTGAAACGATTCTAAGTCTCTTGTGGCGGCATCTGTTGTGATCGAGATGTTCGTAGATACGCTTTATTTCATCCCGATAATGTGAGTTTCCGGACATCTGTTCAACGGATATTTTTTTCATTTGCCATTTTAGCAATCACCTCCCCTCCCCCCAAAGTTTGTCCTCAGCATTTTGTATATTAAACTTGCCTTTTCGCAGTTCTACTTCCCTTTTATATGCACGAGAATGTTATTCACCAATATTCATTAGGATTTGTTTTACATCGATATGTCAAAAAAAAAAAAAAAAGCTTCCGATAGGTATTTTAAAACGCCATTGCGAAAAGTTTTCTCCATTTAACGTTTTCTTTCTTTTTTGGTTGATGGACGTCACTTGTCAGCTATCCAAATCTGGAAATCGATGTTCGTTAGAATATTGATGGTCATCCTATACAGAAAACAAAAAAAAGTTAAATCGGTTCGATTCTCCATTTGAGAAGTAATGGAATTTTAATATTGAACTGGTAATCGTTTGTTTAATGAGACTTGAAGGATGGCTGCAAATCATGATTGATGAATTGTTGGATCCAGAGTTCGTCACACTTTTGGCAGCGTTGCTCGTTTCGCTTCAACATCGTTCGATACTTCATCGGCGAAAAAAAAAGCCAAAACTCTCCAATTCTGACACAGTCTCCCTTTTGCACAGCAATAAATTCACGTATCTCTCAAGTAGCTCTTTTGAGCGGGGCGGATTAAGGTTCTACGTGTCCAGGGCTTTGCATCTCTTTATATCTGATTTAGATTCGATTTTCGTATCCAAGCAACCGCAACCCTTTTGTGCACACGGACGGCATGTCGATAATTGGTGAAATTGATTGAGAAGTTTGATTAATTGAGGAGAAACAGATTTCCGGCGAGGTTCTAATCCAGTCGAATACATCGATAATGGCCATATCAGAGAGCGATAATGTCATCGATAATTCTCTGCCTTTTGAAAGTAAATGTCACCGAAACAGTCAGCGACTTTGCACCTGTTCATTTCCCGATTAATTTCTTTTTATCGCTTCCCTTCCACCCACAATGTCATGTCCAGTTGTAATGAGCCTCACCAACT
Source organism: Rhysida immarginata (assembly GCA_023313115.1). NCBI lineage: Eukaryota > Metazoa > Arthropoda > Chilopoda > Scolopendromorpha > Scolopendridae > Rhysida > Rhysida immarginata. The sequence goes on from JAHWFO010015474.1 coordinate 5,453,079, forward strand.
GATAACTATAATTGATACTCGTGCATCGTGTGAAGGTCCCAGTTAGTTATTCTTCGTACGAGGATAAACATGCAGTCTGAAAGCAGAGGGGCGTAGTTTTCAGTTTAATGTTGTTCGCTGCGACTTTTAGAACCGTATCTACTTTAACACGCAAAAATTTCGTGATATTGAAAACGGGGTAACCTTATCTTCTTAAATGATTCAAGAAAGCTTTAAAGAAGGATAATATACTTAATAAGGATTGTGGGTGGGTGTTGTCTTGCAGAAAAAGGAATCCTTTAGATGACACATACAATCTTCATCTTGCATCCCGTATATTTTCAATTGGGATTTCTGTTAAGTTCTCACTTTTAGCGCGTAAGAAATGGATAACTGACTGCACCTTTTCCTTGAAGTACGAGGTCTGTTCAGAAATTAACCGAACTTTTTTAATTATGAGGCAACGGATCGTCGTAGCGACGAGCAGTTGGCAGCACTGCAATTGTCATATCCTTACACCTGATGAACTACTTACAAATTTTTACATGTTTAGTTTTCCATTTGAGTGCAAAGTGTTTCAGTGTTTATGGCGATTTTTCCAAAGTCCGATTTACGAGAGCAACGATACAACGTGAAATTTTGCATGAAACTGGGGAAAACATTCACGGAATCCTAAAAAGAGACCACTGTTGTGACATGACATCTCATGGTTCCTTCATCATGACAATTGGTCTGCCCACTCGGCCTTGTTAATTCGCCAGTTTTTTGCCAACAATCAGATGACTGTCCACCCCTAGATTCCCTACTCCCGAGACCTAGCTCTCTGCGACTTTTTCTTGTTTCCAAAATTGAAATCAATGGTGAAAGGACGCAGTTTCGACTCCATTGATGACATTAAAAAAATGGAGGATATTCCAAAAAAAACTTTCCAGGACTGCATGGTAAATTGGGAACACTGCTGGGCATTGAAATTGGGTGAGTTTTGTGGAAGCGCTGCTTCTGTCCCACCCGAAGAAAGGTACACTCCGCTGTTTGATTGTCTATTTGTTTGATGATTTATAAATATGGTGGCCGTAGATGCAAAAGATACAATAACTCAAAAAAATTACCATCGTCAGAAGACATTGAAATTCAAGATGGCGATCACCCCACAGCAGCGTAACTTGTACCTGATAAATTTATCGGAAACAAACAGTATTGTGAATGTGCAGCGTGCTTGAAACTGCAAATTTTATGTGTATCCGTCTACTGTCAAGCCCGTTTTGAAATGACATAGCAATTTAGAACCATCGGTCTCGGAGCAAGTTGTTGAGTAAGATGAATGACAGTTTCTCAGCTAAGCCACTCTATGGTTTCCCTGGCCACCCGCGTCACATGTAGCCAAGCATTGTCATGAAAGAAGAGTACCCCTTTGCGATTCACCGATGCTGGCTCCTTCTGCTGCAATGCCTGTTGCACACGTTCCAACTGCTGGGAGTACAGGGCCAATTGACAGCAGCTCGTAGTGAACCATTTGGCGTCTAGTCAACCGGACACACTAGACTACGGGGTTCATCAGAAATGGCAGATTCACTCGACCTGAATTTCTGGAACCGATGCCTTGCAGTGCGTTCATTCAAAGCATCATCCCCAAACGCAAGACATTCGGCGACTTGATGCTGCTGCTCGCAAGCCCATCTTGAAGCCATAAAGCAAACAACACCTAACCATCTCCTTCGATACCTCCATTTGTCCTCACTTCTGCACGAGATTCGATTGATGTCAATGCCCAACAACACTGTATTTATACAGGCTAACAACCTTCCTGCTCCCCCTGACAAATCTTACGCTTTTGCAAATATTCGTGAACAATGGTGCTTACACTGCCTAGGCTTATCTTCATTTCTTCTGCTGTCATTCTCAAAGACAGCCTCCGATCATCCGCAAGCATCCGCCGCATACGTTGGATGTTGTCTGGGGAGTTGTGCTAGTTGACGGTCGACCCGAATGCGGCTCATCCTCGACATCTTCCTTTCCGTCCCTAAAGCGTTTAAACCACTCAGAAACACTTTTTTTACTCACTGCTTCCATACCGCATACTTTCACTAACATTTCATGTGTCTCCGTCGCCTTTTTGCCTAATTTGAAGCAAAACTTGATGTTGACGCATTGCTCCATTTCGCAGTGACCCGCCTTCTCACACAGATTGCGTTAAATTGGTCTTAGCGCGGCTTCAAAAAATGAGTGATGTCACCGAAAAACGTCACTTGTCAGACATAGTACACAACCTCATATCCTTCCGCCAATAATTTTTATTTTGTCAAATGACTTTTATATTCATCGATTTTTTTTTATTATATCGAGGAGAAAAATATGAAATATGATTGCAGACAGAAATTTCGAAATTTTATACAGAAATTTATTCAAACTATTTCTTCATGCGGACGAACTGTATAACCGCTTCACTCGTGAGTCACTCTCAACTAAATTTGAGACAGCATAGTTGCCATGTCTCTCACTGCGTCTGCGTGAGCGCAACATCCTAACCAGCGTGTTTGTTCAACTATGGGGTCATTCACCGAACTTTTCGAGCGCACATTGTACTTAGACCATTACCATATTTTCTATTTTCTTTAGCCCTTTAGTACCATCCGACTATCGGTCACTATTCTAGAAAGCTCCTCATGTCATTCTATCTCGTACAGCTTCCTTTGGTTCCGACATAATCATTTTTATCGAGCCAGTGAGTCTTTGGATGGCCCTTTCCTCTTTTTTCTGCTAACCATTCCTAGTACAGTTGCTATTTTGAGTGAATTAGCTCTCATAGCATGACCAAAATGCATATGACATTCTTAGACCAAACATTTCTCTGAAAGCCAAGATTGCCGACCGGAGAAATTTTTGGTCTAACTCAGCGCCACAATTCGAGTGCACCATTATATACAGATTGAGTCAAAAGTCCTTGGACACCTTCATAATGCGAAACCTGAAGGTTAAAAAGTGAAAAGTTATGATTGCAACTGCTGATGGGTGAGGGGCAGCATCCTGTAGGGTTTATGTCTGATCATGGCCCATCATCAGTTGCCATCATAACTTTTCACTTTTCCCCTTCAGGTTTCGCATTATGAAGGTGTCCAAGGACCTTTGACTCGCCCTGTAGTATATTAAATTGGATTAAGTTGGCTATATTGGACATCTATTTCATTAAAAAATTTAATTAAGTTACTAATGATTGTAGGCTATGCTTAAATTTTCTCCAATTCCTGTCGGAAAGATTCATCGGCTTTAAATCTAGAAAGATTTCAGTTTTACGCTTTTGATAGTTCTGGAAAAAATAAATTATTTTCGATTTTACCGTACTTTCGCATATTTTCCCACCTACGACCCGAGCGACCGCTCTGCATGTTTACTTTTTCATAGGAAGCTCGTGTCATTTGCATGATTTAAAGTCCATGCAATTTTCAAAGTGAGCAATCAGCTTTATAGATTGAGACGAGCATATTAACTTTGAAGGTAATTTTGCTCAATTTATTGTAATTTATTATTAATCAGCGTTGATTGTAGCTAATGCGTCGGATCACTACCCAAAAAGGCGGTCGTGTTTAGCCAAAGAGCTTTGCATTAAATCATCACAAGGTTTATCAAATACAAATCTTTATCGCCGTAGTAGGCTATTTAATTTTTGCTTTTAGGAAAAATATTTTTTTAATTCTCATTAATAAATGGAAAATAAAACGATTGTTTTCTAGGTTATCGATTTGTTGGGAAATAAAGCGGAGAAGGCCCTGGTTTGTTCTTGCCGTTCGTTTGGCTTGAACTGTTTTCTTTTCTGCCAGAAGAAGAAGAAGAAGAAGAAGAAGAAGAAAGGGAGAGGAGGAAGACAAAAAAGAAGATGGAGGAGGAGGAGGAGTGAGGGATTTTACGTTGAGCGTGAGTTGTGCAAAGGAGGAGTTCTTACGTCACCAACCCACTCTCAGCCGGGGTTTGTGATGTATCTGTGCAGCAGCCAGCGCCGCTCCTAGATGAGCCACTAACCCCGGTTATTGTTTCTGTGCGTGGGTGGTGACGGTTTGAAATGACATCTGCTTTCTTTCCTCACTTTCAACATCCCATCGGCACAAAGGCGCTCCGGCTCAAATCACCACTTTTTCACTCTATTGGCCTCAATAACAGCTAGTCCCTCGGAGTCCCTCGTAGATCCAGTCGTCATCCCCTCAACTGGACCGCACTCAACTTGGCAGATACTACGACGTTTTAGCACGTTTTCACCATTTCCCTCCGTGTTTTCCCTTCGATCCTTTTCATTTAGACCAAGCCCAGCGAAGAATTTCTAAGCTTAACCCTTTTTTTCTTTGTTTTATTTTGTTTTTATTTTCATAAACTGATATCTGGTTGGAGTTAGGTGAAATCCTGGGTGCGGGTTAGAGAAGAGGAATTTAACCTTTCGACATTTAGAATGAGATTTAATTTTATTTCTCGTTTAAAATTATAATGATTTCTTAATTCCATTAGAAGTTTAAGTATTTTTTTATTATTATTTACGGTTTCAAGCGAATTCCATTTGCTTAGAAAAACGATCTCCTTAGATGATTGGGATTGGGATATTTATCTTTGAATTATAATAATCTCAATTACACATTTAACAGTAATCCATTCTTTTTTTTATTAACCAAACTTGCTTAATAAGATATTGACATGAGCTTGTATCTTCCGTACATCTAGTTTGAACACGTGGCTTTATTCTTTACAACTATGTGGCTTATATAGCATGTCCCACAAAGGACTCCCTGATTTTAAGACCAAATATTTTGGAAACTGAGATCGACAGAAGAATGAAACAAGTGGTATGCTTATTTCGAAAGCCGTAAAAATCTGACGCGGAAGTTTCAAATTTAGTTACAAATTAGTTACAAATGTTGCCGATAGGTGGCGCTGTACGCTGTAGTCATTTTTGCAAGTAGCCATTGCAATCACATCACATTCGATTCAAAATGTGCACCTTAAGAGCACAGATGGCGCAAACGAAAAATGAAACTTTCAGTACGCTCCATACAACGCCACCAGTCGGCAACATTTGTAACTAAATTTGAAACTTCCATATCAGATTTTTTACGGGTTTCGTAATAAACATATCTCCGTTTCCTAGATATTTAAAATATTTCTTAAAATCGGGAAGTTCTTTGTGAGACACCATGTATATCCGTACGATAAAAAATTTGAAATTATAAGTGGTTTTAATTTTCTTGTTCTTCGTTGCTTAATAGCTTTGTCTTTTACGATGCTCTTGATTCCTCATTAATAAAACGCAGCTTAAAAACGTTGGCGGGGCGCATTATAGACGTTCTAAAGAAGAGATTATTTTTTTGTTTTTTTTTTATAATGAAAAAAAAAAAAGGTCATTTGAGAATTCAAAATCGCTTTATATGTGAATTGTCCGTAGAAATGTGGTTATTGGATCTATGTGGGATGCCTAATTAGCAAAGAATTACCATCCATTTTTGCTACGATATTTGATGAAATCATATTTTCAGAAGCATTAGGGAGTGGGTTTATTAAACAATTGTGTAAAGAACTTTGAGTGGAAAATTCTCTATCTAGTACTGAAAATCGTACTTTATATCAGCTTGTATACTGCTAGAATTGGTTAGCTGATCAATCCATTTGTTAAACATAATTTGCACTTGATATTTTTGTTTTTGAAAGATAATTATTTAAATAAGAGTAACAGTAGTCAGACCTATAATGGCACAGTATTCATTATGTTATACATATCTAAATTTAGTACAAGTTCTCCAGGTGAATAAATAACTATGAAGTAGCTTGATGCTTAAAAAACTCAATACAGATAATGCAGCCTTACTAAGCTTTTGCCAGTGGCAAGATGGCGGAACGGTGGCGCCATCCTTGAATAGGTCATGAGCACCCTGTGAAAGAATACACTTTATTCACGTGCGAAAGACTTGCAGTCATTGTTGATGCTGCTTCACGGAACAATCGCAAAAATCTTCATTAACAAAGCAAACGTCACAATTTTTTAAGGATGCCAAAAATCTCATTCAGCTCCAGGTAAATTGGATTTTAAAAATAAACTAAAATGGAAAGGAAGGAAGAAAAAATAAAATCCTTTCTTAGCGAGCACCTAGAATTTAAGAGAAATATTCTTGCCAAATTTCAAGTTTGTAGACTTCGTAATTCTGGAGATTTCGTGATGAATGAATGAATGAATGAGTGTATACATTTTTCGCTTTTTCTTTTATATAATAGTATAGATTTTTGGTAGTGTATTAAGTTCCTACAATGTTTCCGATCCCTTTTTGGGTTCCTGGATTTTCACACTGGATAAACTGCTCGACCTTTCGAATGATCTGCAGTGCTCGCCTTGTGGGAACTCGAGGATTTTGCTGTTTCTGACCAGTTGGATTTTAACCCTTCCCAAGATTTTCCTTTTCCATTCGGTATTGCTGAAACGCCTTTCTTCGGAACAGAAATTTCGTGTTTTTCATGCGCTAATTATAGGAGAATAGCAGTAATTAGTATCGCAAAGGGCAGCAATGTACCCTTCTTGTGTAGTAAGGTCCGAATTTCGGAGATATTTTTTTCATGACATTTATTGCTTTCGAATGAAACACAACAATGCGAATGTAATAGCATTATTTCACGGAATAAATTGTTACCAAAGATTGTAATCAATCCTCTCTATTATTTTATATTTTTATACATACAGCGCCACCTATCGGCAACACTGTAGTTTCAGTTAATTGTGTTTACAATTTATATTAAGCCATCCTTTAATTAGGCGTTTTCGTATAATCCTGAGCTTTATATGTACAGTCGTTTTTCTTTTCAAATTGATTGCCACCCTTATGATAAGCTCGTAAATCTAATGAAATAAAACGATTTAATTAATCACCTCCATTAAAATTCACGCGCTGAATTGTTATTAATCGGATGAATTGGTTCAAACAAATTGAAATTTTCGTGAGTGCTTGGCAACGCACGGGACTATCTGACGGGAAGTAATAGTTTGGAAAGGAAATTGAATTGAACATTACTAATATCACGGATTTTCCCCTCTCCTCTCTGCATAGAAAGAGGGAAACATAATAAAATTTTATCAAAATTTCGATTCTTTTTTCAGGAAAAAAAAATTTTTCATTTTGGGGGCTTTCGCTATAAAAATTGTGTTGCCGTTAGGAATTATTTTTAAAAAGAATATTTTTACATTTTTTTTCCTATTCTGTTTTAGTATTGATCGATTCCTCTTTTTTTCTATCGTTAAACCTAAAAATAATTTTTTTAATACCTGGAGCCATTATTGGCGCAATTTCATTTTTAATTAATCGCTTTATAATTTCTTTTTCTTTCTTTGTTTTAGAAGTTGGAAAATTTGTTAAGATTTCAGTCACATTTCTTTTTCTGCACATTTATTTCGCCCACATTCCATATTGTTTCCTATTTATTAAAACAGAAAGGGCATATAAATATTTTAAAGTGCGCTCCTGTGACTGCGCATTTCACACTCTCTCTTTACTCATCCCGGCGGAATGGTTATGGAATCCATCGTCGTCGAGCATCAAAGTGTTCTGTTAATTGCATAAAAGGAAAAAACCTTAATGGCGCCTTTATATCGCATTGAAGGGCGTTGTCAGTAGTGCACCGTTCCCCTATGTTGAAAGCATAACTAATTTATTTTTAAGGTTAGACCATTTTAGAAACCTCTTAGCCATATATACGAGGCTCATTTCGTGCGGCTGGAGCAGCAGTCGTCCAAAGCGTTCCCTCCTATATCAGCACCGGTCTGACTCTAATGGCTACTCATTAGTTGCATAGTTAGTGTATAGTCACTCCCCAGTGATACTCATTAGGCCCAAACTAATGGCCGCTTATTCACTGAGCGAGGCTGTAAGCCAACCGTCCCGTTTGTTTCTCTTGTGTTTTAACTGACGTTGGCCCTCTGATGAACCAGATGAACCTTTTCCTCACAATCAACCGACGCTGTCACCGACCGACGCTTCCATTGTCGCACACACACACACCCACAGGCCTAAATTAAACGGCAAAGCCTGCGAATCGAGATTCTTCGTTGTTGCAATTAGGTTGACAAGGATGTTCCTACTTGCCACATCCTTTTTTTTTTCTTTAGTTTTGCTGACATAATGCCAAAAGTACAGTCGATGTTCGAGTTGGTTTAATTCGTGTGAATGCTAAGACGAGATTCGCGATGGAGGACTTTGAAATCTCCGTGGACTTGTAAAAATTATGCAAATCCCTATGGAGATCTAAAAGGAGCAAATTGGTGGACGGTGGTTAAAAATGAGTTTTTCGTCACAGACAAATAGAACATTTTTTCAACTGTCCTAGTAAAGCTTCTTTTCTTTAAATTTGAACTGGATTTTGAAAATATTTTGAAAAGATATTTACAACTAAACGCGCATACGGATAATTTATTCTTACTTTCCAAAAGAACCCTTTTCAAAGCGGTTGGCAATAATTTGTCGTTGTACTAAATGTTCATAGCTGGACTACATTGTTTCATCGAGATAGGGCCATTTTCCATACAGCGAGAACAACGGCTTATTGCGAACATTTTTGGAACAATCTCTCAAGACTTGGGGGCTCGTAACTCTTTCGACATTCTTCATCTGGCACAGTTTCAAAGTGCTTATATTCAACAGAATCCTCCTCTATAGATCTACAATAGAAAGGAAACGAAGCTATTAGAGAGCTAAGGAAACGTCTCTCCACCGAGTCGTGGAGAACCTAGTGGATTTCATATATTCTCCTCAGCCTGATTCAAATTTGGACTTTAGTAAATTAAATTTTAAACGTTTGACTTTACCTCGTACGTTTTGTTTTCATTTTATTTAGCCTAACCTAACCAGGTTAACGAAATGAAAATTGTTGATATATGTTTCCACATTTTCAATATTCTAATCAACATCGAATAAATCTTCGGGTTCTTATACCGTTGTGGGTTTTTGTACGCTTTTATATGTTCTGCAAACCTTAACGAGAGTACTTATAGTGCCCTACCTGAGTATACAGGTTATTCATAAAGATGGAACAGATTTCAAATATTTGCTTCAAACAGAATGTAGTAGGCAAAAACACATTCACTGGCTAGAGTAGAGGAAGGATCATGTGTTAAAAGCTCGCCTAGAAGGTCCATTTGGTGCCGCATAGCGACCTGTTCTTGTTTATAGGAAAATGGCGACTCCACAGAAGTCATTAGTGTGCAGCAGCTTGCGAACCACCATCTACGAATTTTTTATGCTACATGTACTTGCATATTACTTATTGAACCGACGACGTTGCATAGAAACAGTGGAGTCACACTTCGCCAACTGCCGTAAACAAATTGACTTATCCTTTGGCGTAAGCAAAAAACAGCATCATTGTGTGGTATTTAGGAGGGATTTTAAAACTTAAAGCTTCCCTTATCTGTGAGAAATTTTTATATTAAGGACTGCTATTTCTATATTATCATTCCGAAAAAAAAATAAAAAATAAAAGATGCATAATACTTTCGGCCAAACAAAAAAGTACGCTTTATGATGACGAAAGGAAGTGTCATACAATGACGCTTTTCCTCCCTCATAGTTTGAAAAACAATCATCAGTTAGATCATTTGTAGCTTTTTGGAGCTTATGCCTAATAATTTTCCTCTCTTTGAATGTCTCCTTTAAATAAAAATTTTTGCCTGTTTGCATATTACTTCAGAGCACGAAGAGCAACGGTTTCTTTGGGAAATGCTTCCGTATTTGTTTAACGTCATGAGAGAGGGAAGTATTAAATCCAAATTACTCGTTATAAAATACGTATATACATGTACTTATCGTTTTTCTTTATTAGGAGCTTTAGCAAAAAGCTACTTATAAGAATTCACGTTTGGTCTGTACGTTTATCCGTCTTTCCGGCCGGCCGGCCACCGTTTGCATGATAATTTAGAAACGGATTAACTTTTTCAAATTCTGTTTCAGAAATATGACCATCAGGGTCTTAGCTTGGGTGTATCAACTTTTCATAATTTTTCGTGGACCTCTTCCAGTCGAATTCACGTGCTAAAACAATGACTGTAAAAAAATACCAAGATAAAACGTGTCATATACCAACAATCGATTTGCCAAGAATGAATATATTGTTACTTTCTGTTATAAACATTATTGACATCGACACGCGCACGTGAAATCGCTTTGTCGACTCAACATTATTAAGTTGCGGAAGAATGTGGCTACTTATTGGTTTCACAATGTCCGTCCGCCTGTTCCCTTCATAATTTCTGCATTTTTTGAGGTAGAAAGTTGAAATTCGGAATGTAGCTTACTATGGGCATGAGTAGCTTCACTATTTAGTTTGGTTTTGATTGGCCCACTGGGGTCGGAATTACGGTGGTGGGAGTTAGAGGGAACCAAGGGATCTATATAGTATTTAGGTATGTATAGGAGTGAAATTCGATAGGCATATTTCTCTAGAGAAAATCTACATTCCTAAAAGTTTGAGCCAAATTGTCCCAGTGGGGTCGGAGTTGCGGGGATGGCAGTCACTTGGTCTTTAGCACTATTGCAACGTATGGCGTGTGATATATCATTCGATCGAAAATGATGAGAAAGGAAAGAAGATGGGGTTCTTTTATATTTTCTAAATACTAAGTTCGAGAAAATAAATTTAAAAAATTGGGGGGTTAAAAAGTGCACATGAAAGGGTACAAATTGATGAACTCAGAGCTTCCGCTACTTTCCTGTACCTTCCTCGGGAGGCTTAATTTCATGTTAAGTAGCGGAAGAATGGAGCTACATATTGGTTTTATAATGTCCGTCCGTCCCCTTTCATAATGAGGTAGAAGGTTGAAATTCGGAATGTAGCTCACTATGGGCATGCCCACCTTCACTATTTAAGTTGATTTTGACGGGTTCACTGGGATCGGAATTACGGCGGTGGGCTTCAGAGAGGACAAAGGATGTAAGAGCTATTTTTATGTGCTATTACGTAAAGGAGTGAAATTCACTATCCAGATTTCTTTAGACAAGCTCTACATTACTATGAAGTTTAGGCCCAATTGTTCCAGTGTGGTCGGAGAGGTTGCAGAGGTGGCAATCACTTGGTCTTTAGAACTATGGCAACATATGGCATGTGATATGTCATTCCATCGGAAATGATGAGAAAGTAAAGAAGATGCGAGCTTTTTTACATTTTCTACTTACTACATTTGATAAAATCAATTTTTTTTATTCAAAAACATGGGGTGAGGTAAAAAGTGCAGATAAAGAAGTAAAAATAGATGACCGCAAGATCTGCTACTTGCCTTACCCTACTCGGGGAGGATTGATTAATTGTTAATAATTGTATTTCTGTTTCACTGGTAAAGCTCCTCCTTGGAATGTTTACAAGATTTTAAATTTTTCTTCATGTATACAAGTTTGTTATATTGCTTTTTGGCATTCAGTTACTATAAACCAGAAACCGTATGCGGAGAAAATGTTTTCATATATTATACTTATAGAGAAATAACAGTTGTATAGATTCGGTGGTTCTCTTTAATGGATATACAATGATACAGTCTCTGTATTTATAACGCAACTTTCTAAAGAAGGCGTCGAGCGATTTCTACCAACTTCAGATTTGAAGACATTACAATTTACGATATTGTTCATTCTTTACAATTTTCCGGTTTTGTTTTCCTAACTTACTGGAATATAAATGAATTTCTATCAAATTACAAATTCCCAAAGAATTCTACTGCCGAGATTTTAAAGTTAATTCTAATTTCTCTATATCTCTTCTCGCAACGTAGTGTCGTTCCTCCTGCTTTTAATTGAATCCTATTGAATGCAGAAAGGACGCAGTGAAGAGCCTTGATTATGTTCGAAAGCAAAAACGACTAAGTTGCGCTAATGGCCCCTGCTCTCGCTCTTTTTCTTTTATCCTCTAAATTTTTTCTGCGTTCAAGCAAGTCGATGTTCGATATAATAAAACACCTACTCCGTAATTTGAAGTAATTAACGTAAACAAAGTAGCCGTTTCGTGTGTGGGGGTGGAGTCGGAAGGCTACAAGACTAAAAGGACGAGTGTGTGGGGGGAGAGGAGGTTTAAGTTTACGCATGCGTGAGTGACTACCCATTCATGTTCCACCACAGGTTTCCACGAGGTAATTTAGGATAAATCTCGTCATGGAAAACGGCTGGCCTGCAATTTACGATCTCCCCGGATTTTTGTTAAATTCGCCTGTTTTCTCGTTCGAGGGAGATCTTTAAGAGCACTTTCGCCGCCAACAGAAAGTCGGTTGCCGTGATTTACGAGATTAATTCGCGGCGCTCGCATCCTCTCTTACAACGAGTCTTCTATGTTGTAATCAATTCTCAATAAAGATCCCGTCTCTTCCTTTTGTAAACCCAAAATTGTTCTTCATATAGGCCCATTATTCCCTGAAATTGTTTGTGTGTTTTTTACTAAACTTTTTTTTTTTTTTGTCTCCGCCCGTCCGTCCTTCATAAGCTTTTCATCCGTCTTTCTCGGCCTTAATTTTTTTTTTCATTTTTTTTTTCGCAAGGTTCATCAAACGCTCCTGTTTGCGTTTAATTGCCTAGCTTCTGGTAGGAGATGATACGTTATTTGTGTCACTGACTTTATGCCTTAATATTTCTCTTTTTCTTCCGTTATTATTTCCTGATCTATATCCTCAGCCCTTTTATCGCTTTAAGATCCTTTTTTTTCTTCCTCTTTTCCTTCTTTTATTTTTTCCTCCCCCTCTTTGGCTTGGTTCCGTTTATCTTAACGTTCCTATGGCAACGCCAAAGAAGAACCCACCAGTTCAAACGACTTTGGATTACCCGCAGTAGCAGAAACCGTAATTTATTTCTCCCCAGTTTCTGCACTATCTTAGAACAGGGATTCGGCATAATTTAAATATACCACTCGTCGTTCCCTTTTCTCCTTGATTTAGGAAGCGATAAAAAGGAATGGATGAAAGGGCGGAAAAAGAGAGCGAAGAAGAGAGAGAGGTAAAAATAAAAAAAAAGGATCCTACTTTGTAATTTATTCATTGGACAAAACGATAAATTTGTATTCAGACAACTTTAGTTTTTTTGTATTTTCTGTAAATAACTCTTAACAATCGCTTTACACAAATAAACTGGCTTAAAATAAATCCAGTGTCGAGTAAAGGCATTATGTACTACTGTAAATAATAGATGCTTGAAAAGAAAATAGAAGAAAAGTTTTATAGGAATTTTATCTTAAAGGCCCAGACTTTCATTGTCTTCTAGTAAACGGCACTGTAAATGTATTGTAAGTGGTGTAAGTCCATTGCTCCCTTTTGTAAAGACATTTAAAGGTTTCGGGATAAATGAATCGCCTATTTTGAAATATGTAAAGATGTTATTTTATAAACATTATCACCTTGTTGTCATCTTGTGAGTTTATTCCTCTTGAAAGAAACTGACATACACACTATTCGCATTTTTTTTTATCACATTGCATTGCCTTGCTGTAGACAAAAGGAGACGAATTGCTCACAATTGAAATCGTTCTCCTTTAACATTCTCGGCAAGTATGCAAAGCAGGCATCAGCCTGTGTAAGATCGGAGGAATTGAACGGGTATAGGAAGTCAGTGCCGTGTGAAAGGATTCGTCCTGGAAAGTTTTTCTGGAGCATTGCTTGAGATTCTCATGCCGTATGACCGGTTGCCCTGTCGTGTTGATTATACAGTCTATTCATGTGAAGGCGTCTTTTCATATCCTGAAGAAATTGTCCGATTATCATGCCCCTGTAGCGTTCCTGGTTGACGGTACGAGCATTGCCTTCCTCATCCTCAATGAAGTCGGGGTTTAGTGTACTGTGTGCTGAGACAAACGCACACGTGCGAACTGTATATTTCGGCACATAACTTAAAGGTAATCTCCACACCCAAAGCAACTTTGTTTAAAATATAAGATGAAAGTCTCAATAACAACGTAGCATGTATAAAAATTTTCAATTCGTACTCAAAGTTGATAAAATATATAAAAAACTTTCATTTTTTCCCTCCCCTTGCGATAGACACTGGCGCCATGGTTCGGCAACTGTTAGGTCACAAGTTGCCGAGAAGTGCGAAGGAGTTTCGAATTCGCCACATTGGACGCTATCGGTTAGTTGTCAGTTGGGCATCGCAATGGACTATGAATATGAAACAAGACCGGTAGTGACGACTGCGATTTTGATAACAGTGACAGCGATATATAAAGGCCGTTAGCAGGATTAAATGCTACTGCAACTTCTGCAATATACAGCCCTATGCATTAAACCGACCGTGAAACGGGATCTTCTGCTTGCCGCGTCGGCGTGTGCACATTAGGGCGGCGTTTGCCTTTCACAGCAGATAGGCTTACCTCCTCATTCCTTCGGCATTTAACGAGTGCTGTTGCGTTCGTTGTTCTTAAAGAACGCCAGGCCCGTTTAGAGTTGGAAGAGCATCTAGTTCCACCTTATACGTGATCTAGTTTCGGCGAATTTCTTGTTTGAATTGATACTGAATTTTAAACGGCGGATGCGTGGACAAAGCAAGACGCTTCGAAATGAGCACACGATGCTGTTTGGAGTTGGATACCAGTTCCCTCGCTCTCAAAAACTAATCCACTGTTTTTTAATCGATTCTGATTCTGGAAATCTATGAAACGTGAAATTTCTATCCGTCTATTTACACATCCAAACAGAGAACAAATTGAAGGCATTCCGACATAAAGCAGGTTAACAAAATCTTACGATATGTAGAATCGTTCTAAGCGACTAGAATCTCGGCGACGAGATTCCCCGAGGTTCTCGCGGCAGGAAATGACAGCTTGTTCCGCCGTGTTCTGTGAAGAAGGAATGGAAGATCCCACGCAAATTTTCAATTTTCCGAGGCATTTTTCTTAAAAAAATATTAGGAAAAATTTTGAATGATATATACTCTATTAACTTGGATTAATATTATGATGCAAAAAAAAGAAAGTCGATTTTTTCCGCGGAGTTTACCTTTAAAATAAATCTGGACATATTACCCCTGTCTTTCTTAGATAAACTTTTAGTTCGCTAAGAAATTTGTTCCTATTAAAAACCTTGAGATTTATATGGCCAAAAGATCAGATGCTAATAATTTACTTAAAGGGCAAATGACACCAAATCAGAAGTTGATTTCATATAGTTTTGAATACTTTCCTGATACTAAATGTCAATTTTATTCTTTTTTTTTTAATTTTCTTTTTTAATAAAGAAATCGTAATTTTAAGTCAACTTCCGATAACATGCATTCATTTTGAATTTTGTCAAAAACTCCCACAAGAGCGTTGCTTATGACGTCAGCTTAGCCAAACCAAAGCCGACGAGATTTACATGCCGTGACGCGATTCACAGGTCCTATAAATCTCGTCGGTCTCGATTTGGCTAAGATGACGTCACGCGCAGCTAACACGTTTTTAAATGGCTCCAATTTCGCTTATTTGTTGTTCTTTCTTGAAAAATTTGTAACTCTTTCCAAAAAAACTTGTTTTCTTTTTTATGCTACATTCTTTCTAATTATTTATTATCTCGATAGCGATATTTTTGTGTCATTTTCCTTTTAATATACTCCAACAGACAAATCATGGCTACCTGCAATAGATCACGTGTTCGTGACTTAGCCTCGTTGCACAGGTCTTTTATATATCGTTCATATTTCCTTTTTAAGATGCGCTTTGTTTACGATTCTTCTGAGGAAACTTAATTTCGCATTATTTCAAAAAAGGACCTTTTAAAGGTCGCCACAGTAATTCATTTAACAGAAACCTCAAGTACGAGGGTAAATTTTATTCCAGCTTATTTCCATGGTAACATAGTGATTGACAGTTCTTGTTATTCGCTGGTTGGAGTATAATCAACTGCATTTAGAAATGGATATATCCTTGACATCATCCACGGCTTTATATGATGCAACTAATCAGGAACATATTTTCTTCCCTTACTTGTGTGGTAACCTTCATTTACATTGTTGTTTGCATCATCATTGTAGTTCATGCTCTATTGATGATGAAACGTCGAAACGAGTCAGCAATTTAAAAAACTGTCCGAAGAATGTTCTTCAGTATTCAAGGTCACATTATTTACGTTGTTTTAATATTATTGATTAAGGAATTCAAAATTTTCTATGCACGACGAGATTTCTCTATATTCAAAGCTGGAAAGAGAACAATCTGATATTTAGTGACGGAAACTTGTTCCCTAGGGGAAATGCACTGTATTTTACGTCCTTTTAAAATCATTCCAGTGGCATACGGAGAGACAATGATACAGAGCAAATCAAAAAAATTGTCACCGTTTATATGGGCAAGAGAACATCATGTAAATTTAAATTCTTTTCAGATAAAATGTAAATATGCATATATAAGCAATAAGTATAAACTTTAGAAACTTTAAAAAAAATTATATTGATAAAGCATTAACATGCATAACGAATGACTTTCATACAGAACGTAATTTCCTTTTGGCGGACTCTCTATTTTTAAAGAATTCGCGTAGCCACCTTTCCAAACCATAGATTTAACTCTATGTACATTGCATAAAAGTCGTTTTCACTAGCAAATATTGCTATTCTTCGCTCTCAAGTTTTCTCGATAAGAGAAAGGACCTTTTTGGTCTTCAGATGTCATCTAGCATTAATGACAAACACTGTTGTACCGACTTCGTTGTTGGATGATCTGGTATCTGTCATCCTGTAGTAAGTTGCATGAGGCTATCGATTTCCTTGCAGTACTCCAGGAACCGAAGCATTGCAGTTCCATTTTTGTTTGATGACAAGGAAAAGAAGTCATTCGGATCAGCTTTCTGGCCTAGGGGCCTTCTCCAGATGCATTTTGTTCATTCTGTGGTACTGCGACCACCATTTGTTGACATCAAGAATGTCACCCGTTTGCAGAAAATGGGCAAGGAAACGATTTCCTGAAATTCCTCTTGGCGCATCTTCATGGGAACCTTAAAGAAATATTGTCATATGGCTCTTGCTTATACTGACTTACTTGTGAGGAGAATTGTACTTCATTATGCCTTTGGGAATTGCGTAATATGGACATTTTAATACAGTGCATTCTGAGAGCCAGACTAATAAGACAATGTGTGCAGCATTAAAGAGTAATCTAATTGGTATGAGAGAAATATATGCCACTCAGAACACAGAATCCTTTGGCGCCATCTAATGATCAGAAATGTAACAATTCTGGTATTAAATTTCTTCATTATGAATATCGGCCTCGGTGGCTCAGTGGTTGCGTGATCGCCTTTGATGCCCGAGTACGCGGGTTCGATCCTGGCCGAGGACGACGAGGATTTTTCAGGGGGAAATCCTGAGATCACGCACTTCCTTCGGAAGGGAAGTAAAGCCGTTGGTCCCGTGTAGTCGTTTGCCGGCTGCACGTTAAAGAACCCTTGCGAGGCAAAATTTGCGGCCCCTATAACGCCGTCCTGAAATGACCATAGCAGTTGAAAAGGACGTTAATACCAAACCAACCAACCATCATTATGAATCAAAATAATCTCACGTCTTTATTTTTTTTTTTGCGCATAATATTGGTATACGTGCTTTGCGATATATTGCATTTTAAAATTTTGTGTTACTTTTGGATCACCTGATGTATATTAATGGTATCTCATTTGAAAATTCATGTATATTTCGAGAAAACAGTTAATGCGTGTCAAATCCATTTACCATCATCAAGCCCAATAAAACTCGTTAACGCCTATCTTTTGATGTGGTTGCTTTAGTTCTTCAGCGTGTTGTTAGCCTTAAGACAACTCGCATTGACTGAAAAGCTACCGGGAGCAGTCAAGCCCTCATTACGAGTGAGAGGAGCATCAAATGCAAACCACCGAAGGTTGTAAGACATCTCGTTTAGGTGGCGGTGATGCATCACGCGAAGGTCTTCGAAGGCGACAACGTTCCTTGGCAGGGTCGTTGATTTAATGTTACTGGATGGGAGGAGAAAGTGTGGTCAAAAATGCTTTATCACGACCGAGTCTTTCTCTCTTTCTCTCGTCCTTGAGGCTCGACTGCCCGAATCAAAGGTCGGCTGTCCATCTCCGGTCGAAGTCCATTGGTCAAGGAGGGTCTTCCAACGGCGAATCCTTCTCGCTCCATCCATTTGCAATGTCCATTCGCATTTCTTGCCTGTTCTTTGAATTGCTTCTACGTCTCTGTCATCAGTATTCCATCAGTTCGATTGATGGATCCATTTGTCTTTAACCTTTCACATTACAGAATGCTGTTTGAAATTTAAAACTAGAAATACTTCTAGCATCCTAATATCAGTGTTGCAGTTGTTTCTCTTTTATATCTTGCACTTCTTTATAGATAGATAATTAATTGGAATGGTGTTAGCTTTGACTTTCTTAATAATAATATTTCATTTAAACTGGAATATCGTTTTAATTGACAGTAAGATATAATTCATTGAATTACATTTGATGTTAATGGGCTGTCATAAATCGAAGTAGCCCAATTACTACTCGTTTAGACGTAACCTAGATGGCTTTGGAAGGCCAGTAGATAACTGTGAATATGTCTGATATATCAATTAACCGGCTTTGATGTATAATATTGTGCGAGATTAATATCAAAAGTTTCATTACCGAATCTAGAAATAGTTTTTAATGGCAAAATTTACGATGTAATTAAATTCTGTTTATAGTTATTTCTTTTATTTTATATTGTGGTAGGTTTGTATTGGGTTGCATTTCGGTGCATGGGATTAAATGACACCATTCAAATCTACTTTCTCAAAAGATTTTATTTTACGAATTCACGAAAAAAAAAAAAAACATTGGAACTCGTGACCCAAGCGTCCAAGCGCTTTTGGGCTTGGATGGCTATCGTGACTATCACTCTGAAGCTGTAATTGAGTTGTCGGTGAAAGGGAACGAGACAGTTGGTAGCGCCCCCAGGCAATGGAGAAAGTGTATGGGAACGATGCTGTCGATCACACCATGGTTGGTCTTTGGGCTAAGCGATTCTGTGGGAAAAGTGAACATCCGGAGATTATTATCCCAAGGGTAGCATTCAATCCAAAATGAAGCCGCATCTAGATGAGAGTAAAGCCGGTTGTATAATAGGAAAAAATGAAACTCTCTCTCTAAAAGAATTACTTTTTTTTAAAAAAAGTTTTTGTATGGATAAATATATTTTCAGAATATTTTATTAGTTGTAGATTAGCATTTAAAAATCTTTATTTCGTCTTATGATGGTAAGTTGTTATTTAGTAAAAAATGAAACATGAGGCGTTTTCATGAATAAGCTGCAACTTATTAATAGTTCTTACGATTTAAAGCAAATTGTTTCACTCATATCTTATTGTTCATTCTAAAATTTCTTTTAATGCTTAAAATGTTTAAGATGCTTATTATACAAGTATATCAAAAGTCTTCGTCCGATTTTTTTTATAAAATCAATATACAGAAGTGGGTCAAGTTGCAAAATGCTCAGGTTTGGCATGGTCAAATTCCTCTCATAATTGCTGGACCATGTCTGGTGTCACTTCATTTATGGCGGTTGTGATTTGAGTTTTGAGCTCGTCCAGAATTAGCTCGAATATCATTTTGAAAATTGCTTCATTTACGGATTCACTCATTTCCAAGTGAAGGACGCAAAAGACATTGTTGCGGGATCGCTATCTCGACATAAACTGACGGGAGCTCACTACGCCTTTCAGACGCGCCCGAGACATCTCTAGCGGCAGTGAAACAAAAACTTGGCGCAGATCAACGGTTGTGGAGCTATAACATTTTGAAATCTGATGGAGATTATGGGTCAACAGTGTCGTCTTTGAGTGATGCTTCACTGCAGGGCGGACACGAAACAGTTGCTATGATTGAGTTGTTCATTTGGATGTCTCTGAGGGATGCTTCACTGCAGTGCACGCAGTGCTCGCCGTTCCTATAAGTCAACTTTGCCCAATCAACAAGTTAAGGGCAGAAGAACGAGATGCATACCATTGGAAAGAGGGGATCGTCAAGTCGGTGAGGTTGCCAGTAGGGGTCTCCCTGGTCTCAGTTTTTCGATATGATGACCAGGCAACAGAAAGCGTTTTGCGTTCTCCGCTTCAACAAGTGATAACCGATCAGCGCGAATTTTGTATAAGAGGCAAAGTTGACTGTTGCCGGGTCATCATATCGAAAACAACTGAGACCAGGGAGACTCCTACTGGCAACCCCAACTGGTTACCGACGATCCCTCTTTCCAATGGAAAGCAGCTCGTTCTTCTGCCGTTAACGATTGCTTAGTCATATCACTTTGAAATCGTCTGTATTTTATTGCATGCATTATGCACATAGTATAGTGATTTACAGTAAATGTTGAAATTGAGAACTATTCTTCATCGACCACAACTTTAATCAGAGACAGGTATTTGCAGCAATACGTTCCAATATATCGGTAGGGTGATGCAGTGATGTCGCGGATCTTTTTCTTTAATGCGTTGATGGTCTTCGGGTTGTTTTCGTACACACGCTCTTTGAGATGAGACCATCGAAAGACTTCAAGCGTCAGGAGATCGAAATGGCTACGTCCACTTGAATGTACTGAACTTCTGAACTTAACCTATATGACTTGTACGGAATAAACTGTTAACTAAACGCAGTCTTCAAATAAAACTCTGCAATGCACACCTTTTGTTGTATAAAATCTGAACGTTGAATTTTGTCGCGTAATTGTATCTTCACTAACAATGACATCTATTATGCATAAAATGAAGATTCTACATCACGAAGTTCGAAAGATATAACGGAAAATATAGGGCTGCAGGACTATGGAATCATCTTGTACATCAGATGATTCATTTAGCTTAGATTAGAACTTCTAATGTATATTCATGTTGTATTTCTTCAGTATTTGAGCATTAATTTTATTTCGTAAGTATACCATAAAAAGTTCATATCTGATATAACATTGTAGTTACGATAAACATTAAAACCTGGATGCGATAATTTTTCTTGTATCTTTTACTTCAAACCAGGAAGAGATGTTCTCTGTTGATGTCTTTCGACCGTACGTGCTTTTCAAAATGTTTCTATCTGCATTTTTTCAATTTCCCTTCCATTTTTTCCCTGTGCTTATGCTTTCCGTTTCTTTTTGCCGTCGTTATTTTCGTTCTTGCTTGTTTATTTATTTATTAAGAACGAAAAAGAAGCGAAGGAAAAGTGAAAGGGGTGGGGGGGTCGAGAGGAAAAAGGTTAAGGAAACTGAGGAGCGATAATGACAATTGGCGAGAAAGCTCCGGTCTTCGCAAGTTGCACCGCGCTCATTACGCTGGAAACGCTTTTCCTTTTTTTCGACTCGTGCGTCCATCTTTCTTTCTTTCCTCCCATCCCACCCCCGCATTCTCCCTTTCCACGTGCCGGAAGTCTTGTGTGTAAGATTTATGGACGTCCGTTTTACTCGTAATGCATGATGGACGCCGCGCTCCTCTTCCCTTGCAGGTGAGAGAGGGAATTTCATTAGCCAAAGTAATTTCGGGAGGAAGTGGGCCAAAGTTTTGTGACCCCAAAAGATGTTATTTTTTTTTTGTTTTGAGCTAATTTTATTCTTTTTTATTATTAATGCACGAATTTATTTATTTCCCTCGATATGCCTCGGAACATCACACCCCGCCTCTTGTCACGTGAATTATGATGAACGGTTTCATCTCCGGACTTAGTTCGTTTCATACATCATTTTACATCCAATTAAGCGGGAATTTTTTTTGCGTGATGCGAGAAATGTTAATTGATGTGGTCTTTTTAGGAAAGCGCTCAAGTACGCGATGGAGGAAAAATAAGAAAAAGAACAGCTGGTGATTATTCAACTAATCTAGCAATTTTCTAAAAATTATTTGCATAAGACCTCCATATTTTTTTTACAAAATATGTAAATTAAATACAAATGTTTTACTTTCTTTAATGAGATTTTCAAAATGAGCTTCTTTACATATCTTTCCGCTTTCATAAATCGATGAATGTTGATGAATGCGGATTACTCTCTTATATGTGCTTATATTTTTCATTTAAGATATACAAGTCGTGTTGTAACTCCCTCCGGGATTTCGGAAGTCGATACCTCGACAGGCTTAACGGAAACGCTGATATCAAACTTAAAGTTTGCATTCCTAATAGGCACCGCGGCGTACTTGTAAATTTATCCGCTGGATGATAGTCATAACGAAAACGTGGTGTGCTTTTTGAGAGGAGTCCCATTTTCTTCCTTGGCCTCCACGGTCACTTGACCTCAACCCATATGACTTTTTCTTATGGGGTTATGTCAAAGAACATGTATATGTTCGTGCTCAACTGCGAGAGAGGATAGTCATGCAGTCTCTGGCATAAACCATCGGAAACCAGATGTTGGGACGTGCGGCAGAAACAGAATACTGTTTAGGTCGGGCATTGTTAGGGTATTTTCTCCATACACTTATAATTTCATATGCCTACCAAATTTTTATTAATTGAATTTTTTTTCTCGTTTCATGGTCTTTGGGTGACTTTCATTGATTACGTTAAACACTCGAAACTGAAATTATAAGCAGCGTTCAAAAAGAAGCTAGCCGTAGTCTGGAATGTGCAAACCGGTGACAGAATGGTGATATCGTTGCGTGTGTAACAGAGTGGTTCCGACAAGAGCGCGGAAGTTCACAGCCCGCCGCTAGAGCGTGACGGTGGAAGTTACGTGACTATACAAAGGGAGCAGAAGCAAGCGTCAATCCTCCAACGGTCATTCGCGTTGTATACGCAGTCAATAAGTGAAATAGAGGCGTCAAAAGAAGAGCAAAGAGGTTTTGTTCGTTTTCTGACAGCGGAAGGAGTAGTAGGGCGAACGGACATTCATCGTAGAATGTCACAAGTGTACGGTAAACACTGCACGTCCCTTGCAATGGTCAAGGCGTGGCACAAGCGGTTCAGGGAAGGACGGGTGTCGTTAGTCGATGATGTGCGGTCTGGAACACCAAACCTTGACTACCTTTCGCCAAGCAATCAAATCGAAACGACCAGGCAAGCTCACCCGTGGGGTCATTCTGCCCCACGACAATGCAAGATCTCATACGACCAACACAATCACGGCACTCTTGCAGAAATTCAAGTGGGAGGTTCTCGGTCTCCCTCCGTACAGTCCAGACCTCTCTCCCTGCGATTACGCGATTGTTGGTCCCCTAAAAAAGGCTCTGAGGGGCAGACGACGTCAAGCAGTACATGCGGAACTGGTTCACAACGCAGCCCCGGGAATTTTACGAGACAGCCATTCACCGCCTTGTGTCGCAGTGGGATAAGTGCCTCAACAGCTAGGGCCAATACTTCTGACATACAGGTACTGGTTTCTGTTCCTAGGCCTCCGGCTCGTTTCTTTTTGAACGCTCCTTATACTTGCATTAACAAAAATTTACACGATCAGATTTACGGAGAAAACAATTTCAACATTCAAAATCTTATATAATACATTTAGATATAATTATTAAAATAAATATTGTTGAAAATTTTCCAGTCTAATGAAGTTTCGATTACAATTTCGGCTCCTTTATTAATAAGATTAAGCGTTCAATTTAATAATTCCGTTACAGACAAGCAGATTATTTATTAATATGATTCATACGTAATTTAAATATATTTCCGAGAAACGAAAAGCCCCATGAAATTATGATAGCATGTCTTTTATGTTTTAGCGAATGCTTTGTTTCACCTCATTAAATTTTGATGGAAAGCGTTACTTAAAGGGGGCGAAGGAGTTCTTCGGAGAAATTTATCTTGTTGTGATGTTCATTTGCTTTAAGTCTTTTCTACATGGATAGCAGGAAGCCTCTTTCTCTGATCTCAAAAATTTATTAATGATATTATGATAGGTACACGTAAGTGTTATTGCAAAATTTAGTATGGGTTTTAAGCATATCTGTTGCTCGGATACCGTTATATTCTCCAACATCGCTTCTTCGATATAATATCTTTTGTCTTGCCTTCAGAGTTGCAAGGCAAAGACAAGCGCTGATTCTTCTATTAAACGCAGGCTTTGAAGGCTTTACCTGCGTTAATTGGGGTATGACTTAGTCACTATAGCTTTTGTAAAGTTTCGAAGCGCGTGATTCGCCTTATGATCTGACTTTTAAGATGACCTAAATAGAGCCAATTCTCCCTACGGAAGGCAATTAGATCTTTAGACAACTAGGCTGTATTTAAGTACCTAGAGTTTTCCCCGAGTGGAATGCGGCATCACATTTTCCTGCTATAGTAGAGTCCGCCTTTTGTTCAGTGGGGTACCTCTGCTTCAAAACGGCATGCTTCCGCTCCAGCTTTTCAAAGCACAAGTTGGAATTATGGTTAGACTATCTCCAAAACGTAGAGCATCAACTTGTGCTCGAAGCACCCAGGTCACTCGGACTCAACCGTCGCTTTTGGGTATTATGATTACGGAAATAGATCCGTTTATCGTCACACGTAACAAATCTCTTGATGATGCGTACGTTTTCATAAAATTCCTGGACACTTAATGAATTGCTCGAGTTGGCGTCATTTCCTGAGAACAACTTCTGTTGACCATGCCAGGATTTGTGATATGCCTAGCTTGGCTGATAATTGCCCACCCTTCATTCAGTTGCTAGCTTTCCCGCTGTGATGCTTTCATCTTCGGACTGCTAAGGAAGGTTTTAAAGGGGTTGCGTTTCACCTGTATCTAGAGATCATTGCTGCAGTAGAGGAATGATTTTTGCCTTCACCCCACCACCTTCTTTGTGGAACTTGTCGACGGTAGGTGCCACTGTCCGAACCACAAGTGTGACTTTTACCATATTAGAATACTTAATGCAGTCTGAGTTTCATTTGAATTATTCATATACTCGTACATATTAAAAACATTACAGAACTGTGGATACAATTACTTTGTGGAAAACGGTTTTCGTTTTCTAGATACGTATTCTGAGTTTTATAACTTTTTTTTAATTTTTATTTCTATAAATTTGTTTTGCACTAGTCCACACAAGACTCTTAAGGAGAGATGGCTCTAAGAATCGACTTATGTAAAACAATGCAGCTTTCCCTTGCTCTCGCAAATATTTATAAAAGGACTGTAAGCTTTAACCATCAGGAGATTAATACTGCTAACAAAGAGTATCACATTACGAGGGGTGGGGCATAAGTCATGGCAGCTATTTTTTTTTGAGAATTCGACCGTGGGTGGAAAATGCGAAATATATAGATGAAAGGACAAGGAATGGAGGAAATGTACGGACATTTAGCAACACGAAAATATTTTGCTCTTCATGTTTATTAAGGTAGTTGATATAACATTACAACTTTCATGTTCCAGAATCATTACAGCACACATACCCGTTCTAAAAGGCCTCAAAGTAATTCCCTGAACGTTCACAGTACGCTGCCAACGATGTGACAGGCGCCCATATCATCTGTTTCACCATTTCTCTCACCATGTGGAAATCTGGTCATCTCCTGTGGCACAATATTTGCAATGTCCATTCGTGTCCGAAGCTGTCTACCACGTAATGGTTCCTTACCGTCCGTATAAGGTCAAAATCACATCGAGAAAAGTCCGGAGAGTATAGTGGGTGCTCCAGTTCTTACCAAAGCCAGCGGAGACCGGCTATATTGATATACGAGCGTTGTTCAACTCGGGTTACATCCATCCTGCACGGCGGTTGACTAAGAACTGATTTAACATTGTTCTCAATGCAACAAAAGGAAATCGCAGAGCCATCTGGTGTTGTGGAAATATACTATGAATGAACGGCTTCCTCGAGACATATGACATTTTGTGATACCATCCCTTAGCTATGAGAAAAAAAATAATTGCCATGACTTATGCCCCATCCCTCGTATTTTGTACTTGGTATTATGTCCTAAGGCTTATGCCTGATAAGCATATGCAGCCATTTTTGTATGCTTAAAATTTCAAATTTCACTTTAATATAGTCTTTGACGTTAGATTTTCTTAATTGGAAAAAGACTTTATGTTCATTCTATCTATTGGGTTGTTTCATAATTATTGGTCTATTCTGACAGAAATCAAAAAAAAGTACTAACAGACGAAGAAATTCATTTTATTCTGAAAAATATTCGCCCTTAACAGCAATACAATGTAATTTCAGTGTAAAAATGCCGTGGTAGCAGAAGCTAGCTAGTATCACATTAGTCTTAGAAATCGCTGGCGGGATGAATCACAGTATCCTAATTAGCGAAGCGTTCGCCCCTCAAGATGTAGTCCAAATGGCGAAACATGAAAAACTAACGGGGCCAAGTATAATACGTAAACTGACAGAAGAGGTCGTACCCCTTGGCGTAGGTTTTCTAAGTGCTTTCAATCGGCGTATTTGATTGCGCCCTTACATGGAGGATTATAGGACCCAAACGATGGTTGTTTGCTGCTTAAGTTCTGATGACATTCGTCCAGCTCACGGCAGTACACGTCAGTTGCGATTGCTTGGCCACACGGCAAGAATCATCCCATGCTTTTGGGTGCAAATCGAGTTTGGACTTTTGTTTCAGTGATTCCTCTTTATTGAGCTACAAAGCATAGATTTTTCATCAGCCCCGATGCAGAAAAGGAGCACTAGTCTCATGTCTTTGGAAGGCAATGTATGTTTCCAATTGATGACTTTGTGTGGAACCCAGGCACCCAGTTCTTTAACCTTGCCCTTACTTGTACATAGATACTGCAAACGGTTGTTGGTGTTAGGAGAAGATCGACATTTAAGTTACGTATTGTCAAGGCTGGAGATCATGGATTCGTTATAAATGGTCTTTTTTAACGATAATGTCCTTTTATAACTTTATGAAATGTTTATCACATATCAACATATTAGACTAATGATAATTTTAATTGTATATTTATTTTTCAGAACTACATCAAGCTCGTTTTTTGTTTTGCTTTCTGCCTTAATTGTATCGGCCAGTAATTGCAGAAGATGTTGCTCTAAATTCTTCCTACTGAATAAATAAATAATACCCTATCGATCACTAAAGCTTGAATAAATGATGTTTACATTAGCGGTATGTAAATATGTAAAACATTGGAAATGAAACTATTCGAAATGTTTTAAAGCCAATGTCGTTAGTAGGATCCATATATTTTTTATTTTCGCATTTTTCGGCATAACGCTTTAATGAACCGGCTATTATCGAAGAGACAAAGATCATCTGGTTGATTAAGTCATTGTAAGTAAACACGAAGGTCATATGATTTTTTTTACGTGTAATATCTTAATGAGCATGCTTTTATAATGCATATTTATCGATTGCCTGCTCTTTAAGTGGTAACGTGAACGTGTATTCCATCGCCCTTTTTCACTTCATCCAGTACGTCTTTACAGATATTGGACTGGAGCCTGTTGTTGTTTCCCTTAATATTTCATTTTGCAGTTTTCAATTGTTCTCTGCTGAATTGGTAGGAGGGAGAGCGAGATAATAAGATAAGAAGAGTGGCATGGAGGTGGGTTGAGAAAGAGAGAGAAAAGGACGAGAGCGGGTGGAAAAAGGAGGGATAAGTATCGGTAAACACGTCTGCATCCGCTTCATCGGGTGGTTTCATTGTAGTCGGTGGCGAGCATCGTTGGTTGGGAGCCTTTCGCAACATTTCTTTTGAGAGTGAGTAGGTGGAAGGTCGCTCTTTCACTCGTTGCTGATTCATCGATCCTCTTGAGGAGAAAAGGGAGGAGATGCCCGGGGGGGGAGGAGTTAGAAACATAGCTCCTCTCCTGCTCTGTTCTCTTTCCCTTTTCTCTCGGTTTATAATTAGTGCTCGTGGTTCTCGAGGATGTGAAACCTAGCGAATAAAAGTTCAAGGCTCCCACGAGGCAGCCGATATTAATATACAAATGTCGCTGTTGTTGTTCCTCTCGGCTGCCATGGCAACGGGAGGTGTTCGACGACTCGGTCGCTTTTGTCTCTACATCAATTCGAGAACAGACGAAGCGGAGATAAAACCTTTTTCTTCTTTTTTTTTATTTTTTTTTTTATTTTTTTGGAAATCCATTCGAACTGTTGACGTCAGCATCGCATCAAAACTCAAATCGAAGCTGTCAATGAAAGTTGTGTGAAAAGGCTCCTCCCTCACCGCGTTCTCCTCTCACCGGTTTCATTATCGTTGTGCCAAAAAAAAGGAACGAAAGAAGGAAGACGACGACTACGACGACGAAGAGAATGGAGAAGAAAATGTTGATAACGATGACGATGACAACGATGTTATCGCTGACTCACAGCCAATGTAATCGGTTAAAAAGTAATGGCGAAAATATTATAGGGAATTTTTCTTATCAGTTATAAGGCGTCAGCAGATTTCCAGTAGAAGTGACTTGACATTTTCTATAAAACTCTTGGCTTTTATCTCGGGAGAGGAAAAAGTTCAATTTCATTGATTTCTTCAATGTGCTCGAGTTGATATACTTAAAAACTCTTTGATTACTTAATATTTTCCTTCTCCTCTTTCAAAAAAGTTTTGGTTATTCTCTTACAAGATAATAAAGTTCTCCTTTGGTTTATCACCTAATATTATTTCCACATTTTCCAAGCCCTTTAAAAAAACAGAAAAAAAATTCTAACCAATCAACTCCCGTTCCTGTGTGTTCATAATCGTCTCCTTCTTTTCCTCCTTCCTTTTTTTATACTTTCCATCCTGGTGTTTATTCTGTCTCTCTCTCTCTCTCTCTCTCCTTTGCTTCGTTTCTCTAACCTATCAATATCAGCCGAAGCGTTTCTTCCGCTATCTTAATTCTCCTTTTTTTTTCTCCTCACACTTTCTTCCTTATCTCTTTCTTTTGCCCACCCCCTCTTCGCCTAAACTCGTCCGTGGCGATCGGTGCTTAACGATCAGGGTTGTGCGTTGCGCTCTTCCATTTGCTTAATTTAATCAAAGTTATGAAAACCACTCTCGGTGCTAATAACTGAAAATTACTGCCTCGCCCCCGCCATCCTGGTAATGAGCTCAAAAGGCCGCTGCCAAGGAGCGATTCGGCAGCGTGGGTGGAGGGGGAGGGCGAGTCTGTCTGTCCTTCAACGGCAGCTCCTTCCAACGCTAAAGAGAAGGAACCAACCCATTGCGGCTGCCGTTTGTTCCCATCGTAGCCAAAGGCGGACGGGGAAGTGAAAATACTGTTGGCTAAGAAAAACTCTTTGTTGGGCTCCGATTCAAGGCGTTTCCTCCTCCTCCACTCCACTGATTGAAGACTAGAGAAAAGGAACGGGGGAAGACAAACACACACACGCACATTCATGCACAGATTCAAAGAAGGGGGTTTCTAAATGAGAAACAAGGTTCTAAATTGAAAGCTGAAAGGAAGAACCTGAAGGAGGGGATTGTGTATAAGAGTTAACGAACCCTATTAAATTGTTAACACCTAAGATGCGACTAGAAGCTATACAGCCACTTGCATTAAAGTAAAAAAAATAATTATAGTGAAGAAACAAAACATAAAAAATTTAATAGCAACATCGTGGTTATAATGCTTATACATTAAATAAATAATAATGGTCAAAACTTGAGAAAGCCATTAGGCAAAATTTGTTTTCTGAAGTAAAGATATGTCAGTTTAAACCAACAGCTGGCATTAACTATTAATACAAATTGATACTAATATGTAAATTGATTATCTGAATTATTAATTAAGTCTAATTAATGCCAAGAGGACAACCTTTAAGCGAATTTGAAAAGGATCAGATAGCTACTCTACATGAAAGTGGTCAGTCAGGAAGATCACTAGCTAAAGCCTTTAGGACGTTTACATACCGCAATTGGCAATACCTCAAAATAAAAAGTCTGTGAAAAGGTCTGCTGGAGGACCCTCTAAACTCAGTGACTCTGACAAAAAGGAAATTATAAAAAGAGTGACAAGAGTTAAAAGTAAGCTCGAACTGTGGCTCGTTGTGAAGATATCCAATGTTATTCATGAAGCAGAAAGATTTCTGTACGAGGTGCTAACCAAAATATCCCCAAATTGTTTTATTCTTACCGAACCGTAAGATGGTGTTAGGGGTACGTCTCAGCTGTAATTGTCCCAAGCGGTGTCATCCTATGTCCACGTGATTTTGCGTTTGAGCTGTTTTTGTCACTCTTTGCGTTGGTCGTGTTGCGATTCTTGATATTAAAGCTGAAGAAAGCTGCGGCTGAAACCCACAGACTGTCGAAGGAGGCTTTTGGTGAACAAGCTTTAGGCCAAACTCAGACATTTGAGTAGTTTAAGCATTTCGTAGATGGTCGGGAGTCTGTGGAAGACGACAGGCATTCTCGTCGACCGTCAACAAGCACAACTCTGGAAATGATCACGAAAGTGCGTGACATGATCCGAGAGGACTGAATTCAGACCATCCACGATGTTTGTGTTCGCCTTGGACTGTATACAGGACGTTATGAGACGATTGAAGGAAAACGTGAGGCGCAAATGGCCAGAGATGTCGAAGAAGAAAGACTAGGTGCTCCATCACGACAATGCTCCGGCGCACACATCACTCGCTGTGATGGACTTTCTCAAAGGGTGGCGATTTGACTCCATTGAAGTGATCCAAACGAAATCGCAGCAGGTGTTAAACCTGCTCCAACCTGGGAACTTCCAAGAGTGCTTCCAGAAGTGGGAACATTGAGGATGCAGTGTAATGGTTTAGTGAACCTTTAGTTAGCAGGGGCAGTCCAATTTGGCATTTATTTCAGGAATAATGAATGCTTTTCAGTATCACCAGATGTTAGAAGCTCATCTATTCAGTTGAGGACCTTTGAGTTCAAATCAATTCTCCAAATCACAATCCAAAATCTACTTTTGAGTGGTTCTTCCTAATGGGGTACAAATAATTAACTGGTTTTCTATCTCAGCTGATCGTAATCCTATAGAAAACGTTTGGGAGAGCTGCTTATGCAAATGGACAGCAATTTACATGAATTGGAGAATGGAGAGCCCAAACTCATAAAAATGTAAAATAGGGAAAATATCGACCTAAACTATTTACAAGCCCTTGTAAAATCAATGCCAAATCTTATATGAAAAAGCTATTGAGAGAAATGATGGATTCAGTGGATATTAACCAACCCGGAAGCATTTTGAGGCTTTGCTGTAGCATTTGCCTTTGACAATGAAAGTGTATTGTTTTGTTATACCGTAGAAATAAACCAACTGTTTGCAATTTCTCTATGCTTTAAAGTAAATTTCGTCACTGCATGACATCTTCCAACTCTAGAAAGAAGCGTTTTGAGACCCCATGTTTCTCCTTGTTTTGGTTTCTGGAACATATCCTGAAAGTTTGTACAGACGATTCAGAAACACTTTGTAGAGCCACAAGATGAATTGATACATTTTTCCAAGCGATGGATCAGCTATTGGAGGCTGAATGCCTCGGTTTGGTTATTTAAGAAGCTGATCTCATAGTCGTCCCGGAAACGCCTACCACTTAGTAGTCATTTTTGGTTGAGGGAAGAGGAAAAAGTCGCTTGGTGGCAGATCAGGGGAAAATAGAGCGGGGAGGGGGCTGACTGCAGGCTGCTTCTGAGGCATTCACAAAGATGTCTCCCAGCAGCTAATCCATCGCTTGGAAAAATGAGATAAATTATCTGGTGAATATACGGATGGTTGATTCAGATAAAATGAGACGACTTTAAACGCCGCATATGACCTTGACGGAATGTGATTTGCATGACTCGTCCACTATTCATGGGGATTAGCTTTGTATACACTTGTTGCTGTCATTTGGGACATTTTTGCTGAAACATGGCTTCCAAAATCACAGCTTTTTGGGAAGGTATGTGTTTGGCCTTTCCGACGCTAACTTCAGTCTTTCGTGCATTGTGGAATTATGCAAACGAAATGGTATTGTGGTATCCAAAACTACTGTGGGTCGAATAATCAAAAAGAACAAATTGCGACCATCTAATGAAAAGTGGACGAGCAGAGAAGCAGACCAGAAACAAAGCCCCAGCCAACACGCTCAGCTCAGGTGGTGCGAGAAATCCGGTCTGAAGTGCTGAAAGAAAATCCCCCCACACAGAGAAGTCTAGCCCAAAGGAAAGGTATTTCACAGGCAACAGTTTCCAGAATAATTCATGACAATCTTGGGCTGGAGCGACGTCATAAAGCGCGCGGTCACATAACTGAGTGACTGAACACAACTGAACACTGCCAAGTCACCTGTGGCTTAATACAGGAAGATGTAACAGGAGACGGGCATACGAGTTATTCCCTTCTCTCATGTGCCTGTAAAATCTCCTGACGTATCACCGATGGATTTCTGTGGTTTTGGTCTCCTGAAACGACGGCTCGGAAGTCGCCGACCAAGAACCGTTGATGAGCTATGGAAAGTGTGTCAGCAAGCCCCTAATTTCCGGCCTACTTCAGTGGAAATTACGGTGCCGGGCGATAGTCCAACAACGTGGTTCTCACATTGAACACGACCGATGGTGGCGCCATGGTATTACACCATCGTAACAGAACTGCAAAGTCGTCTCATTTTATCTGAATCAACACTCTGTATAGAGTAGGACTAGTCTGACCACCAAATCTTTTTTTTTTTTTTTACGAATTCAGGAACTTTATGACCGACCCTCGTAAAAATTTCCCCAATAAATTTCCCTCGTAAAATATATGGTAAATGTTTTGTCAACAAAAGTTAAATGATTAATATCACTGTATTCTGAATCAATACACCCTGAAGCGCATGCTGTGTAAATGCTTGAAGATTATTATGATCACGTACTACTTAGCCGTAGGCGAAAGTCACGGTCCCTGGTTCGAGTACCGGTCGCGAAATTTTTCCTTCCCTTTTCTATTTGTAATTGTGATGTGTTTGAAGAGTTTCTTTAGTGGTTATTTATTATTTTATCGTTGAGTGACTACGCCTATTAATAAAGTAACTGTTTATCATGGATCATCGTTTCATCGCATTTCAGTATATTAATTAAATACTTCATGGCCTGGAACTAGAGAGTGACAATAAATTAAACAGAGTAAACAACGATATCATTAACATATTTCGGATAATTCATGTTTTGCTTTATAATTTTGTAACGCTTTCCAGATGGTCCCATAAAATGGCTTCACTGCATTACTTTCCTGTAATAAACGTTGGCTTAACAGTTTCTGATCAACTACTACTGTATTTAAACAATTTAAGAGATTTAGGAAAGTTTAATGAACTTTTCAAGTTAAAACAAATTAATTTACCGGTGTCTTTAACACGTTTTAAACTTTAGTTTTGGAAACTTCATCCAATTAAAAATGTTTTAATTGACTAAGACAATCGAAATCATCTTTTTAGCTCTCCTTTGTCATTTAGATGCTGCCATTGTGAATGCCTTCTTTGAATTCGGCGCTGCTTAAAAGAGCCCTAAGAGGATCTTGTGTCGAAGCCGAAAACGAGGATTAGAAGATTTTCGCGGAAATGGCCGAAATTCTTAAGGGTTGAGGCTGAAGTAGCACGAACGGATGGGATTGTCCATCGTAAATAAAAGATTGACAATGAGAGGAGGAAGCGCAGTTGGTGAAGTTCACGTGCTCTTTGCGTCACTGACGAGCATTTCGTGACAGTGGCGCAGGAAATTAAAACGACTCTTAACTTGAGCGTCTTCAGGAGCACTTCCGGTGGCTATCGATTGGGAACCCACTGTTCGGCGCCCTCCTTCTCCCTCTCCTTCCTCTTTCTCTCTCTCTCTCTCGTCAAGTTCAAGAAAATCATTTGAGGAGATAAAAGCAAATTGTTTATGAATTAAATATGTCTGTTAGCATTTACGTCTTGATAAATATTTGTTTCTTCCTTTTTTATCGTGTCTCGACAAATGAAGGGCCATTGCCACGACGCATCCTTCTTCCACTCCTTCGTAGCTACGGCATTGCTACCTGGAAAGATAACGAAACGGAATGATTGTCGTTCGCCGTTTCAGCGATAGATGATTTTTTTTATTGTTCTAACCTTTTATTGGTTTGTTTTTATTTTAAAGTTTCAACATGAAATACGTTTATTACTGTGTAGATAAAAGTGAAAACTGTTAGCGTGAACATGGATTTTAGTGTTGCGTGTAAAAGTTTTACGAAACATGTGGAAATATTATGAAAGATCCTTGAACAAATGTGTTAAATTTATTAACACTGGTATGGAGGAAATATAATTTTATTATTTTTTCCGGTGATAAACATTGCGAAATTATTTACAATATTACATAAAACTATGTGAGCCTGTGTTTTGCAATATCTGAATAATTTTCACAGGCTGCTCAGGATTATTTTCTAAAGTCTTATATTAAGAATATACACTATCTAACCAAAAGTAATCGGACACTTTCGATTTTAAACGTTTTGGCGAATATCTAGAAAAATACTTGACGAATTATCCTGAAACTTCAGGGATGTAAAGAGCATGTTACACCACATATATTTCAGCGAAGGTTTTCATCCGAAGGCAAATAGGGGACCAGCAACAAAGTGAACCAAAAAAATAATGTTTGGGATCGCCCTGAAAAAAATAATGCTTGAAAATGCGTTGTAGCTTTAGCATAGGATTAAGAAGCTTCTTTTACTTATCCGTGTTAATTTATATGAGAATAGCACGTATATTCATGGAGATATAAAGATTTCTCTAAAAAAATCAAATTGTTTTCGTAAGTTTTTTGTTTATAACATGCAGCGTATTCAACCTAATGCAATGCCATTTTCAGAAAACTTGACAAATTATAATAGAAACAACACCCTGCGATCAGAATATGAAAATATTAAATATTTGATGAAATATGAGCATTTTTACTTAATAATGTTTAACTGCGCATGCGCAAGCGTTACCAAAATGTCTTTTGCATAATTTATTAGTCAAATGTATAGCGCTACTCTTATAAAAACTCCAAGCAAATATCGTGAAAATTCAGAAAGATATCGCCGATAGAATGAATTGAATTTTAGTTGCTCTCAAAAATAAACAAAACGATAAGGGGTTTTCTGCAAATTTTTATTTTTGGATCGGACACCAGTATCAAGTTCTTCTCCTTGCGCTGATATGAAGTCAATAGTATATCAAATTTTTTGCAACTCTCCTGTCAAGTTGGGCAATGGTCCTCAAGGTAACGTTAGAGAAAGGTTTGGAGGTCCTTCCATCTGGACTTACATTTTGTTGCCAAGGCAGGCATACCATAAAGCAAGATGGTTCGGATTACCGTCCTGTATAGCAGTAGTTTGCAGTCCAATCCAAGCAAAGGCTGGAACACCCTGCTTTATAGGCAATGTCCACCAATCAGGAGAAGTGTATTCATAGTAGGATACAATTCAGCTCTGATGGGTGGGCTTACAGTATGGTAATTACATCAACAACGTCTAGTAGAAATTTACAGTTACAATTGTAATTGAGCTAATATATTGATAATATGAATAAAATGAATTAAATAAAATAAAAGCAAAAATAGGAATAATTTTGTCAAGTCGGGTAGATAATATTGTTTACCGTGTCTAGTATTGTGTTTGTTAACAAAGCCATTCATCCAAAAATGCGCATCGTCAGAGAAGATGATTTTTTAGCCGAAATCAAGACCATCTTCTTAGTGCTCTACGGCCCAATCAGCAAACTCCCGACGCAATCTGTGATCATCTGGCTTCAGCTCTTGGGTCAATACGACTTTGTAAGGATGTAGGTCCAAATCCTTACGCAAAATTCTCCAAGTTGATTTCTGAGAAAGCCCCAATTGTTGTGATCGTCGTGAAATCGACAAATTTGGATCATCAGCAACACTGGCCGCTGCAGCTGCGATATTTTCATCACTTCGCGCTTTACGTTGCCTTCTCGGTGGCTTATTGTCCTGTAAAGTGTATTCACGTTCACACTTGTCAACAGTGCGCTGTATTGTCTGCGCAGAATAGCGGTGACGGCGTCCCAATTCTCTGGTGAACAAACGTTGAGCACCCACAACTGAGCTCGAACTTTGGTAATACTTTTTAATAATTTCCAAACTTTCTTGAAGCGTCAAACGCTGCATGATGAAACTGCAAACTCTACTGTATATTTTGACACCTGGAAAGAAAACAAAAATGTATCAGAAATCGTTAAATCTCAATTCAAAAAACTATCCTTCCTAATGAAACACCCTTTACTAAACCGAAAATTTGTGCATGCTTTAATGCTTAAAGTTTTTCGCTAAAATTATATTTTTAAACTTAAATGACTGGATCAAGGTAATTGTTCTAACTCATTTTGAAGCATTGCAATTATTTTTTAAACATTGCACGGAGAGAAATTTTTTATTGTGACAACCTTATCTATGATCACTGTAATAATATATTTTATGGTTAATCCTGTCCCATCAATATTTATTGTTGTGTGGACAAAACTGTTTTGATAGTGTGTTTTGATCAGAGAACAATTATTTTTATTAATCTCATTCAATAAATATTGTTGTCAGAACAATAGTCTTTTGTTACCACACTAAGACACTACTGCTAGAGCAACGATTTTTCCTTGCATGGATAATAGATATTGACGACACATCAATAGTTTTCTGTTCCTGCAGCAATAGAGCTATGGGCTCTTTTACAATTTTTATTTTCATGATAATGCTGGATATTGATAGCGCATCAATAGTTTTTTGCTCCTATAGCAATAGAGCTATGGGCTCTTTTACAGTTTATATTTTCATGATACCCTATTAAAATTAGGCTATATGTTCTGTTTTTTGAAAACAAATATATATATACAGGATATGTTAGTAGTATCAAGTTTATTTCATGAATTAATAGTTGTAACATAAATGAATAATTCTATTTCTCTTTTTATGCACACCATTGGTTTCAAAAAAAGGCTGTTGGAGCCAGAGCTGGTGATAATGCTCCAGCATA
Source organism: Rhysida immarginata (assembly GCA_023313115.1). NCBI lineage: Eukaryota > Metazoa > Arthropoda > Chilopoda > Scolopendromorpha > Scolopendridae > Rhysida > Rhysida immarginata. The sequence goes on from JAHWFO010015474.1 coordinate 5,489,820, forward strand.
CACTCTGCAGATGATCACTAATCACAAGAGCCCATGCCTTGAGAAACAAGCAGCTCTTAACAGGTTGTATTATGCCTAGAAAAAAATAAATTTAATGTCCACTTTTTTTTTTTAAGAAAAATTAATTATAGCTAATACCTTCAGCAAACCTCCTTTCGGGAAGGCACAGCATTCTTTTTGCACCCCTCTGAAATTGATTAACATTAAAAATAACCAGCAAGGAATACAAACTGTTGTTCATCGAAGTCGATTAGTGGAAAATTTTCCTATGAAATTCATTAACTATTTATGAGACTATCCGAATAAACCATGAATCATATAGCTAAAATTAACTAAAGAGGATAAAAACGGAAATTCTCGAGCGCTTTTCGCGACATCTAGTGAGTGAAATTTATAATTGTGGTCTGCTAGTAAATGTGAAATCAGATTTGTGGAAAAAATTATAATAATTTTCATACACCTTCAACAATCCGACCTTCATTGTTTCCAACAAACGAAAAACACTGATTATTAACATCCAAGATGGAGACAATGAAATGGTTAGGTGACTTTTCCGCTTCCAGACCTTGTTATCTCGTTGACCTCGTCGACAGAGCGAGTGACGTAATTTCTCGACCAATCAACAAGTAGATTATGATCAGCGACTTCCGATATTGTTGCATGGGCATCCGTACATTGATGACAGAACAATATATGAAATAGTCATCTTCCGATATTAGTGCTGCATCAATATTTAGTTGACGCTACATGTTAATAGTGAATTGTAATGGTGACAGTTTGATAGTGTAGTAAGATCAAAGTTTATTCATGATGCATCAAATTGTATTTTTGTTTCAACAATCAAGCACTCATCAACTCTTTTATTGTTGCTACATCCAAAGCATTTCTCTCCGTGTGGATTCATTGATCATCAATAGGAAAAGTTATATGTAGTATACAAGCAAAATCCAGATGTCGCCCCAAAATCAAACTCTCTGAGGAAGCCAATGAAATGTTTATCATAGTCGTTTTCTTTCATCCATGATTAAGCGTAGCAATTATCTTCGAAGTAAGTTCATAATGGTTTGTATTGCTTGAAAACCTATATGTTTCAAATTTCAATATTAATTTCGAAATTTTTAGATAAAAGAATCAAACAACTAAAATGGACCCGTATCCCATAGAGATTGCATAGGTTTCGCTGTTTGGGACTTTTCTGGTGCTAAAATAACAACAACAACTACAACAACAACAACAACATTATTCCTTAATCCTCTTGGGAGGGTAGGCAGCACATAGAAAAAGAGAAACTTAGCTTTAAATCACTCCAATTAAACGAAGCTCAACAACCTCAGGTATTCTTTTTCTTGATCCTGCAACATTTATCTTGGCCGTCGTCTCCCACATTTCATATTTGCATGGCCAGCAGGCAATCATTTATGTCAGTCGCTCACGACTCATTCGTTCTATACATCCAAACCAACTCAAAGCATACTTACAGACTTGCAGACTTACGAATACACTACATTTCTCTTCTTACCTCTACATTATCAATCGGAACACGATCTTATCTACCCACACTTGACATATCTTTTAAAAATTTCATCTCCACAGCATCCAAACGTTTCTTATGTTTCTCGTTGATTTTACTTCAATTTGTTAAAGTTGCTAGTAACATTCTTTCATAAACAGCTATGTTTGCACAGCAAGTAAGTTGTCATTCTTTGCAGGCTAGCTCTTCTTTTTTGTCGAAATCTCACCATCAAGACCATCTTCTCTCTCAAACATGCTTCCTGAATACACAAATTCATTCACTTGCCTAAAAGAGTTGGCAAACTACCATCAAAATGATTTAATCAATGCAACCTAAAGCAGAATCTCCTGATATATTGTATGGGTATTGATTAGGAAATAGAAGAAAAATTGCTTTGGAAATTCATGTGGTGGATTCTTGTAATGGACAGGTAATGCATCTTGCGATGGAAGCTTTTTGAAAGGAGGTTGTGGGCGAAAAGAATTTTGGCTAAAGTTTTTGACATTGTGTTTAAAAAATAGCGATTTATTATTCATATGTTTTCCTTTGCAAGAAGGCAATGTTTTTCTAGGCGTTGAAGATGAGATATCCTTGAGATTGCCATAATAACCGACAAAAATTATAACCAAAGAATTTTTGGGAGTTATTGCAAGCGGTAATGTTGATCTTTTGTTTTTAAGATCTTTAAAATGATCTCAGTTATAAACAAAAGCTGGAGTTTCTCCACCAAAATTTTCTTCGTGTTCGCCTTTGCTAGATCGGATTTTTTAAAGGGACACTTGCGTCGTAGATGTAAATGGTAGCCTTAACGCATCCATAATTTTAAGAGTCGGCTTGGATTTCTATCTTAAAGGATAGGAGAGGTAATTCTAGACTAACCTTAACTGCATAATTTTCCGCTATACGTAGAAGCGCGTTCATCTTCTTTTTTAACTCGAACTCCGTCTAGAATAGTAAACGGAGTGTGTGTGTGTGTCTGTGGAGGTTTTCATTAAATTTTATGAATCTTTACGTGAGAGTCCAATGAAAGAAAGGGCAGGCAGGCTCTTCTTTTCTCCGGTGATGGGTGGTCCTTTCTTTCCCCTGGGAATGGTGGGATCGAGGCAATCTGCGACCAGGGGAAACTTTTAATTCCTCTTAAAGAGCTCGACAGGATAGAGTTAATCCCTTTCAGTTGCCGGTAATCCTAACAGCTCAGGGCTCTAAATCCTCGGACCGCCGGGGAATGCGGGTGGCCACAGATTAAGACCCTTTTTTCCTTTGGGTCACGAACCCCCTTGACATTCGACAGAGATCCCGGTTGTCCGGACTGGATTCGACTGAGAAAGCGAATGAAAAAAAATGGAGGGAACGCAGAAAGGAAAGGAAAGTGGAGGAGGAGGAGAGGGGAAGGGAAAGGAAAGGGAGGGAAAAAAAAAGCTTTGGCTACTGACCTCTCTCTTTCTCTCTCTCTCTCTCTCTCTTCCACCTTTCTTTCAGAAGGTAGACCTTTCTCTCAAGGGATGTTGGAGTGCCCACGAGCACGGATGGCTGCCATCAGGTCAAATCCTTCTGAAAACCTTTTCCTATCTTAAGTCGCTGCAAACAGCTTCAGTGAGACTTGGAAAGGCTAGTCACGTTTGACGTCAGAGAGCAGCCGTTTCGGATACATTTAAAGTTATCTCCCTCTCTTGCAATCGCACACATTTTACTTGATGACTCATAAAAAATGAAGTAGCCGACGTTTTTTTTTTGCTCTCTCTCTTTTTTCCTTTTACCTTCCTAGTTTTTTATTGTTACGATAGCATGTTAGTAAAAAGCTTTGCAAAATATTATTATCAGTTTTTCTACTGGCTACTTGGAATTGATAACAGATTTACAGTGCGTGGTTAGCAAAAATAAAACGCCATCTTTTTCCTTTTAAAATTTATACTTTAATATGTACATTTATCAATGAAAAAATTTATCATGAGGGTTATATAATTTTGAAATAAAATATGTTAAAATCCTCTTATAATTTAGCATCCAGTATTTTTTTTTCTAAATAGATTAAAAAAAAGAAAATTGTTTTAAGACGTTTTCTGGCATTATAGTACTGTCTACATGGTTGCTGATAAAGTAATACCTCATATGTTTTCTCTGAAACTATACAGGGTGTCCCGGGGCCGGGACAAACACCTCCCGACAAAATCCCTTCCGGAGATCTGGATTCGGACAAATTCTGATAATTAAATTTATTGATAGGATGTTGCATCTTATATAATATAAATTTTTGATGTTATAAGTTATAATGGGTCTGCTCTGGTGGAAATTCCACAAAAGTGATGGAAAAATTGGAAGAACCTTCTCATTCTTAAAGAGGGAAGAGCTTCGTCTGGGTGGATTGATTCGATGATAAATACCAAAGATATAAGTTTCTCGGAAAAGCAAAGAAGTTCCTAGGACCCTTCAGCATTAGATGCCAGTTTTAAAAATTGAAATCTGATTTCTTCTTGGTTTTATTTATAATGGTTAACCGTCTCACTTTTTAGCAGTGAGTTCTCTGCAACACATAATATTGTCGAGCTTTTCGCTATAGACGAGACTACAATGTT
>JAHWFO010015474.1:5501843-5623968 GCA_023313115.1 Rhysida immarginata
GTTAAGCCGTCGGTCCCGGCTGCTACTGTCATCTCGTAGCAGTCGTTAGTTACTGGGATGGCGCAAAACTCCTTCGAAGGAGTAATTGCCCCAGATTAATCATACAATAGACGGATCTGCTTTACGAACTGTTATTTATTCACATTTATTCTCGTAGATATGTTTGTCAATTGTATGCCAAATAAAGGCCATGCAAGTACTATTTCACAATTAATTGAAAATTAACTTATTTAACTTTATCTTTAAATTTTAATTTTAATTTTTTATCTTAAAGTAAGTATCTTTCAGAGTAAATTTTTTTCAAACATTTTCTTTTTGGTTTTAAAGTTAGAAAAGATTAAGTGGTTAATACTGTCTCTATTTCTCATTTTACCCTATGGTTTGCGTGATTTACAGTCAGGAAAATCTTTAAATCTCAATAATTTGCACACAAATGCAGATAAAAAGATTTTGTCTGCACAGAAACAATTGAAATGAAGTCAGACTTTTTTCCAGGAAAAAAAATTAATACTAGAATTGTTCTGCTTTTGGCCAACAGATGGCGTTGTCAGGTTACAGACATCAATTTATGAACATTTTCAGACGGCTGTGTTGCTGAATGACAGATGGCACGTTGAACACGATAGTTAATTCGGCATCTTATCGTTTGAAAATGTGTGTAAACGGATATCTGTAACTTAACAACGCCATCTGTTGGTCAAAAACCGAAAAATTCTAGCATTAATATTTTCCTGAAAAAATCCAACTTCATTTCAATCGTTTCTGTGCAATCAGAATCTTTTTATCTGCATTCGTTTGCGAATTATTGAGTTTTAGTTTTTTCCTGTCTTTTGGATCACCCTGTATTTTTTTTATCTGAAGAAACCTTGTAGCAGTTAAAGGAAACTAAACATTTCTCCAGATTATATTGATTATGTTAAACGTAATCATGGTAAAATTAAGAAACGAGTGAGTTAGTTTCATTATTAAAAGGGATTTCGCACTCTTTTTGTTTACTTCTTTCGGTAGGAAACCAACAAGTTGAATAGATCTTTTCTCATGCTTCCATGACAGAATTTAATTGGTGTCATTGTTTGATCCTTTGCCAGAACTTTTTTTTTTTGCGATCATTGGGTCATTCATTATCTCTGGGGTCCAATGAACCAGTGTACTTTTGTTAATTAATTTCAAAGTTCGATTTGAACTGCCTGTGCCCATAAACAATGTGCGATTATGTAAGGAGATAACGTTTCTCTGGTGCTCTTCCTTTTCTTCCCGTTTCCGTCTAAAACATTTCAAGCCAATGTCTAAATCCAATTAAGCATGGAAACAAGATGAGCAAATAATCCCATTGGGTAAACCTCGGAATAACTTTGCTTTCATCTGATAATGAGATGAAATTAATTTGAAATCATTTTCTTTTCTGCAAATGCCATTTAATCTCTTTTAAGGTGAATGCGGTGAATCTGGGTATTTATCTTACCTACTGCTCGGTGTCTCTGTCGATAACGAGACTTTGGAAAGATCAAAGACGGCGTTAAAATTCCCCATCCCCATTACGAATCTCTCTCTCTCTCTCTCTCACTCTCACTTCGCTTTCTGTCTCTTTGCCTTTTTCAGGAAATCTAATTTTACGAAATCTAATTTTAGTAGTTACATCACTAGGTTAACATCAAATGCTCAGTATTTTCTAACCTGCCCATAATGAAATTTTGATGTGTGTCTTTGTGATTGCGTATTCTTTTGGAAGTACTGTTTAGTACTTCTTAATCGTTTAATTAAATTCTTTTTTAATGCATTTGCTGAAGGTTGACTAAATCGCGTTCAAACATCATATGACAGAAAATTTAAGTTAACGCAAATTATATTAGATAATGTTCGAGTTGAATCTTTCAGACACACGAGATAAGAAAATGCTAAAAATATTTTTAAGGTGTTTGCGATGATTCTTAGTTTGTTTGTTTTTTGTTTTTTTGTCAAAGGATATGAAAAATTAAGCCTCAAATTGTTGATCCAAAATGAAGATATCAACTTTTGTGAACATGCTATAAACTGTTTTATTCTGTATATTCCTAGAAACACATTAAAACATGCTAGGAAATTTGTTTTTAGTTTTTACTGTAGATATTTTGGCATTCGACATAGGCACTATACTCATTTTGTTATTACCTTATGTGTTATTAATAATTCTTAGACTCAAACGCCTTTACTCGTACATTTCACTTGAATATTCGTCCATAATTTAGTATACGAGAGGCGTCCAAATAATGCCCAGATTTTATCTCAACAACCCGAATACAAAATGTATTGAGTTTAGTAAACTTTTCCAAAGTGCATATGTGGATGTCACCTGGTGGTAGAAGATGAAAGTATCAACTGTTATTCCGCCATGTGCTATTCAAGATGGCGTACGCCCAATTAACTCCAGTGCAAGAAAATGTGTGGTCATGAATCTGTACGGTGAAAGAAGGCTTAAAACCTGCAGAAAATCGTCATCGATTTTCATGTTTGAATGGTGTAAACGTTTTCCACAGCACCTTTCACAGGCAGGGTTATGGCAACGGAGTTTTGAGACCACAAGAATAGTATGTATGCCGATTTCTTGACAAAAGTGGGAGATTGTAAATGCTCAGCCTATTTTCTGATTAAGTTCAGAAGGCCACTCATAAGAAACGCAGGGTTATCTCATGAAGATGTCATTCTGCAACACGATAAAAAGAGACCTACCAACTGTTGTTACACCTCCCCTACAGTCCTGACTTGGCTCCGAGTGATTTTGACTTCTTTGCTCCTTTTAAAGGAGCATCTCGGAAGACAAAACTTTCATCTGGATGACCATAATAGTCTAGGAGTCCATTATTATTAGGGATTATTATGGGTTCATTGCAACCTCAAATTGTTGTTTCCCGCAGAAATCTATTGGAAATCGTCGGGTAATTTCACATGGTATCTCAAATAGAATTGCCGGTTTCTTGTGCCAGTGTTTTTTCGTATCTTGAAGCTTTGTCCCGATGTACCCATGCTCGGATTACTGTAACACTGGTGCACATTGTAAACTGGGAGAGACCTACATGATTAGCATAAAGATTTGCGTTTATGGGTTTTCTCCCGAGATGAAACGCTTCAGTTTCTCTACTACAATCGATCTATTATATCTTGGCGGTTTAGCCAGTATGTTGCTACGGGGAATGGGAGACGATTAGTCTCTATTCAAGATCACCTTTGATATATGATAACCTAATCAAGTCACTTTAATCCATGTAGGCTTTGACACCTCGTCTATTCGTGCTTTGACCTAATTCACTACTTGTAAACAACAGTCGTTGGAAGTTTGAGGCTAGTGACTAAGGTGATTTGCTTAATTTGAACTATGACGTTTATTGCTCAGACAAGATCACCCGCCAAGTTTAATAGATGGCCTGTATCTCAGTAGTTCGTATAGGTATGGTCTTTCTCTGGAAGGTCCTGGTTCATCTTTGTAAATGCTGAACAGTTTAGCTTTGACACTCTTTTACAATGGCTGAAGACGAACTTTTTGATGCCGGAAAGAGCTGGTATATAGCGCTCCAAAAATCGGTCAGTATTTGATAACATACTTGACGCAAATCCAGCAACTGGTCATATTATTAGCCTCGGTCAATCTGGCTCATGTACTCCCAGTATTTGCCCATGCAAGTCGTTTATGGTAATTTTTTGTAATTACCGTTTTGTATAGTGGAAAGAATTTTGGGTACTGATGATAGTAGGTAAAAACTGTAAAAGTAATTTCTAATAGTCTTAGTGTGCTTCTAATGCCCAATAAAAATAAAAGATTCGTTTCCGAACAGTTATTCTTCCTGTGTTTTTTGGGATCTTTCTGTGTTTGTCGTTCGATTGGGTTTTTTCCCCTTCTAATGGGAAATGTCGTCTCCGTCTGGCTTTGAAATGATGTTGAAGTTGTACGAAGTAAAGCCGACGAACACGATCGTCCGTGTTCGTTTTCGGTGTAATGATGTTTGGTTTGTCGGTTTCAAAATAATGGCGCCCAAGAACTTGGGAAGTTAATTTGAAGGAATTCTAATTCTGTCGCCTTTCTTTTGTCAGATTATTATTAAGTGTGGATTAAGAGAAGTAGGAAAACCTTGAATCAATACGGAATGGATCTTCAAATATTAACTCTGTGACAGTAATGAAGAGGAGGAAGCGGAATTGAATGGGGGGGAGGAGTGAGAGGAGAAATGGAGGGAAATGACGATTGGGTAAAAGGGAGGAAACGAAATGAGGATTCGTTTTCTGAAATGCTCAGGCCCATGGGTTCTGGGCTAGTGCTGACAAGTGTTCGAATCAAGAACTCTGACTAGATGTTTACTCGGATTGAATCCCGCGGCTGTATAAACATAATAAAGGAGATGAAAACAAAATTAGGTCGTCTGCACTGACAGATTGTTTTCTCGTTTTGTGTGACCTCCTCCTTCATTTCACAGAAACAATTCTTTGGCAGATGTCATGTTCCCCATCGTATTAAGGTTTATTGTTCTTTTTTTGAGGGGACGGGCTTATTATTTCTCGCCTCACCGACGTGTTAACTCCGCCGCCGCCACCCGCCTCGTTCGCTTTTCTTCAGCGCCTGAAAATCTGTAATTGGAAATGGAATCAACGACAATGCGAAGCGTATTTGGCGAAAGTGCGATTAAGACTTCTGCAAATCGATTTATGCAGGGATCAACTTTCGATCTTCCTCGGGCTCAGCGGTTCCCCTATGCCAGGTGCACGGGAAGGTAATCGATAAGTGATGCTCCTCCTCGTCGGAGTCGTTTTCATCTCAAGCTAAGAGAGGGCACCACCGACAAGAGTTGTTGCTTCACATACGTAAGACAAACATCAATCCTCTCTTTCCACAAAGAAATCTTTTTTTTTCCTGAACAATATAAATTCTTGGCCCAAAAACCAAAGACGCACATTGTTCTCTTGTTGTGCCAGTAACTGCTTGATTGTCTTGCAAGCTTTTCGACTTCTTGTCCTCCAAAATGAAAACAGACCTGGAGGCCAAGACGCACTTAAGCTTTTTTTACTTTACTTTTTTTTTTCTTTATCTTTATATTCTATTTTTTTTAAACTCAAAGGATCAAAAATACGTCTTTTTTCCAAGTTGTAAAATAAAAAACAAAACATTTACACTAACTTCCATTGAATTTTCCCTCCTGGATATTTGATCTTTGCTCAACGAAACCGATCTGGATCTTTTCTGATGAATACATTTCTGGGCAAAATAAAGCAATTTAAAATAAAAGGCCCCTTTACTATTTCAATCGACAAGAACTTGTAATATGAATTCAGAATGCTACTATTAAAAAATAAATCCACGGTCATAACCCAATTTAAAACTCCTGTTTCTCTCTCTCTCTCTCTCTCTCTCTCTCTCTTCTGAATGATGAAATGAATTTGTTTGAAAGTGGAACGTTTGCCTGAGTTTATGACAAAATTGAAAGAAACAAAAAAGATTTCGCTTTTAATTATCAACTTTAATATTAAGGCGAAAAAAGCTGATGAAAGTAAATGCCGTTTCCCTTGAGGAGCATTATCGTTTAATTTAATAGAAGAGCCCCTACTCGTTTGTTCTTAATATCTCAAGGGATGCTCGATGCTCGCTCAGGTAAACGAGCATCACCTTGATTGCTAGAAACAACGCTGAAACATAGCAATTAAGATGCCGAACATTAAATCCATAATTTTCAGTAATTAATACTTGCGTTTTATTGTTGAATACATAAACATTACATAATATGAAGTAATGACATCCAATAGATCCCTTTTATGATATCTTGATTTTAAAGCGTATGTTTTTAACTTTAATCTTCGAACAAGAGATTAGTTCAATGGTATAATGAGAAGCATTGGTTTGACAAACTTTTACTTGGTGGAAAAGCTTGGAATTATAATGTCAGGGTGTATTGATCAATTACTAAATCCTTTTATGATTGGTGTTACTATAAAGAAGATTAAGAACAATGCATGTGCTGTAATGGCTACATTAAATCGTTGATTGCCTCCAATTGGACATTCTGATTGTCTCAGTTGTAATCGAATTTAGAGGACTTAGTTGTGCTTTTCTTTTGGTTGCTGGAAGTTGATTACTTTCGGACAAATTCGTTTTTCTCCTTGTGTACGCCTTCCTCAATCTTTGGAGGCTCAAAACAAACAGACAAAAAAAAAAAGAAACTGAAGAAGTAAAAAAAGAAATACAATATTTAGTAGAAAATTCCCTAAAGAAGTGTACATCCGTGAATCGTACATATATCTATTTCTAATAATATGTGAAAAAAATATACTTCTAAATGAAAAAAATGTTTACTCTGAAAACACAGAGGTCGTTTCATGAGTTAATTTATTTCTTTTAACTATGAGAACACAGCCCATTTAGTATATACATCAGATTCCTTAAGATTGAAGGAAATGTTGAGTGGGAAACAGTTTTGCAAACAAGCAAGAAGACATTACGGCGAGAGGTGAGCCACATTTTCGAATAAAGCTGATGGTGTTCACTGCTGGTAAAGGTGGTACGTGACTTTACTTTCCCTTACTCGCATATTCATTTCTGTTTATTTTGTGAGTTATATCGTGACCACCGAGAGAGAAGGCCTCCGCAATGAAACTAAATACATTGTTACATCATCATAGATAGTGCAAATTCAAGGCTTATTATTGGTAGAAATACAAATAACAATGCACTATCTATGTGATGCAACTATGTATTCCGTTTCATTGCGGAGGCCTTCTCTGTCGGTGGCTACGGTTATATGCATTTTCTGATTAAACGATACTTGTTTTTTTCTTCCTCTATTGACGTTGATTCCTTAACTCAGATCTGGTGGTCAGTATTTATGAGTACTTAGTGCAGGTTATCAAATAAATATACTAAATGCGATGTGTTAACAAGTCTTTAGAAGAAATAAAATACTTGCCATGAAAGGATCCTTACATATTTGAGAAAATTCCGTTGTAAGCATCCAATGTCTGTTTTCTCATATTATTATACTTTGAGACAATCCTTACTTGATCGAATTTACATTCCTAAAGATGGCAAAAAAATAACATTCGCGTGCCGCAATCAGGCATTTTCCCCAGTAACTTTATTCTTTCTGAAAACTTAAAATCATTCACTAGAATCTTTTATTCAGTTTTTCTTTTATATTTTTAATCTCTTTAATGATATGTCGCATCTTCAATGAATAACCTTTATGAAATATTACAATGCATTTCCTGTTGATAAAACATTGGCGTATTCTGTCATTTGGACGAACAATAAATTTAAACATCGGAAGCTGGAAAGGGGAAAATGAGAAAGCACTTCCGGAGGAAGAAGGGTCACGCTGTGAAATGTTATATAATATGTATATTGGCTAGCTTTACCAGTTGTCAAAAGTTTATGACATTTTAATTTGGGTTGGCACCCGAATTGCGATTAATGCATTCCTGGTCAGTTTATGTTCTGTCATTTTAGAGTATAGCTTATCATTTTTAATATTTGCTAGGAAAAAAGAGAGGATTGGCGACAATTTTTAGTTAAAAGAGTAGCATATTCTTATCTGTATACTTTCTTTACTTTTCTTTACAGACGTCGAGGAACTTTTAATTTGCTTTTCCATTCATTGGTTAAATATTTGTAAAGAGAATCAAATTCCAGAATGGGTTAAAGAGTAACATGTGAATGAAGAAAGATTGAATAAAGACAGATTCAATTTAATTAACATTTTCAACTTCATTCCCAAATGATATAGGGTGCCTATATTAAAGGTTAGGCCAAAAGACTATTTGCGAAGCAAGTAATATCATGTGCTAGGGTTTCCTGGGATTTTCAAGTGAATTCTTTAAAGAGTATATTTTGTTGAGAATATATTGTAGGTGGGCGAGATTTATGATTAAATTAAAGTAAATAATTTTATAGGTCTTTTCGCCTTATTTTATGTAACTTTTCTTGCATAAAGACTCAAAGTAATTTTTCAGTCGTGTTTTTTAACATCCATATACCTACGGCAATTTAGATAAACCAGAGGAAGTTGGATTGTTTTTTAAATTTGTAACTCGTATCATAATTATATACAGGGTTAGTATAATTAAAGTTCACGTTTCAAAATGCTCTGCAGCAGGACCTCTTGGCCAGAATGACTTTAAATTTGACATGAATGCTTAGAAACAATGGAAGGAAAAAGACAGTCCAAAAACTTTCCGCTAGGGGAACAAATGGCGTTTTATTACATCTTTTATTTTACGAGATGAGATGTTCAATATGTTAGTCTACGAGCTGAGGTCTCAAAAGACATGTTCAACAACATAGACGCTGTTGTAAACCCCTGCCGCGTCTATATATTCTATATGAAATAGAAGTGAAATTAGAATTTTATAAGCGTATCCATTTTATGTTTTATTTTGAAGAATTATTTATTTTTCTAATTTTAAAGTAGTAATAATTAGCAAGATAACTATTAGCCAATAGGTCCTCTGTTGCTTAAAATCAAGATATTTATACTAAAAATATCATTGGTACTCTAATGCTCTGTTGAAGCCATAGCTTCATGGCAAAAAATTTCCACAAGGTCTGAATTGAACTATAAAGAATCGATAGATGTAGGGGTTGTGTTGTAAAGAAATTGCAAATTTTTAATAAGATATCGTTTCCCTAGAAGCGAGTGTGTGACTTGGGAGGCCGATATTCTTTTCATGAATTTTCTCTTGTTGTGTGCAGGCCAGTGGCTCTGTCTACCCACATTTTCTCCTGATACCATTAGACGTGAACCCCCATCTATCAGCAGCCAAAGCCCCCAACGTGGAAATTGGCGGGCGGGTGTATGGGGTAAAGGGGGGTTTAGAGGCTGAGTGTTTTGTTCACGTGTTCATTATTAATAGGTGTGGAAGGCGCTGCAAAGGGGAAAACTCGTTATCACCCGAGAAACACGGCTTTCCTATTGGGTTTCTCTCTTCTTCGCTTCTGGTTAGTCGATTTATTTCGATGAAAAACAGTATACTCCCACCCCCCTACTTTTTTTTTTTGTATGCATGTGTGTGTGGAGAATATATTTTTCAAATTGTTTTTATTTTGTGTTTTGCAAATAAATAAGGTTTAAAAGCAAAGTGTAAAGCGAACCCCTTCTTCTCTCCTTTTAAGGTAATAACGGTTTTAAAGGTTAACTTCATTAATTAATGAATGCGCGCAATGAGGATGAGGGGAAACTTTGTGTAATGAATCATGTAGAATAAAGGACATGGAATATTAAGTTGTTTCGTGTTTAAACCTTTTGATTTATGTATATTGCTTGATTAAGTTTCGCTAACAGATAATTGGTTGCGAAATCAGATAGGAGTTTTTACTTACTTTACCTTAAGGAATCGCCAACTATCTCAAAGATCTTAAACTTGGAGATAGTTGATTCTTCGATTCATTAGTAATCTTTTTTCATAGCACCCATCCAAAAGCGAGAAATTTCCTCATCGATTATATCGATTGGGTTATTTGCATTAAGTAAAACTTTTCTCACCACTATCATATTCTACATATAAAGCTGATACGTATATTACAAGCGGGTATTTCTGTGTACGTTTTGATGGGCAATATTATTATCGATTGTCAATATAAAAATTATTTATATATGTGACAGACGTCAATATTAAAATTTTTAATATCGAGGTAACATATGGTATAACGGCTTCGAGAGTGTGAAATTTTAATGGTGACCTTTTAGAAAATTTGATATAGTGACCATAAGCAAAATTTTGGGAAGTATGAATAAAAGTCGCTAAATGGTGAGAGCAAAAATGACAATGATTAGAGCAGAGGACTCTGGTGATCGTTTCATGAAGTAATTGCAATAACATTGCCGTTTTTTCTGGATATGATGGCTTTACAAGGACAGTCACGATCTATGGTCGCTAGAATCTAATCAAGATAATGTTTATTGCATAAAGAACATTAAAAACAAATATTCTGCAGAGACATTGATGCCTTTAATGATGATTTCTTAAATAATTACATTAAATCTACAAGAACACGAATATGGCTAAGTTTGAATATGAATCTGCAGCCAAGTTTGTAAAATTAAAAATGGCGGATTAACTACGACTGTCAAGAAAAACGAAACTGTGATATTTGATAGCGTTTGATTGGAAATAAAAAATCTAATCGATCAATAAGGTATGATGATTTCAAAGTCACGCAAACATAGTTGTCTAGCGACAGCATATACATGGTCTGTCCTTGTCAGATTTCTTTAAATACATGGTTGATTGGGTTGTTATGAAAGATTGATTATAAAATTTAACATATTTCATACCTTTTCTTCATGATTGATTGAATTCAAACAGGTATTTCCATGTACCTATTGAAGCGCAATGTTGTCATCGATTGTAAATGTAAAAATATTTTGTGACAGATGACAATGTTTAATTTTCTATATTACGGGTAACATATGGTGTAACGGCTTCGAGAGAGTAATGATTACCTTCTGGAAAATTCGATATTGCATTTGGTTTACAATTGGTTTAATTGCATTATAAAAAATCAAATCTTCCACGAACGCATGGAGATTATTAAATAACGGAACAAGGGTTAGATTAGTCATAAAGCTACTTTTGATTTTATCATATCCGTCTGTCTCCTTCGCTCGCAATTTCTACATTTTCTGGCGTAGAAGATTGAAAATTGGCTATGTGTTACTTCACTACTATATATATTATAGTTCTGATTGGCCCACTAGGATCAGAGTTACGGGGATGGGAGTTAGAGGGTTCCATCTATACGGTATATAGGTATGCAAAGGAGCGATATTTAGTATGCAGATTCCTTTTAAGCAAGATCTATTTTGTAATGAAGTTTGGACCAAATTGTCCTAGTAGGGTCGGAGTTATGTCACACAGGGGTTCCGCTATTCTCCTATAACCCTCCTAGGGGGATTAATTTCTTGATTAACATTGACTGTGACGTGGTTTAATATTCCCAATTCCATGTAGTTTTATTTATATGAAGATCCTTTTCAGTTATCTTTACTTTAAACAGTAAATAATGGCTTTTGATGTTGAGTTTAACTATTATGAGAATCCTGTTTAGCGAAGTTGATCGGTTACTTTCCAGTTTGGAACTGAGTGAATCAGTAAAATCTAATATTTCAAAACTTTCCTTCATTTTCAAGAAGACGATGAAAATAAAAAAATTTAGAAGAGAATCCTTCTTGCAATAATAAAAACTTATTAAGATACCATTTTTTTTCTGTATTTGTTGTGAAATTTTATATACTAAGTCTTTTACTTTCCATTTGTCCGTCGAAATCTTTCTTTATGAGAATTTGGGTTAAAATACAAAATTTTCTAAGTTTAATGTTTTACTGCTTCATAAAACTTAATAATACTAGATTCCATTTTTTTTCTCCTTCGCATTCTTCGTCTTTATAGGCGAATTTAATTTGATTTTCGTCAGGAGGATCAGTATTCCCCGCAGGATTTTACCTTTGAGAAGAGACCGCCCTCGCGAATCCACCTGCATTAGATGGCTACATGATTTCGGTTGAAGTCAATTTCGCAGCGCCGGCTGCGGTGGAGACCACATCGCCCTCTCATCATATTCCACTGATTTAGAAAATGCAGCGCAGTAATAAATTTTGCAGCTTTCTTCTCTTTTATGAAAACCTAAGTCGCCTTCGCATGCCCTTTACGGAAACTGTACTCTGTCGGTCTTGGTTATGCTTAACCTCTAAAGATAACAGAGTTTGGCTTGTGCCTGCTCACTTAGGTTTTTAGGTCAGTATGGATTTTAATTTTTTTTAATATTGCGAGGTGTTTAAAAGAGAAATTTGAGCTGTTTATTCAGAGGGTTTTCTCCCTTCATTATTACGTCTTCGCTCGAGAACGAAATGCAGCCATCCCGAAGGAAGTAGACAATAGGGAACAAATTGGTTCTTTGAAAACTTCATTAACCAAAGAAGGGATAAGAGAACCGTTGGCTTCATTAACGGCACCATTGTAAAACATTAACTCTGAAGAAGTTTCTGTCACATGCAACAACAACACCAGATGCACCCACGAGATACTCTTGGTTTACAAATTTCTCTGACTCCGTTATCTTTCTCATTTTCTCTCTTCTTTACCGCCTTTGTTCTCATTGTCCCGTTGTTGTTGTTTTTTTATTTTACCCCTTGTGTATGTGTCTGTATTGTGCGTTGTGTGCGTGTGTTTCTCCTCCTTTCCCTTTTCTCTTCTTTTTAGCAGAAGTAATTAAATTGGGATGCTGCCGTTTCTTCTCGAGATGTTCCTCTGTTTGTTGACAAATTGTCGGTGACGGCCGCAGGCGTCGCGCGCACATGGTGCACGTGACGTGTACTCTGACACGTTTTACGCTTTATTAGCTGTCGACGTCACAGGCACAGGTTGGGCCAAATTTTCGGTTGACTTGAAAAACAGGAGAAAAAGTCGCTACTTACAAGAAGGCAATAAAATATCAATGGAGAAACGAAGCGACAAGAAAGTTTTATCTCGACTGCAAACTTGAAATAACTTTGTGTGAAGTTAATGGAAGAAATAAGAGAAACTTAGAATTATATTTTACAGTTAAATCTACTTTTATCTTAAACTACATTAGTCGGTAAATAAATAATCATGAGATTTGCATAGTCTTCAGAAAATTATATAATGTGCGTCCGCGATTTCTGAGTGCGATTTCCTTATTATATAATATGGGAATGAGATATTCTTGCAGATATCTCACAATCTAAATGAAAATGCACAATACTAGGTTAAAATTCGAATTTATAAATAGACTGAGTTTTTTTTCGCATTCTTTATACAGCCATACTTTCGAACTACTTATCCGTATTTATTGGTAAGAAAATGCTGAAGGTATTGGGGGATTCTTTAGAAATGGAAAGTTCGGAAGATGATGTTAAGGACAGCGTGAAGCTAGCTATGTATAAGCAAAGCTTTAAAATCTAGTCAAAGTCAGCTATCATAAAAATGAGTCATACATAAGACTTTAGCGATACCGTGTGTGGCATTATCATCGAATGCCACTTTAAGTTGGAAGTCAGTTCGTGAGATTTCGATTGTCTTAACACGGAAATGAGCTAAGGGTAATGTCTTTATAACGTGGAAGCGAGAAGAGGCACTCTGAATCTACGCACTGACAGAAATCGGAAAGTGCTGCAGAGGACTGTCTAAGATTTTCTTTTGAGGCCAGAATAACTAGAAAGTTTGGCCAAGCTTCAGAAATCACCGTAGGCACAAGGACATTTTGGCAGGAGTTGAAAAAGATGGAATATGGACTGGAGAGATGCTGCCTAAGATCACATCAATGAGAAATGGCAAGCACTGATGCAAAGCTCATCTAAACGGAATTGTAGAGAAATGGAAACATGTTGTATGGATCGAATTGTAGTTTGACGGTCGCACATGTATGTAGAGAAATCCCGGCGAACGCTGCATTCCTGATTATACAATGCCAACTGTCAAATTCGGTGAGTGCTATAGTGATGGGCTGTTTCTCTTGGAATTGCTGAGTGATTTGATTCATATGGAGAAAACTATGGATTCCAAGGTTTAAATGGTTAGACGATGGCTTTAGTAATACTATATTTTATTAATATCAATGGGAGTATCTTCTCAATGTCTTAATTATTTAAATTCCAGTGAAACAAAACAATCCTCATTCAAATAATTCTATGGTTGGACATTGTGGGCAATTTTGAATTGTTTAAGCACTTTGGCTTGGATCCATTTTTTATCAATATGATGATGTTCGTATCCACAAATCGAGGTCTGTTACTGGATAAGTCGATGGTCGTGGAAAGGGTATTCACAGATTCCCGACCTCAAATCCACTAACGAACAGTGTTGGAAAGAATTAGAACGCTAATCTTGTGCCCGTCCACTTTGCCGAACATCAGTGTCCGAATTGGCAGTTATACTCTAAATAAGAAGGATCATAAAATTCCATATGTGACCTTCGAGATATTTGTTGAAAATCTTCATAGACTAGTAAGATAATTTTGTGATAGTGTATATAAAATTACCTTAGGGGTTCTTAGGACAAAATTGAAAGGACTTGCAACTACACTATTTAATGATCACAGATTATTCACGTATGATAAGTAGGGTAGATGTACCAATAGTTGACAGTGTACCAGTAATTGACAATTCATGATTTAAAGGTTTTTAATAAAGTAACAAGGCAAGAAAAGGGACTGCGGTTGCCACCTCATATTAAACAATGTATTAGGCTTACCAGAATAGCAAAAAACTAGGAACTTTGCTCCCTGTTATGGTCGCAAACCCATGTTGATTGTTTAATGCCTTACCGAGTCGAAAAAACCTTGTAATGAACCACTACGGGAGGGTTTGATTACTTTAATTTATTTCATGAATGTTATGCAATATTTGTTATTAATTTTACGTGCACCTTTTTGTGTAATCAGTGGATAATACTTCTAGTAGTAACAAAATTTCAGATGACCAGTGTGTTAACTGTTTTAATCCACCGTCAACTACTAGAACCCACATATGTAGTGCCATTAGTAATTGACATAACCTGTCAATTGCTGATAATTTCTGTGTTTAAAAAAGACAAACAAAAATATACTAATGTGATATAGAATGTAGGGTAATAATAAAGGAAATATGATGTTTTTAGTGTATCTAGTACAGAGGGTAGATTATCGCGAAGCGATAATCTGCGGCACCTACTCCTACAAGGGAGTTTTGCGCCATCCCGGTAAATATCGACTGCTACGAGATGACAGTAGCAGCCGGGACCGACGGCTTAACGTGCCCTCCGAAGCACGGGGGGGTTTCATGATGGAAGAGCCGCTGGCGGACAAACAAACCAGTGGCTGTACCAACTGCTGGAAAACCAGCTATGGTCACTTGGCAAATGGGTCAGACTAAAGTCCTCCAACAGCCGTGCCCCAAATAGCTGTCCCGCCAGTAGTGGCCCTCAAGCCCTGGCCGTCACCCAGCCAGCAGCTGGCCGCGCCTGAAGTTGCTGAACTCCATCGATTGGCAAGCCAACCGACGAGACAACCAGGCCACGGCCACCCCCATTTAAGTGTAATTGACGTAGCTGTGTCAATTATAGGAACTTCACTGTCAATTTCTAGATCGCCCACTTTGACATAAATCTTATAGGCCCTATTCGCCGATTCTTTTTGTTGGTCCTGAATCTTGTCACAGAGACGATTAGCAGATAGCCCAGGACAAGTTATCTTCCAAGAAGAAAACTACTATTCTGGTTACTATGATAAGATAAGAAGTAGCATAGGATGAATTGGATGAATTTCGCAAGTAGGAGAACAATCGTCAAAAATCAAGTTTTTCTACGACCAATTTGGTGGGCATGCGTTTGGCCAAGATCTGATGATATTGCACTACTGGAAAACACCTTCATTTTCTATGGTCCTTGCACTCTACATGGGAGTGGACTGATTTAATTTATTATTTCAAAGGGAAAAAAAGATAGATGATCTATATGAACAAGTTAAGTTTTAAAAACCACAATTTTAATTAATGTTAAATACTTTACACATTTTTAAAAATGCTTGATTTCATCAGTTGCTTTTGAATGTTGTCAATTTATTTTGCAAAAATATATAATAAAAATGAGTAAATAAAATATTGTCAATTACTGGTGAAACTGCCTGTCAACTTCTGGTGCAGTAACTGTCAACTACTGGTGATTCATGCATTAGTTAGGAAAAAATTAATAACTTAATAGCTTTTAAAGATATAATAATTGTTTAGAGATTGGCACATTCTGTATTATAATTACAATTTAATGGTATAACTAGAAAAGTGTCAAAATGCAATTTGATTTACGTACACAATTTCGTTTCACAGGAATGTCTTAAACTGTCAATTACTGGTACATCTACCCTATGCAGAATATCGAAGGTCGAGGTTCCTGGTTCAAACCCAGGTCGCAGAATTTTTCCTTCATTTTTCGATAGAAAAATTAATACATCTTGTTTGGAGGTCATCTCCAGTCTATATTTATTTATTTACTTGTGGGTTCATCAAACTTTCTGATGGTTTGGATAGGAGAAATTCTCGATCTGTTAGCCGGGTGCTCGCCTCCCATTGGGCTTTCAACCTTTGACAACTTGGTTGTTTTTAACACACCTTGTGACAGCATGGCTGTCCGGGTGTCTGCGATAGCCTAACTGGTAGAGGCATCGGCCATGATAGTCGAGGTTTCTGGTTCGAACCCAGGTCGCAGAATTTTTCATTCCATTTTTCGATGGAGGTGTGAAATGTTCAATAATATCGAAAGATTAATCATGTCTGTAATATGGCATATCGCCCTAATTCAAATGATCTAGTAGAACGCATGAATCAAAATATTTTAGTAATTTTAAGATTGTGTGGTGGTAATTAGGTTTACATGTGCCGAAAGGAGGGAAGGGTAAAAATAATATACCTATATATGAAATAGACTTGGTTTATGTTTGTTTACTCAAGAGATGGCGCCAGGGAAACAGACCGAGCAACGCTGGGCATATCACTTACAACGCTGTAGTCTATTATATGGATTCGAACTTCATGGGTCAGTTTGGAAATAATTTGTCTCCTCGCAATATAAAACTGATTTTGTCCCTAAATTACAGAGTGCTCGTGAATTCGTTAATAGGGAAAGTGATATTAGGCGTCAAAACAAATTGGATTAGCGTAATAAAGGTAGGCAGTTGAAGAGAGAAGGTTCTTTCTGATAAGAGAGAAGGTTCTTTTATTGTTAAAATGGAGAGGAAAAAATAAATTGGGCTACAGGTAGGGGGAGGGCATTTTGTGTTTATAAACAGTTCAGTCCCGTTAATTATAAGATTCAAAATATTCGCGCCAGGTGGTACATGTGGACCGCTTAAAGGCTCCAAGGGAAAGTTTTCAGTTAGGGGAAAGTTCAGATATACGCCCAAGGCAAGGACCCTGTACAGAGTCAAATGTGATGACTCTGAAGAAGACGAGGATGAATTATCGACAGCCTTCTTATCTCCTTTTTACAAAGCATCTAACCAAGCCACCAGAAATGTGAGACAGATATAGGACACTCAAGAATCGGACCAGGTCATCAAAGAAATGAGACAGACGCAAGACATCCAACAATTGGACATTAACCAACCTCAAATATGTCAAAATCGAGATGACCTTAGAAGAAGAAACCGTATCAATTATAGACGACTTCATGAAGGGCGAGATTGATTAAGTGTATAATGTATAGCGATCTTGGACAAAGGAACACCCTTATCATTGTAGATTGGTTCTTGTCCTTTTTGGTGGGGAGTTGTGACGTTAATCTTATTCATTATGAACGAAAGCGGTTGTTTGTTTGTTTTTTTTATCAAAAAAGGGCACTGCTACAATGTAGTTTTCAGCCAATTAGAAATGAGAATGATCGTCGGTACGATTTGCAATGGCAGGGATGTTTTAGGGAGGTAGTATAGTGGCTAGAAGAGGTAGCGTCATAGACATTCCTAATTGACAGCCTGAACCGAATAGCTATCTACTCCAACTACTGTTATGATAAATTACAGTATGATATAGTCCATGGCTCAGTAATTACCTCTAACTTAAGCTTCTTCCCACTGCCATTGTAGCCGACCGTCAAGCCTAATCTCGATGGGTATCATTTCGAACTCTTGATATGGTGGGATACAACAATGGAACTGATCTGAACTGTGAAGTTTCAATATAAAATTAAATATTTCAATTCCTATTGTATCTTAAAATGGTAATTAATCAATTTTGGGGACGGTGGTGTTCTATATTGGGGGCCTATAACTTACTGGATGTAAAGAGTGACAAATATTGACATTTAATTTATTAACCTATTTTATTAAAAGCTCTTAATGGAAACATATTATTCTTCCAGGTGACTGGTGTGGTCGGACGAGCGGAGATTCTCTCCTCGCTATTCGTTATCGCAGCGATGACGTCATATTTCAAATGTACTGGAAAAAGGAAGAAAACAGGTAACTAAGCCCTTATACTTCTTGTTGACACTACAAAATCGTAAATCATTTTCCCGGTGAATGTCATTTTAATACGTAATTTTTTAAGGAGGAAAAGAAATATGTGTGCGAATGGAAATGTGCGGAGGTAAAGAAGGGGGAAAAAAACTCCCTCGGAGGTTAAGATATTCATCACGGGCCCGTGTAATTTGTTATTACAAGTCTCTCCATTGTTGAAAAGCACTTTGTCATAGAGACGGTTATGATTAATGTGCTACTTGTCTTAGATCAATCCGTCTGATCGTTCTCTCGGTAATTTCACGGTAGAAAATGGAGGAGATGGATTACAATTGTAAGACGGAATAAGTCTTCTTTTCTTCTTCCCCCTTCCGCTCTTGCTCATAACCCGGCACCGTGAGACGGAAAAAAAAAGAAAGCTGAACAACTTTTTTTTTCTCGAGATCATAAAAAAGCAGCAGTTAGTGGGAGGATAGAATATTTGCCGTTCGTTTTCCCCCGTCCCTTTCCCCGCCTTTTAGCTTTTCATTCTATTCTCGTAGACCCCGTTTTCTCCCAGAGAAGCGCGTGAAGTCATTGTGTTTATCCACCCAATCATGCTGTCAAATTGTTCCCAATGAAGTATGATGAAGAAAACTTGAAGCGCGGGGGAGGGATTAAGTTTGGGGCTGCCGTCGAACGAAAATGGTGCGATAATGTGCGGGTGGAAGGGGGGGGGGGAAGAGTGGATTGGATAGGGTGGGACGTGGCTCTCTCCTGCTTTTATCTCATTCTTTTATTGGCGTCTGAAGTTTTTTCTCAGATGAAATGATAAATGGGAAAGGAATACTGATAGCACAGCGGGGAGTTTCCCTTTTCCCTCCTCGTCTCGAGAGCGCATTCTCTTCTTATTGCGGAGTCTAAGCATTGTCTAACACTAACTAAACCATATTCGCTTACTTCTTTCACTTTACCAGCAACTGTGTTTGAATGCATTCTGCGTTGGAATGCATTACAAATATGAATGAAGTTGCTAGATAACTTTAAATTCCTGTCTCTCTGACAGATTCGTTTTAAATCGATAGGACAGTCTGACTGATATGCGTTAGAGCAGAAAGAAATTTAATTTAAAATTCCTTTAAATCCAACAAAGAGTGTGCTTATAGGATAAAAATTAAGTACATCAAATACATAATAAAGATGGCATGGTTCTTGCTTTTGAAAAATCGTAAAGATTAATTCAATTTCAGCACGCTCACTAACTTAGAAAGTATTCCTCTACGGTCGCTGAATGCGATGTTACTTTTCTTTAACATAGAAAGACATCTTTAAAGCTCTTATAGAATATTTTGACGAATGAAAATGCAACACTATCGAGGTTTATAGGTTTTCTCTTTCCAGCGGTGTAATCTGTACGATTTATATTCAATTTTACAGATATTTGAATTTTTCCCATAGCTTTCTCATCAGAAACAATGTATTTCTCTTGCCAGAGATGCGCACACCCTTGCATTATATACGAGAGAAACTGGCACATTCTAAGAAAAGCTTTTATTAATTTATAATTGAAAGGAATAGTCATTTGACATGACAAAATCTATTGGTATCTAAATTTTCAGCATAATTCTCGCTATTGAGCTTGCACAGTATCGTTTAATTAAGTAAATTCCTCGTTCTCGTAGCCATATTTGAGTTAGAGGAATTTCAGTTTTCAAGAATTGTGTATAAATTTGAACAAGCAAGCATTTTAAATTAATTAATTAATTTGTACTTAATACTAAGTGATATTTAAACAGTTTTACTGGAGGAATTTGTATGGTGATCATTTCATAAACTAATTGAAGCAATGCCGAAATTTCTAGCATAAAAAAAAATTTTTTTCATTGCCAAATATTTTATTATTAATTGCCCCTATATTTTTGAATTCTTAACAATTACCTTTATCCCATAATCATTTTGAGAAAAAATTTAGAAATTTAGATGAGGTATGAACCGTGATCGATGAAGTTAGGAATCCTGCTTAAGAGCTGATTAATAGGGCCTCGAAGAAGAAATAACGACATGAAAAGACTACATAAGGTTTTGATTACACTGGGCAAAAAAATTTCAAAATGTTCATGCTTCGGAGATGAAAATAGTAATTCCTTAATGAATTCCTTGTGCTGAACAAGAATATGACTAAGAAAACCCTGAATTTTTTTTTTTTTTTTTTTATACAAGGCCGAGCTTGATGTGTTAAGGAGGAATGATATTTGGTGTGGTTCTGCCAATGGTGGATGCTGTACATTCATTTCTCCAGACTTAAAAGATGCTCTCGCAGGCCAGTCTTTCTTGATATAATGGAAATCAATTGCTCTGCTGTCCCACAGATAAAGAAAATAGCAGTATTTTATACACAGCCAGTCACATTAATGTGACCACCTGTTAGTAGCCAGAATAACCATCTTTCGCGGCGCGGACAGCTGCAGGACTGGTAGGAAGAGAGTCAATAAAGTTCTGGAAGGTATTGACAGGGATGTGAAGCCTTGCCGACTCCAGGCCTATGGCGAGCTGCCGTTGCGACCTGCTCTATGTAGTTTAAATCCGGGGAGTATCGTAAACGCCTCCTCTTCGAACCACACACAGACACTCCGCGCTCTATGTAACGTCGCATTGTCCTGTTGGAAGATGCCATCGTGCTAAGGAAACACAATCTGCATGTAGGGGTGGACATGGCCCGAAAGGACAGATGCGTACTTCCATTGATTCATGGTGCCGTCCACAATGATGAGTGAATGCCATGGAAACATTCCCCAGACAATAATGCTGCCTCCTCCGGCCTGGGCCCTTGCGGTACGTGTTGCAGGGTGTTTTTCTCCCGACGCTGAACGCCGTTCACGTCATTGCCCTCCTGTCCGATGGAGCATAAACCGTGATTCATCGGAAAAAGCCACATTTCGCCACTCTGTTGCTGTCCAGTTGCGGTACTGGCGTGCAAATATCAGTCTTTATCGCCGGTGAACAGTCGTCAGCATTGGTGCACGAACCAGCCGTCTGCTGCCGAGCCCCATACGCAGCAACGTTCGCTGAACTGTCGTTGAGGATACACATTTGGTAGCCCCCTGGTTCATCTGGGAGGTCAGTTGGTCCACGGTAGCATTATGTTCGCTTGCACGCATCTCCACCAGGGAGCCAGGGAATTTCAGAAAGTTAAAAAATAATTCTCATTCGCGTATTTTCTTTATTAATTGTTAATTTACTTTGCAACAATGTCTAATAATGAAATTGGAAATTTAACTGACACGCCCTGTTCATCATTCGTTCGACAGAGTATAAAATTCAATTGTTCTTCTAATTCGATATCAATGTGGGTGCAATTGCTTTGCTGGCGATGTTTATTGTCTATGATAAAAAAAATTTATAAATAAAAAAGGAAAGATATTTCCACAGGCTGGGATCGGACCAGGAGCTTTCGGTAATCTCGCCGACGCTCTAACCAATTAAGCCATTGTGGACATGAAAGCATTACGCGATTGTATATATCCTTTGGGCTGGGTAGAGCAGTTATCTGTTCGCAAGTCGGTGCTATATTTTCCTCCTATAATGAGGCTCATTCGTACCGCCTTAAATGGAAACCGCGTTATAAGAAACTCAGAACTACTCCGTACAGGCAAGTTAATTCGTACCGTTTTATAAGAATCTCAGTATAAGTAAAGAAAAGTCAAATGACGGATGTAGAAAAAAAGAATGACGAGACCCAAGAACCTTGGAATAAAATTAAAAATGAAAATTAAACACAAGATAGTAAAATCCTGAAAAAAGCTGACGATCGGATAGAGACTATCCTTTGTCAAAGCAAAGAGTGAAAGTGGTCAGGTACAGTCGACCGGAACTTTCATTTTTTTAAAGAAAAATCAAATTAATTCGTACCGCGTTATATAGACAATTTTGCGATGCAATTGGATAAACAAAGTTATGTGAACTCGTGATTGCTCATAATATCTTTAGGAAAGAAGATAGTGCCGACCTGCGACATAGGTACGTACTCTAACAAGCACATAGTATATGTAGATAGCGTACGCTTACATGTTCACAGTGGCTTAATTGGTTAGAGCGATGGTTCCTGGTTTTAGGTCAGGCTGTGGAATTTTCTTTCCTATTTTCACTTATAATTTAACATTTAAGGTTTGGCGTATAGTTATACTTCAGCTATTTTTTTTTTAATTTTTAGTTAGAATAACTCTGCATTTTCTCCTTAAAGCCATTTTGCATTTAACTATTTCTCGAAACGGGTGATGGTACATCATTTTTAAGGTATTTTTACTAAACGAACAGTCGTCTGTTTTATAGGAGGAACTTTGTTGCCGTCTAATTTAACATAGTCTCTCACTCGGTTTTGTATCCGAAATTCAGAAAATATTTGAACTTGCAACTTTGTAATGGCAGTTATTTCACGCTTTTTTGGGCTACCGTTTGGATTATAAAAGCAGAGAGACTATTACAGACCAACATGGAGTACTTTATTTTCGGAATACATTAAAAAGTTCAAAAAGTTATAACAAAAAATTACTTTGCAGAAATTTCAAGTAAATTGTCGCTGCATTGTAATATAAATGTCTCTAAGGATGACGCAACATTAGTTGTGAAGATTTTTTTTTTTTCCATCAGCAAATTTTTTCTTAATAAATCGATGTTGGCTTTATTGCAGAAAGCACATTGAATACTTCAGTGAATTTTTTTATCGTATACTGCTCTAAACTTCAATTTCAATTCTAAGTTTATAATAATACACAATTGATCAAAAAAGCCTACATTTTTTTGTTCTGAACTCATTTTACTCTTTTATTATATGATAATATTTTCTGCAAGCAGGGAAAAAATTTCTATCAAAATCTGAAAAATTGGTATTCATCAACATTAAGAAAAAGAAAATGTACTATAAAAGAAGAAATATCACCCAATCCCAGCAACACCACAATTCATCGCCTCCTTTTATTATTATCATCATTTTTTTTCTTCTTTCTCTTCCGGATACAATTGGACGGAACCTCCGGCTGTCGGTATTCATTTTTTAAGTATTTTCTTTTCCCAATTTACGTCATTTTTTCCCTCTTACAATTCTCTTTTGCCATTGTCAAATGATTAGACAATGATAGATGAAAGAAAGTGTTCCTTTTTTGTTATTATTATTTCTACTCACACTTTTTCTCATAAATTTCGGTGCGACAACGAGATTGGAAAGAAGGAGGGAAATTGATGGAAGGAATCTCTTTCATGAGAAGAAAAAAAAATTATTAAATGAATCCAGGAAAGTACAAAAAAAAATCTTCATCGGTCATTCAATGGAATCGATTGCATTTTTTTTTTTTTTTTCTATTTTCTCTATTTTTTTTTTTTTTTGCCAGTTTTCCCCCCATTGGTCCTTCTTCTCCGCCGCCGTCATAGCGCCCGCGTAATCTCGTGATTACCCGGTGGTCAAACCTTTTGTGATGTTCAGAGCCGCTTACCCGTGAAAAACCTGTCGGTACAAATCGCTTGGCGGCATTGAGGGTTCCTTGATTTTTCCCCCCTCTTCTCCTGTCTGATATGCGTGGGAGAAGATGCACGTGCACTTCGGCTATGACGTTAACACCTTTAAGTCGAAGGCGATCGTATCACTTCTAATAGCTTTAGGAGTTTCGTTCCTGAAAAAGCCTTTCGTGTCGAGGGACGTCGTCTGAAAATCCACCGAACTCCCTAAATAGGCAGAGGATTATCTGATTTGGATGTCAGCGATGAATTGGATCATTTAGATTTAAACGCCGATTGCCGTTTGCCCTCTCTGTCTCTCTTTCAACATGTGGGTCCGATATTAAAAAAAATTAAACGTCATTTATGGTGGGAGAGGAATTAGTTCAAAGATGCTGGAATCGAATGCGGTCAAGGGGCTAGGTATAGCTCAGAGATTAACATAGCCATCAAGAAATTTTTTCCTTGTCGACGGCTGTGAAAAAGATTTTTCTCGCTCACAGTTATTCTTCGATTACCATTAAATCAAGCAGAAAAGAGACTATCCTTTTCTCTTTTGATAACACTTTATAGACGATAGAAACTAACTTTACCAACAAATCTTGTCTTGATATTAAGTTAAAGAAAGACCAGAAAAGAAATTTTGGTAGAAATTGACTTGATCTCTCTTTATAAACAGAATGTACTGTTATAAATATTGAAAAGAGTATTGCTTAAAAGAAGTTATTTAGGGCCTTATCTAAATTTCTATTTACCCCATTAATAACATAGCTAAATCAGCATCATCATCTGTGCTAAACATCATTGGACACTCATTTACGGACTTTGACAAAAAAAAAAATCGACCCACATCGAAAAAAACGAATCGATCGTAACAAAATTTTTTATGCAAATCTTTCGACCATATGTGTAAATGATCACAATTTCGTAGATTTTCTGGACAGCCCGTACGGTGCAGGAGTCCGCTTTTACTGTCGCACACTACACGAGATGACAATAGAGCGTTATAGCCTAGATGCCATTTCGTTTGATAACTTAACTAGGCTCCATTGGAAGTCCTTTCTGGTATTCTCGGTCTGTTGTATTGTCGTTTCTTTTGCGGTAACTGAGACTTATTTTTCAACAAGATAACGCTCGTTCGCACATGTCACGCCTCTCTATGGGTTGTTCCTGTGCGTCGACACATTGCCTTGATAGCCAGATCTCTTCTTGTGTTGAGCACACATGGCATGTGATGGGCATCTCCTGAGACCAACCCTATATGTTGATGAATTAGTTTGCCAATTGGAGGCCATTGGCAAGATATCCCTCAAAACACTATCCAGCAACTTGATGTATCTGGCCAACGCTATGCTGAATTTCTCACTTTGAGTAATGCTTTTTGTCCAGTAAATCATTCATTTCAATTCCTATTCATGTACAGTTCATTCCAAAGACGTTTTCACTTAGGTGAATAATGTTTGGCCTCTTTACAAAACATTAAACCAGTTAAATTAATCAGTTCAAGCAAGAAATCGAGTTCGAATTGCATTAATTTTACTGGTTTAAAGCCGATTTGTTTTAGTGGCCTGATGTTTTGCAAGGACGCCGAACATCATTTCGCCTATGTGAAAACGCTTTTGGAATAGGGTGTATATATCACTTAACATTGTCATGCATACTTCCTTCTTCATGCGCCGAGTTTTTGTTTTTCCCCCAAAAATTTTTCAAAATCCTGATCTGCCTTAACAAATTTTTAACTACCAAAATGTGCAAGACTTTTTACCATATAAAAATCCAATTGGCCAAATTTAGCAAAATTCATATCTTTATTTGTTAACACCACTTGTTCGCATATAACACAGAAGCACTCAATATCTGTATGTCCTGTAAATACTTTTAATGTGAACATGTGCTAAGATGTCCTATTTGAGCCGTCAGTGTGTAAGTAGTCAGTTTGGCTGCGTGTGGTCTGGCATTGTCTTGCAGAAAATAAACACCACTGGTAAGGAGTCCTGATCACTTTTTCCTTACTGCCAGCTTCAGGGACGTCCTCATTTTGTTATACAAATGACGTTTTTGTATATCATGAACTTTTGAAATACGAGGCGTGTCCGGAAAGTAAGGTTACAACCCCTGTAGCTTTAACTATTACCCTTCCACTTCCCTCTCGCCGCTGTTTCTCATTACTACGTGGAGTCTAGTTCGAGTAACACGTGCATACAATGCCTGTGCCGATTCAGAATTCCGCCAAATGTGGTGGTCTCCGTCATACGCTTTTTCCGCACACGGTAAGCGACCAGCGGATATTCATAAAGCACTTGTTTCCGTTTATGGAAACATTATGAGTCGACAAAATGCAACGAACTAGTGTCGTGAATTCTCTGGAGGCAGGATCGATGTTCATGAGCGCTAGGGCGTCTGTGGTATCTGATGAACTTCTGCATTGTTTCTTAACCTCAAGAAGTATCTTGCTGGACAGCGCTTCCACGACGATGAAGAGATCAAGCACGAGGTTGAAATTTTGTTCCAGCAGCAGGTGGCAGAATTTTATGACTGTGGGATACAGAAGCTAGTACCTAGACTTAACAAATGTTTGGACAATGGTAGCAATTATGTCAAAAATAACCCGTGTATCACAAAATAAGATGTAGTGGACATTTTGTTAGATAAACATTTTTTGAAGAAATACTAATCGTCGCTTGCTTAAAGGTTAAAAATTGTTTCTCTATAGACAGCTTAAAAAATCATATCTGTTCAATATTCTAATCGAAAGACTGAAGAACCAGAGATAAAGATGTTCTTCGTTGTACTTTAATTGCTGCAGGAGTGATCCTTTAAATGGACTTGCAGCACTTGTCTCAACTTTGACATTGCACAGTTAATCCAAAAAGCTGCTGTAATACACGTATTATGGAAAGAAGCTTTAATGATGGAATATCAAGTTTATGAGGTGTGTGCAAGACTCATTTATGGGAAATACCGAAATGTCGAGTGCAGACAAGGACTTTAGGAGCCCTTAACAGAGGACTTTTCAAAATTTATAATGGTCCCGTTTAACTTCATGGCATGCTGTATTAGGGGAATGGATAGAAATGGCTTCTCTGTAATCTTATATTCAACACCACTACAATAGGTATTCTGTAGCTAGATATTGTAATTACTACTTCACAACTTACAAAGTTTTGGTCTAATCGGATGCCTCATGCATTTACTTAACGTTTTCAAAAACATTTTTATTATTTTTATGTACATAGCTTGCTTTATTATTTCCTTAATTTTTAATCATTCATAACGAAAACGCCAAGCTTAGAATTTCCATGAATTTCATTCATTGTATTTAGATGAGTAAAAGCAATATGCGCATGATTTTTAGGAGGAGAAATTTATTCATTGTAAAAGTGGAACAAAATGTAAATTTATGACCTGACGGAAACTAGATCCAATAAAGTTAGAGGAACGGGGTAGAAGGATGGATGGAAGACGAGAGTGAGAGAGAGAGAGATCTATCCTTGATCCCCATCGTTTTATTGTATGTGTGTGTGGGTAAAGGGAGTTCTTGAGCTCGTCCTTGTCATCTTCCTTTGTTTCCGAGGTGAAAGAGACAAGGCGTGACGTGAGTTATCGATGCGTTATCTAACAGAATTTAACGGAAGAGTTAATTAACAAATGGCTTCATAATTTTCTGCTTAGGCTCGTTGCACTCGTTAATCACGTCACCTAGCGGCACCTGACCGCACGTGCTACCCCTAAACACGCGCCTCTCTGCGGGCTCCTAATAGAATGGCCCGGCGAACAATTGGCCATCTGCAAAATCCAATCTTCTTCACCTCTCTCGGCCACGATTATCATCAATTAATTGTCGCTGCTGCCGCTGCTGCGCTCGCCCCCGCCTTTTACCCGCCCGCCCCGCTCCGCTCATAGTCCACCTACCGACTGTTTATTAAAAGAAGGGGACCAAGTAAAAGTTGTTTGATTAAAAGTTGGGGTAAGCCATTAGAAAAGTAGTAGCCTCAATGTCTGGCTTCCAAGGAAAAATTCTGATTTATAGGCAAGCCCTCCTTCCCCTCTTACGGAACTACGTTTATTCAATTGATACGGAATTCGCGTTGAATACAAATTCTAAAGAGAATGCTCTTCAATCAATATCCTAAAAGCTTTCGGAATATTCTTGCCGTTTGAAGAGAATAAATCAGAGCATTAAAGATGACAGCATTTTATATTAACAAACATTTCTTTCAAATAAACACTGTTTTATTTAATAACTAAAGCATAAACTGATGAAATGCACATTATAAACTATTCAGAATGATTTATAAGATTCAAATTTTTATGTTTGTTGAATTTAACATTTATT
This sequence comes from Rhysida immarginata, assembly GCA_023313115.1. NCBI lineage: Eukaryota > Metazoa > Arthropoda > Chilopoda > Scolopendromorpha > Scolopendridae > Rhysida > Rhysida immarginata. Next base: position 5,529,594 of record JAHWFO010015474.1, read on the forward strand.
AAATAATGCTTCAACCACAAGATAAACTGTTCAAATTTGCTCATACCTTAAGAAATTGCACAGTTTGAATTTCCCCCATTTTCACACGAACAAGTCCGCATTCAGTGAATCCACAGCAATTCCTTTTTAACACTTGGTTGATAAATATGGAGTCAATTAAGAAACGGAAGAATGTCCGTCTGTCTGTCCCCTTCATGTTGTCTACATTTTTTTTTTAACTAAGAAGGGTGAAATTCAGAATGAAGCTAGCTACCCGTTGACATGTCCTACTTTACTATTCAGTTTGGTTTTGTTTTTTGGCCCATTGGGTTCGGAGTTACGGGGCTGGAAATTAGAGGGAACCAACTGGTCCGTATAGTTTATAGGTATGAAAGGAGTGAAATTAAGTATGCAAATTTCGCTAGGCAAGATCTACGTTGGAGCCAAATTGTCCCAACGAGGTAGGAGTTATGGGAGTAGCAGTCAGTTGGTCTGTAGAACTATTAACGTTTTTAAATGGCAAAATATGGCACGTGATATGTCATCCGATCGGAGACGATGAGAAACGAAAGAAGGTAGAGCTCTTTTCTAAATCAATTTTTTGATTAAAAAAAAATAGAATGAGGTTATGAAGTACGAATAAAAGGAATAAACAACAAATGAACTCGCAGGGCTTCCCTCTAACTTTTTTATACGCTCGTCGAGAGTATTAATTTCTTGTGCTTATTTGAAATTAGATTGAAACATTTTTGATAATCCCGTATAAGATCTCTTATATTAAAGAATAAAATTAATAACCGTTAATACCGTTAATGATGGTAAGCAAGAAAAAGCTCATTAGTGTGTACCGTTAAATGTGAGTGTACACGAAAAACTATTGCAGTTTGAAAAGTGTTTTATTTCTCGTAGCGATGGAGTGTGAGGACAGATATTACACTGGATGAAAGAAGAACTGTTTAGGTTTATGGAACTTACGTCACAAATACTCGATATGCGATTTCCTGGTGACGCGGCATATATTCATTCGGTAGGTCTGCGGGACCAACTTCTCTTTCCTTAATCGCCACCTTCTCCAGATCTCCCCCATATGATTTCTACCTTCAGGATATGTCAGTGTTTGTTTATGTGCTAATACTACAGACCGGTCTGCCTGTAATATTGCAGCCATTCAGTCAAACATAGCAGACTTGCCGACACGAGTGAGGGAGGAAATGGATTACCCACTAGATGTGCCATAAGAGGATCGGGCATTAACAATTTATAATGTGCAGTTTTCTTTCATCCACTGTAACATTTGTTCTTATGCCCAATCGCTTCGAGAAACCAAAAAAAATAAAAAATTGAAACTGCGATATTCGTTTGTGTAACCCTGTATTTGGCTTGTAATTAATGTTAATTGATTCGTCTCTCTCTGTTGGGCCCGGATTCGAATAAATACACGAGATCGAATTCCATCATAAGGTTTTTCTAAAGGTAAATGAAAATCGCGTAGTCTTTGATTAGCAAGTCACATTAATTCAGTTTGAAAAAGATGACATGAGAATCAAAGCTCTTTTTCTTTCTTTCCTAATCCTGCAAGTTAAATTTCCAAAAAAGTTTAAAAATTTACATAAACTTAACTTATGAATTTAAATTTAATTTGAGGGTTTTTTAAATATACAATTTTATTAAAAAACAACAATATTTAAATATAGTATGAAAAAGTCAATGATCAAAGAAGTATGCAACTAATTCGCATACTGTGCAAGTTATTAGATTGAAACAAGGAATTTAAAAAAAAATCTGAATCTTTTAGTGTATTATCATATTTTATCGAAAAACACACAATGGAGTAATGAATTAGGCCTTTACAGTTAGAGAAAAATACCTGATAAGTAAATCTGGAAAATTGGATTTATTTTTTTTTTATTTGTGCAATATTTAGTGATCAGTTTATAAAGTTTCCTCTCATAACGAATTGTAAGAATAACCTTTTGATACTTTAAGCCTATACCGAAACGTTAAGAGCAGTTTTAGTAAATTGCAATCTTTAAATGCAAAGGCTCAGCAAAAAGTACAATAACCTTTATTATGCTAAAATTTAGTAGCTCGTAGTATGGCATCAAAATAAGCAATTTGAAATCTCGGTTGCTGAATCCAGGAACGCTGGAATCATGTCCAGCGTCACGACAAATTGTATCGAATTTGCCTGTGGTGTTGGCGAAAATGGTTCGTTCGCGTGCTCCTGTTCAAGACTACCAGAAACGCCCTCCAAAGTTAGAAAATTAATCGAGCAAATATTACTCCGCAGGCCTTCCCTGAACATCACGTTGGAGTTTCGTTCCCAGATTGCCCCTGACTATGCACCTGGAACGTGTTTTCCAATTTTTGTCAATTAAGTATTTTGATGCGGATGAACTATGGGATTGTTTTGAGTTCCCTCGGTGAGGGAGTTAAATAAAGTTAAATAAAAGAAAAATTATGCTTCTCGAGGTGATTTATTCAGGGAATAGTTGCGTATTACAATTCTAATTAGTGGTTTTCGTTACGCGCATCGCAAAAGTGTTAAAGTGGGTGCTGCACTAGGTACAATATTGTGTTCTTCAAATTTAAAATCTCTTGTAAAAGCAATTTAATATAATAAACAAAATGTGCGTTTCTATTTGCTAACTGACTTCATTAATGCGTTTAGTTTACATAATGGTCAGTTATTTGTCATGGCATGTGCAGTCTGAATTACACAATTTGAATTACTTTAAAAATTTTCGATTAGTACATACCGAATTTCGAAATTTCTTTTTTTTTTGAACTGTTTTGATATGATTTAAGTGGAAGTGCTTAAATTAGAATATAAATGAAATATTTTGTGCATTATAAAATAAGTTATTAATTAATATTGCATCCTTGGTTATTTTAATTATTTAAATAGTAGAGGAAAGTGGCCAAAAGCGGGCCCCCATATTGGTTTTGACATGTATAGGCAAAACTATGAAGTAAAAAACATTGAAAAAATGTGGATCTCACTATTAAAAACGCCATTAAATAAATCAGTTTTTTTTTTAATTTTCTTTTCCAAAATATTACTCTTTTGCCATTTCGAAAAAAGTGCTCCAAAACCGGACCCCCTAATTTTAGGAAATGAAATAGGAATTAAAAGGAGAAAATAAATATTGAATGAAAGAGAAGCATTTATTTCATATAAAAACAATCATAAATAGAAAATTCAAAAATTTTAATCTCATATCAGATGTTCAATTTCTTCAAGGATATTTTAAGTAATTGAAAAAATAAAAAATTAAAGCATATTATTACACAGAAAATCTTTATAATGTAAACCTTGGGTCCGTTACGGAATTTCAAGAAGATGAGAATAAATTATCGTAAAAATATGGGGGCTCTTGTTAGGAACAGAATGGGGCCCGGGATGGGGGAACCCCATGTATTTTTTTTAAACTAATAATTTTCGATAGTTATGCATTTCAACTACTTCAAAATTACACCAATACGTAGCTATTAAAATAAAGAATAAGTAGGTATAAAGTTCTGGACAAAACTTACTTTCAAAGTTCTGGCACAAAACACGTGAAACTGAGGAGATAAATAGTTTCGACTTTACAAAAAAACCGTATGTCGCCATTGAAAAACAACAGATTGAGTAAACAGATGGGTGCCGGTCCTACAGTAGGCAGTTGCATAAATACTACCTACTCAACCTTTCACTTCTATGCTGCAGCTTCATACAAAGCAGAAATTGAGGAGACTCGCTTTTGGTCACTTTCCTCAAAATGTAATAGAGGAAACTGGTTACAAGAGGAAATTGATTACAAAATTTAATAGAGTAAATTGAGGTTAAATGTTATATTAATAGATAACTAACCTTCACTGCAGACTAATAAAATAATTGCAAACTGAAAATTTATTTAAACGGTACGGTTGTAAAGAAAGTATCCGGAAAAGCTCGCACGTGGAAGAAAAACGTGAATTGTTTTTGCATTGGTTGGCATGTGAAAAGTGGGTCACATACGTGAATATTATGCGAAAAAGAGCATGGAAGCCATCACTGAACGTTGATAAGCCACCCCTTTAAGAACAGCCAAGGTATTGTCGTGGTATACTCTACTATGAAATTTTACCGCATTCCAAATCATAATAGCAAACTCTTACGTAGAGCAGTTGGACCGATTACATTTTGCGCTGAAAAGTAAGCGCCCAGCACTAGGTAATCGACATGTGCCAAGACAGCGTTCGACCATATGTTGCACACTTTGGATTGGGAGCTATTGGCTCATCCTCCTTATTCCCCGGATCATGCTCCATCAGACATTCATTGTTCCGGTCTGTGTTCAATTTCTTTGCTGGGAAAAAACTTTTCTGCTATGATGAAACGCTGCCTGGACGAATTCTGAACGTGCCATTCCCCAGATTCTAACGTAAATTTATTGATCTATGGAACAGAGTCCTAACTACGAAATCTAATACCTGGACGATTAGATAAGTTATTTATGAAACTTGAACAATGCTTAAGTTTTTGTCACATTTTTCGGATACATTTTTTACAAATTCGTGGTAATAAATCTAAAGAAAAGAAGATTCATAAGAATTGGTTGCAAAATAACCTTTAAATTTTGTGTACAATTCATTCCAAAAGCGTTTTCACTTAGGTGAATAATGTTTGGCTTCTTGCAAGAAATTAATCAGTTCAAGCAAGAAGTCGAGTTCGAATTGCATTAATTTTACTGGTTTAAAGCAGATTAGTTTTAGCAGATGTATTGCAAAGACCCCGAACATCATTTCACCTATGTGAAAACGCTTTTGTAATAGGGTATACATTTAAGGGAGTCCCATAGAGATATAACGTTTATTGCAACATTATTTTTATTTATGTCTTATACGCGTTTCGCTCATGGATCATCTTCCGTTAGAATACAATGATATGAGAAGACACTTTTTGAATCATAGATGCCGTATTTTGTTAATTTAAAATAAGCAATATATTAGGTAACTATATTTAAAATAAAATTAAATGACAAATATTAAGTAATTATTTTATTTAAGACAAACAACGTAGCCGACGAAAAAGACAGGCCTATGCCCTGAAAAGTTATCTGACCTTAGTAGTCTGAGCAACAATCCAACCTTCATTATTTCCATCTTGGATTTTAACAATCAGTATCTTTTCGTTGTTGAAAACAATGAATGTTGGGTTGTTGTTCAGACTACTATAGTCAATGACTTTTCAGTGCCCAGGCATGTCTTTTTCGTCGGCAGCGACTGTTGCAATTGAATTATATACAGGGTGTTGCAGATAACTACAGGGCAGTATAACGGGAAGCCTACCCGCTCGATTGCAGGGGCCGGCTCGACATCAAATGATAATTGGGTAATTTTATCAAAAACATGACAGTTTTGATGTTCACCCCCCTCCCCGACTGTGAAAACTGCTGGCTGCTGCAGGTCACCTTCATCTCCCTCCATTCTGCCAATCGACCGAGCCGGCCCTTGCAATCGAGCGGGTAGGCTTCCCGTTATACTGCCCTGTAGTTATCTGCAACACCCTGTACAATCATGGTTGAGGGGTGCTCAAATCTTCGACGAACCTCCAAATGAACATGTTTGTATGGTGTAATACGTGCTACGTTGTTTATGTCTGTCAATTAGAATTCGCAGAACATCATCAAATATTGCATGACTCATACAAATTTTACAATAAACATCGTAAATCCTAGAATGAATTTCTTAATTTTTGAGAGAAAAAATGCGTAATATCCGGTTTTGTAAGGGGAAATACCTATTAACATGTTCTATTTAATGGAGATAGCTTTCACGGGGACATGTCCAAGGGGAAACGCGTATTAAGCGGGTACGTATTAACAGGGTTCGACTGTATATTATATCAACTTTATTATTAATGCAGCATACTCGCAGAAAAGAATAACCTAAATGAATATTTAAAATTCTTATAATTAACTTTTTACGATGTTTTTATTCAACTTTTCTGTTGCATTTAATTAAATGATTATATATATATTGATTGATATCACGTATTTTTATAATATGAGCTACCCTGGATATTGCGAAATCTGTAATTATTTATATCAGCTTCGTTCTGAATAAATTTTTAAATTTCAATAATAATTTATATATCGAAAGGAAAGAATAACTCTTGAAAAGGGGTTTTATTATTGATTTATTTTCATAAATGGAACGGCATAGCGCGCTATTCCTTTAACAACAGCAACAGCAGCAGCAACAAAAAAAAAGTTGTAAAGAGCCGACGAAGACGAGATTAGAAATTTCAGTGGGAGTTGGCCGCAGGATGAATTAGGATGCAACCGGAAGCGCGAGTGATACCCCATAATTCATCGGTGTTTATTCAGCTCATCCGACAGGTCTCACAATATTTACACGGAAAAGGTACGGCGGACGCATGAGTAACGTCGCGTGGGCTGCAGAGGGTTTATTCAGGGTGAATGTTCATGTAGACACGCCGATTAAGCTCCACATGGGTCCCTTAGCTCGTGCCAGCCGTGATGGACGGCCGCGATCCTTCGAAATGGGACCGTGTGGGCATCACGTTCTCCCTCCGTAATATCCTTCAACCTCATGATGAATGGACCGACGGTCAAGTCAACCTGTTATCGTTTTTTTTTCAACTCCTTTCTCTCTCTCTATTCTCTTTTGTCTGTTTTTGCAAGCCAGTTTTACCTTCTTTGTTTATGTAGATATGTATATTCACTGTCTTTGATTAAAGGTGGGGCCACTGATTAATTTAAAAAACATTAAATTAAATCCGTGGTGGGGCCACGGATTAAAGTGATTTAACAAGGATCGGCCGGTTGTCCTTAAGTGTTGGTTAGTGCAAAGCTGTCTGCCTGTCCTATTAATTTCACATCGGTTTAAGCAGCTTTAACGAAAGTTGACATTCATTTCCAGTTCAAGATTTACGTTCAACTAGCGCAGTTCTTATATGTATTAAAAATTAATATGTAAAACTTTGACCTGCAAAAATTTTCTGCGGAAGAAGAAAAATGTTAGCAATTTTGTCACCGAATTCCCGTTATCGATTGAATGCAACAGCATTTGAACCTGATTCTGTGTCAAATGGTAATCTGTGATTGACATGAACCGAGATTGTCATATGTTTCGTTTTGTGTAATAAGCAAAGGCTGCAAAGTGGAACAACATATTTAAAGCTATTTGATATGTACTATGGAAATGCACGCTCTTTTATTAATTCTTGCATGTCAGAAACATTTACATCGTTTATATTTTAAATATAAATATTTACTTAGCTGTTCAGTTGGTTATTTTTGAGTGATTGTGTTGTCATATGGCAATATGATCAACCGAATGGCATGCTTTATTTTAATTTTTCTACGAGAGGTGCTCATAGTTTTACTGGATATAATCCTTTTTTGTAGAGTAAACACTGCAAAACATTCTAGATATTCTCAAGAAACTCAATAGTACTCCTCGTTTATTTCTTTTGTTATAAAAATTTCCTAGAGCCTTAAACTAACAAGGAAATCACTCGAACCTGTATCTCACAGCTTCACCATCAAAGTGCAATATTTTGTTTCCTTCAAAATGAACGCGAAAATGAAAATATTTGAGCGCACATATTCCCATTTTTACGCTAATGTGCGCATTATTACATCCGTTGGCGCCAGACGGAACTTCTTTCCTTCACTACTCAACAATACGCACGAATCCACTTCACATTAAACCAATGGAACGAAGGAACAGGAGACGACAATTGAATGGATTCTGGAGTTTCTGAACAAACTTTTGATTTGTTAAAAATAGATTTTAATTAGCTAACTGCCATTTAGTAAAAGAAACCTGTAGGGAAGAGTGTGGTTGGTTCGGACGAAAATCAAATTTTTTCTCCCTGTGGGTTAATCATGAACCAAATAGTGAATGTGTATATCGTATTTTGTACTCTAAACCTTTTCTCATTTACCTGTATATGTGATTTTCCAGTAGTCGCACGATAATCTATATATTTTTATATTTTTAAAAACCTTTGCAATGTCCGAAGCAACCTCTAGGTGTTGGGCTGCTTCGAACTGTCGCGGGGCTGTTTCGGACAAACAGATTTTTTGCCATTTTAATGAAATACAAGGTAACTTTATTACCAAAAGAGCACGAAAATGTTATCACAACTTACCTAACATTAGGCTATCACATAAAAAATCACAATCGCTTGACTAGCAGCCTTGTTTCAATAGCAGCCTTGTTAACAATAGTTTAAGGATTATTGTCTGTTTGTGTGTATCTCTGTTTATATGTTAGAGGTTGGCGCCAAAACTACTGAAGGGATTTAGTTAAAATTTGCCATGAAGGTTATTTAGTACTTGAGTCAACATATAGGGTACTAGAAGCAGGGCTAGCAGACGTGACATTTCTACTGCGGCTTTCACTTTCTGTATCTTCTGGTGCTCGCTTCATATCTTCCCTGGAAGGCGGATCTTGTCCTCTTTTCGTTTTGTAAGTTCTAACCATCTAAGACATGCAAAGAATGGAAGCCTTTGAAATGTGGTGTTGGAGGAACTTCAAGAAAACAAAATGGAGAGAAAATAAGGCGAACGAGGAAATACTAGAAAGAGCAGAAGACTGATTATTGAAAGCAGAATTAATTCAACCAGAACAAGGGGTAGGCCGAGAAAGGACTATATAAAACAGATTCAAGAGGATATCGGTACCAAATCTTATCAGGAAATTTAAAAAAATGGTCGAGAGCAGAGATGAATGGAGAAGACGTTTCTCATAATGCAACCACAAGTCTAATGACTGAAGGATACTGATGATGATGATGAACCATCTAAATTAAGAAAGATCAAATGTTAAAACAAATGAAATAAATAAATACATTATCGCTTTGGCTTATGGGGTTGGTTCGGACGCGCCCGAATACTCTTTGTTGTGTCCGAATCAACCCCACCACTTCGAATCATGGCCGAATGATACTGCAACACGTTTAAGTATAGCACAGTCCTTCAGGAATAAATATCTAACTGTTAACATTTCTCGTATAACCTCTCTACAAATTCACGAACAAACCTACCTCAAAAATTTTTTCACACTCCCGAAAAGAAATTTTATTTCTTATTTACGTACCTTTGTTATGATCGTTCTGGCGAATAAATTTTTATAATCTGTTTAGTGTAGCCCCCTCGGGATAATTTTTTAGGCAGCGTGCGAATAGTTTCGACTGAAAAAATCGATTTGTCCGAACCAACCCACGTCCGAACCAACCCCACTCTTCCCTATAGTACTTAATAACCATTTCCTTAATTTATTATTTTAGTTTATTCATTTTAGAAGAATTTTTACAAAGGAGCGCCATAATATTTTGCTGCGGTAATTTTCGTAAATTTCTCAGGTCTGACATCATATATTCGCGAGTCAAAGCAATACTCCCTCTACAACTTCGCGTAGTACAGGGGGCTTTGTCGCGAGTGAAACGAGGGCAGGGATGTCGATCTAATGGGGCAGCCGAGAATGCGAACATGGATGTAATGCGTTGGTGATGTGTATGTATCGCGATACTTTATAATTTTAAATAAAATACATATTCTACGCTTACCTCATCTCATAAATCATTCGAGACGAATAATTGCACAGCAAAACTAAGGTTTTGTGCGTAATAACACTGTTGCAACTTCAATTCTTTGGCGACCGCCGTCAACGATTTTGCTTCCCCCATACCGCCATGTTTTTTTTATTTTAAACTTCCGATTTGAACGATGCGCTACCGCCACCGCTTCCAAAAAATTGTGTTTGCGTGCAAATAAACAGTTCGTTGTGCAGGTTCGGATGGTTCCTTTATAAGTAGGCAATAATGGGGAGCGTTGTAACAGCTTTCAAAATCAGTTGCCGATCGGAAAGGATCAAGAATATCAAAAAGTAGAATTGATTGGCAAGCGGATACTGCAGTAGCATTGGCTATCTACAGCAATCCATCAGAAAGCTGGAGCCTATTGTAGGATTTTCCATTAAAAACTTGGAAATCATGAACTTCCATCCGTACTATTCCCGTAGTTTGGGTATTGAGATCGCAGGCATGAATTCTGGGAGGCATCGCTAAATCAAAAAGTACCAAAACTGTGAGAATTGTGAGATTTCAAGTCAACTAAAATTAATTGTTTTCTTTTAGTTTTCTAAAGTCGTTAGTTATCCACAACTTTAGGGAAATTTTATATTAATTGTCCGTTAAAACATATTGCAGATAATCTAAAGAGATTCGTAAAATAATCGAAAGATTCTACAATGCCATATTAATTTGGTTTCAAGATTCTCCTGTGTTCGGGGAACTTTATGTACCATACTGTATATGAATCCACAACGTGTGAGATAAAATTAATAAAATAATATAAAATTAACCCGTTTTAATATTCGATTTAGAGTTGTTTCTTCAGATATCACTTAGAAATTCTAGTGATTTCCATTTCATCATGAAAGAATTTTTTTAATTGTTATCGACGCCACGTCAGAAATTAAATTTTTTTTATTACAAATTTGAATCACAAATGTAGAATGGAATGTTTTTAACAAATTACTGCATTTTTTGTATAGTGCATTTATTTTAAATGTTATTTACCACTAGATAATTTCTTTGTAGTTTAACCAAGTTCTTTTCTTCAACTAGAATCTCAGTATCTGTATTTAAAAAAAAAAAATTCATAATTTTCTATTACTTCGTTTATGTTCAGTATTTTTTTAAATATCAATATCTATTATGAGAACTTTATGATAATCTGATGTATATTTCTCTTTGTCTTTTTAGAATGGTACCCTCTGGTCATGACAGGTGTTTTTGCCACCGTCGCTATGCTTTGCAAGGAACAAGGCATCACGGTGGTCGGCGTTTGCTGCGTCTACGAACTGTTCGTTGCCCAAAAGGTGAGTAGAAGTTTCCTCGATTTTTATTTTTAAATAAATCGTTTTGACTTCGCATCTCTCATTCTCTCTTTCCTCCCTTTGGCAATTTTATGGTTGAACAAGCACAACAAATAGAAGAAAACGCATTCATCCCCGATGGCAGATTTGATTTGAAGAGATCATTACGCTTTAGTCAAGGGGACGTAATTTTAAGTGGGAAGAGTTTCAAAGAGCATTTTTTTTTTGTTTCTTGTTTTGTATAAAATCATTAATACAGCACAAATAACATATTATCAATAAGTTGTTTTTGGAAATATTGCTGCATAATATGATAATGTGTGTCGCGTTAACTGATCACCAAAATGTGAATTCAAATCAATAACAAGTTTTCGGTAGTTTTTCATCAAAAAAGTGAATATAAGTGTGTAGTGTGTATTTTATATGAAAAATGTACATTGAGTAACTCAGCAAGGGAAAATTGTTGCTGGTGTCGACATGCTTTTTGTTGGCGACGATTTCCCTAAAATTAGTGCATTCTGTATCTTCTAAAGTTTTTTTATTGGTTTTTGTTTTACTCCGTCACTTCGCTTCTTTAAATTGCTTAAAAATTAAGTAGGGCCGTAAAGCCATAATCTTCGAAATCCTGGACATTGAGAGTACGATGTACCATGCACGTTCTTGAATCTGTAAATTCATAACATTTACGCTTTCATTTTTAGGGAAAAGAATGGCGCTTTCAGATAGCCATTTGTGAACTTGAAATGATGACGAATGTTTCAATATTGAAGAAGGATGTTGCAAAATGCAGTCAAAATAAGAGCCCAAGCATTCTAATTTTGAAATACCGGAAAATGACTATGACTATGAAAGCGCATTTGACAGACGTAAGGAGAGAAGGACGAGACACAAGACCCCTGGAATACAATAAATAATAGAAATTTAATAAAAATAAATTTTCTGTTTTATTAAATTTCTATTTTATTAAATTTCTGTTATTTATGAAAGGGCATAGAGTATGACTGATGAAAAAAGTAAAGAGTTAATAGAGCAAACGTTCTCATTGGAAAGAAATCACATTTTCAGTATTTCAAAAGAATCACATTTTTTATTTTTTATTTTTTTTTATTTTATTGATTGTAATCCAATACGTCCATCCAGGGCCTGTATGGCCAGAGGCCGACGAGTTGGGTTCCTGGATGGACCTGGATTAAGACTGCTGTAAGATGGTCGCAGCAGCCGGGGGGGGGGGTCGTATTTCACTGATGTTTGCCCATCCAGGTGACTAGCCGTGCCTGGTGTTGCTTAATTTCCCTGAGGTTGTGTGCTCAGTGGAAGCCCACCAGGCACCTAGCCACAATCATAACATTTTGGAGTTGCCATTATCTCAGTTTTAATGATTGGCATCGCAAACTAAGTCTTTATAAAATTGCCTAAAACAATTCAGGTTAAATAGTTTCTGTTTCGACCAAATTGGGAGTTCTCGGGACCCCCCTCTTAAACTTCCCCATGCAGGATTTGGTTGGAATGCCTCTTAAAGAAACTAAGTATATAACGAACAAACAAACATAAGGGTGCATTATGAAAGTAATGCGCATTTTCTGGGAAAAATAGATTTATCGATCCGCTTGGTACAAATGGTTAAAATTCTTCAAAATAGTCTCCTCCTGCATCAATACACTTGTGGAGACGATTCTGCCACGCCTGGAAGGCACCCTGGAATTCCTCGACTGGAATGTTTTTCAGGAACCTTGTAACATGAGCTTGGATGTTCTCCACCGACTCCCAGTGCTTTCCCTTCAGCTCTCTCTTCAGTCGAGGGAACAAAAAAAAGTCACACGGAGCCAAGTCAGGGCTGTAAGGATGCTGGGCACAACGGGGTCTTGCTCCGGGTCAGGAAGTTGGTGACGACGAAGGCCGTGTGGCTGGGGCATTGTCATGGTGGAGCTTGAAGACGTCTTTGATGTCAGTTTCTGTTGCATTCTTCCAAAGCCGCATCCAAAACTTGATCGCGTACCGCTGTTCCAGCGAACGCTCCATCGTGCTGTGACACAATCGAAAAACAGACTTCGTGCGAAGACACGTCCTACCGCTCCTACTGCTCGGAGCGAACTGAGACCGGGCGCGTTTGGAAGGGCAGGCCCCTCCACCACATTATTCGACCAGTCCGAGCGCGCTGCGATGGATATTCGCATCACAATAAAATTATGCGCATTACTTTCATAATGCACCCTGTATAGACAAATTTTTCCTTTATAGACAAATATTCCCCTATAATGAAGCAGCTTTACTGCTAAGTAAGTCTTCGACTAACAAGTAAGAATGCACTTAATTAACAAATGAATGCCTCATAATTACACTTTTTATCAATTATACTTAAAGTTGAATATATGAAAAGAGTATTAGGAATATATCATTTATGTATTTAAAGTTAAAAAAATTTAATTTTATTTGAAGTTCACTTTTATAAAGTAATCAAAGAATCTAAATGTAAACTAAGCTTATTTTGTGCATTTTAATGAGAAATAAGTTTAGCTTTATTAAGTAAAGGATTAAAGGAAATAATAAGTAAATAATTAAAATAAATGGCCAAAGGAATTAATATGCATAATATATATTCAAAAACCTATGGAAATAATTTCATTCTCGCAGTCTAATTTATTCACTAATATCTCAGTAATCTATGTGATCCCAAGTGAAACGTATCTTCAGTTTGTTTAATGCCGGTTCCATTATGAGTGAAAGAGGAAACCTTTAAGCCACGGGTCTTGACTCGTGGTTTCGAGTGAATTGGGAAAAGCAAACAGAAGAAGCCGACTGCGCAATCATTCCTCTCAAAACCACTAAATTAATGATACCCTGTTCATTTTTAATTCGTTTTACTTTGTAGTCTTCGAGAAAATTGCTTTCTTTTCTTCCTTCCTACAATAAGTTAACTGATCATTTATTAATTAAGGTAACCCTCGTAGTCTTCAGACGACCGAAATAAAAAAGAAAGAGAGGGTACATCCTTTTTTTGATTCCTAATGTTTTTCTTTAAATTATGAACAAGATAGATTAAGGCGTTGTGATGTTCTTATATTTCTTGGTTTTTTTTTCTCCTCCCGCGTTCCTGGCATCTCAGCTTGAATCATTAAAAGGTGGAAAAAAGAAAAAAGAAGCAGACGAGAATAAAAAATTTATGTGGAAACAAGAAAAGTCCCTTTTTCAAAGTGGCAGGCTTTTGTGTGTGCGTCTATGTGTGTGTGTGTGTTTGTAATTTTATTAATGATATTGCGAGCGCAAATATCACTGCTTTCCAGTTTCTTGTTGAAATTCTTTTGCATTGTAAAATTAACCTAATTTATCGTTTGCGTTTGCTATGACTATATTTATACGTAATCTTTTCATGAAAGTGCCCCTTTAATTTTGAAAAATGTGACCCTTTAAAAATTTTATTCTTTAAAAATTCAGTTTTAGTAAAGATTTCCTCCTAGAAGTATAGAAGAGAATTTTATGCACAAGGTATGAGCATTAAAGCCATCTTAAAGAAAATGGTAACACTGAAAAGAGTACAGTAAATTTTATTAATGTTAAATACTCTGTGCGAGTGTTGAGATTTTATTTGAGTTTTGAATTTTAAGAAGATAAAAGTTTCTGTGACTGAAAAGCAGAATATTTCTATGCCTTAAAGGTAAATAAGTATTTATAATACAAAACAAAAATGGTTACTTTCTTTTTCCATAAACTACTAAATTATTAATACATTTCTCCAACCACTTTTTACCGAAATGTGAAAAGCCTCGCTGTATAAAAGTCATTTTGTTATCATTCATTCTTATCAACAGTCCGTTCGCCTTATCTGCAGTCTTTGCATCGTCGCAAAAAAAAGAAGCAAAAAAAGAAAGTGTGTGTCACGAAAGTGTAAACAGCCTTATGTGGCAAACAGCCCTCGCCTCACAAGGGAAACACATCTTAATGAATGTCCTTGGTCGAATGTCCTTTCCTAACTAAAAAACACTCATCACAGCATAGTGTTGAAAGACATTTCTAAAGAGAAGTCGCTATCTTTAAACCACTCGGTCTCACAGGTCACTTCCATATGTGAAATCGGCTGGAAAATGTTGCTGGCATCTACTCACAAGTTTGCAAGATGTCAGCCATTCTTCAGCTAACTACCTAATATTCATTGTTCTAGACATCGTGTTTCAAAGTGCTTTTAACTCTTTTTTTTTATTTTAAATATACAGCTATGGCACTTACATTGTTTCAGATATTATGTGAGTTATAAAATTCAATACAAAATCTAAAATATTTTCAAGCGTGTTTGATAAAACAGCGGTTTTCACTCTGTTGGGTTCAAGTCTATGAGAAATTAGAATTGTCTTCAACTTCACATCTTTTTATCAGCGTCGAATTTATTTTCCTCAACGATGTCTATGGTGACTTTTAATGACTTTCAATTTATTAAGCACTATATTAATTTTTCTCAGTTTTACATTTCAAGAGGTGATTTTATCAGTTATTGATTGAATTGATATAGGACTATTGTTAGGTGTGGCAACAGAGGTAAAGATCATTGACTCGGTTCTCGGATACATTTAGGATCGAAGCCTTTAAGAAGAATTTTTAGAGATACTGTTAAAATACAGAATTTGCAGTAGTGAATTTTCCTTAAAGTTGTAGTCTCGTTAGAGTATGCTTAAGGTAAAGTTTTGTTTCAGTAATTAATGAATAATTATTCATAAAGCTGGTTGCGGTGCAAACCTTACATTATTCGTTTACGGTTCTTAATTGCTACGGATTTGTAAATCTAAATTTGTAAATTTGTGGCATTTAGCAGGTCGTCATTTGCGTTATTTACGCTATATTTTACAGTCACGTAAATAGCGGAAGTTTTTTCATTGTTTGCCTTATTTTTATAAGATCTTTGACTATATCTTTCACGCAGTCGACAAAGGACTGTCATGCTTCTTAATTAATACTGACATTGCCAAAGCATTCAATACTGTTGAAAGAAGCACTCTATTAATGCAGTTGACCCAGTGTGGGGTTGATTCGGTAACTTTAAATTTATTGCGTGACTATTTTACTAACAGAATCAATTACATGGAGTCTAATAATACTACTTATTTTATTTTATTTTTATTTATTTAAAATTGTAAGCAACAGGCTGAGTGCCCAGTAACAGCTTACAGCTGAACAATTAAATTGAAAGAAAAAATTAAAATACAATAAATTTGTAGATAATAAAAAAATGAAAATTGTAGATAATAAAAAAATTAAAGTACAAAGAAAAAAAAATAGTAATGAAAGAAAAATAATTAAGAATTACATAATGAGAGAAATATTTTCTATAACAATTTTTTTGAAATGATTATAACTCATTGCATTAATATCAATCAGATTGGATATAATATTACATAATTTAAACATTCTATAGAAGGGTAAATTATTAACAATAGTTTTTTTTTAGTAAAGGTAAATAAAAAATTTCATTGTTTCGGGAATTGAGCTTAGGTACGCGTAATTGGACATAATTAAGAAATTTAGAAGAGTAAATGATATTATGATAAAGCTTAAATAAATAGCAAACATCAAATATAAGCCTTCTTTTAGATAATTTGTCACATGTAAAATATTTTAATGAAATACTACTGAACATCCGTCTACCCTGGGCCTCATGCAGGGGTCCCCGATCGCTACTGTGTTGTATGCAGCGGCCACGGCTGAGATATGTAAAGTACCTCTACACTGCAATATAATATCATTTGTAGATGACAATTTTTTGTTTACGGCCTTTCCTCCTAATGAGTTTACTTTAGCATATAATAAAATCCTTGACGACATTCAAACTTTGAAAAATTGGCACGTAACGCATGGACTACAATATAACGAGTCCAAAACGACTATATTGTTGTTCAACAATCAAAACCCTAGCCCGTCTCACATATGCAATTTATTAGGCCTGCAGCTTAATACCAAACTATCATTTAAAGAAACCATTGAATCGCTGCTTCTCGATCTCAATCGTCTGAAATTTCTGTTTCAAAACCTAAGAAAAACGCTAACCAAAAAGGAGATGATACAAATACTAAAGTCAATGTTAGTTCCTAAACTAGAATATGGCTTCCTATCCTGGTCTCCAGCCTCAAAATTCACAATTTCCCGTGTTTCAGTAGCTTATAATAATGTTTTGCGGGCAGCCTTAGCACTCTCTAAATACGCATCTATGTCTGATATCTTTAATATGTACGAAATATATCGAGCAATTACTGATAGCAACCATCCGCTCTATTAATTTTAACCAATGACTTACTGATTCGCCTAATACTCGAACTACACAAAGATATAAACTTAGACCAAAGATTATGGTTTCAAAATATTTGCAATCTTACTTTCCCTATAGTGCTTGTGATTATTGGAATAATTTACCATTCAATGCTAGGAATGAGATTTTAAATTGCACGTTAAAGTCATGTTCAAACCATAAATTGCATGTTTTTAACTTGATTCAACAAGCTATACCTTAACCTATGTTAACTCTCTTTGTACATGTCCAACTTTGGATGTAAATTTGCAAATAAATAAATAAATAAATAAATAAATAAATAAATAAATAACTTAACGTAGATTTCGTTGTGCACGCCTTTATTGGTATAATTACGCTGAGCAATAATGAAATTAGTCCTGAATGAATTTAACGTACTGAACACGAATATCGCATTGAAAAAAAGTTGATTTCCTCTTGTTGCAGAGATATTGAGGTGCCTTCGTGTAATATAATGCATACTTAGTACATTATGAAATAAATACATGGTTACGAAATATTGCGTCATATTGCATTACTCCTTTATGCAAAGAAGTTTTTGCATCATATCTTGTGACACGAGGCCAACGAGAGACAAGCCAGGGCACTCAAGTCACATGATCTTCCGGGTCCGGTCCAACAAACGAAAAAATACTGATTGTTAAAATCCAAAATGGAGACAATGAAGGGTGAATTGTTGGCCGGACCCCGATGGCCATGTGACTTTTGAGTGCCCTGGCCTGTCTCGTTGGCCTCGATCTGTTAGCAAACTTCCTGGAAATGACATGGCTGAAAACTACAAGGATCTAGTTGAAGATATGTTGGTTTTGTTTCATGCATTCGGCTGCAATATGTCCTTAAAGATCCACTTTCTTGACTCCCACTTGGATCCTGCGAGTAGGTCAGTGATGAGCACGGCGAACGTTTCCATCAGAACACTGCGAAGGTGAAACGGTACCAGGGCAAATGGTCCACGTCACTGGGTACACATTACTAAGAAACTGCAGTTAATTCAGGTTTTTCATAGTCATATTCGTGTTCAGCAAATTGAATTCATTAAGAAATGATTATTTTCATCTCGGAAGCATGAACTTTTTGAAATTTTGTTGCTCAGTGTTATAAGCATAACCCCGCAGTTTATAATTGTCGATTGACGCATTTTATAAGGGAACTCTCTACAGAATCGTTCACTGCTTTTATATTATTGTTACGGACTCGTTTTCATATCTTATTTACGCTATATTTTACACAGACGTTCTTAGAAAGCTAACATACAGTATATCCGCGTTGAAAATAAGTGTGTAAAGTCCGCCATCTGTTTAATTGAAATTTTATACCATTACTATTTTAAAATAGGAGAGGAAGTCAAATGCGTATAAGACGAGGCCGGTATTAAGGAGTCTGAAGATTTCACCCCAACTGCTTAGCGCTCTCTCTGTGAGTGCATTTGGACACTGATCTCAACTTTCGTTCAGTTGAGAATCTGGCAGCTTTGAAAATGGTGGATCTACTGGAAACGTACTCCAAGGTAGAAGGCGGTCAGTTATTCGCTTCTCACACGCTAAAGGTGAGAACCGAGCAGAAATCCATCGACAGATACCCAGGGACGTAGCTAAAGGGGGATGGAGGGCGGTCCGGCCTGGGCGGCATTTTTGGCCAGCTGCATTGAAAAACATTGTTATTCTATCGCGACAGTAGAACATGCATCATTTAATAGTACTGTCCATTTTACTGTTTTGTAGGAAGTTGATATGTTTTATTTGATAACTCGAGGAGAGGCGGGTGCAAACTGAAGGACTACATCGGGAGGCTTAACCTCTAGCTACGCTACTGCAGGCACCCGAGGAGTTCGATGAAGGCTTGAGGTGTAAGGTTGAGGTTTACAACGGGATTGAAAAATTCAAGAAAGGGCGTCGCTTTCGTACACGAAGCTGAAATGTCGAATAACTGGATAACATCGAAGTAATGGACAATCTGATTCGGAAACTCATCATCTCACAGTTGATGAAATAGCGTCAGAAATGTCCATCTGCTAGGGTTCGTAGCCTGCAATCATTCTTGAGGAGGGTGGAGACTATATTGAGAAATGACATTATCATTTATATATAGTTTTGATAAGGTGTAAGATTTTTATGTATCTACATTAAATAAACGTCTTTTTCATTACATATTGAAACTCATTTTAATTCACAATTATTTACTTGTTACTTTATGAATGACAAACCATCTTTATTTCACTATTATTACAATAGTTGTCTATCTTTAAATGTCTATGTTTAGGATGTTTTTGTTTATAAAAAAGCCCTTAACATTGAGCAAATGCACTTTAATTAATTCCTTCTCGATTCGATCGATGTTAAAAGTCTGCACTCAGCTTTATTGATTTAATATTCAAGAAATAATCCGAGGTTGTTCTGAAGAAAGAAATTAATTATCAACCACAGCAAAGAAAAACATCTAATCTTCCTCGCCCTATTTCTTCCTTCGATTAAAGAGGAAAATTTGCTAAAAACTCTTCAACATTAAGCTATGTTTCTGTTTATTTTTTTTTCTATTTCTTTTTGAACCGAGTTTTTTTGTTTTTCTTTCCCTGAGATCTTCGATTTCATCGTCATTATTTGAGAGTGAATGATTCCTTCAACAAAAAAAAAAAAATTGGATGTTACTTTGTTTTCCGATGCAATTGAAAACTCTTATCGATTTCATGTTGGTATTTGCTCTCAAATTCGCCACGAGAGCGACTTAAATGTGATCAGTGCTCAACCAAGTAGAAATAATTTTATTATTTTGATTCAAGGCACCGCGCAATCTACAAGTCACTCTAAGAGCTTTTTTTCGATTCATAAATGATTTATTCCATTCTTAGTAATTAAAAATTTTAAGTAATTAATTCATAGGTAATTTGATCCATTAAGGAGTGAAAAAACCCTTTGTTTTTAACATTACGTACAGATTGTTGTCATTAAAGAGATTGTTTATGAAATACGCTTGAGTGCTTTTATCCTCAGCATAAGTAGTATTTCCATTCCATTACTAATCGAATACGTAATTCAGAAGTAGTTTTAAAAATTCAGAATGAAATAAAAAATTGATTCAAAATTTGAAAAAAAAAATAATTCATTTCGATTTCGTTTAAAAAAAAAATTGAAAATCATTTCGAAAATGTCATCTTCAGGCTTTTCGTAATTATCTCGGATAGCGTTTTTTATAAGTCATTTCTTATTCCATGTTTAAGAAGTTTTAAAGGCTCCTGAAACTGCCCATCGCGAAAAAAAAGCATTTTGACGACATTCATTATCGAATCCAAATGAACTGGGGGAAAAGGGTTTAAGGGAAAATTCAACAAAAATTGAAAACAAAAATTTGAATATGAAAGTGAAAGCTTTATAATAGAAAATGAAATTGCTCTTTCGAATGAGTTTTAACGATAATTTTACGAATAATTTTTCTCTAAATTTAGTTTCACTTTTTATTGTTAAAAAGATAGGAAGAATTTAGAATTAAATAGATGATCCCGAGTTTTAACACGAGTTTCTAGCTTTTTAATAATACACTGAGGACCACATATGCGTATTGACGCCATATTAAGAATGAGTTGGTCCACCTTTATCTCTGATCACAGCCGTAATAGTTTTAGGCATAAATTTTACAAGGTGTTATAACTGTTCCGCGGCAACATTAGCTTATACTGATACAATAGCTACCCTTATATTAGAAAATGGCGTTTGCAGGCGTTGAATGGAACTTTTTACTTTGTCCCAATAATCATCCATGCGGTTGAGATCAGTGACTAAGCTCGTGGAATTTAGAGTCATGTACACTGAACCAATCTGAGTGCAATCGAGCACGGTGACAGGATTCATCGTCCTCTTGAAATTGGCCATCAGCACCGGGGAATTCTGCAACCAAAAACGATTGCGCTTAGTCTGCAACGATGCTGAGACAGTTCGTTGCTTTAAAAGATGTTTCCCGAAGGTTCAATGAATCATGCGGTATTTACCATACAAATAAGTATGATAACGAGGCTCATAGAACCAGTGTAGAAGGAAAATTTTCCCTTCGTTAAGTGTCCAATTTTGATGCTCCTTGGTCCGTAGGAGAGCTTTCTTTGTTACTAAAGACGTCCTGAATGACCTCCTGCTGTTACAACCCATCAGGGACAAGGATTATCGTGTTTTCTTTCGGATATTATTTTATTGCACCTGAGCTGTACAGAGATGTAAGCTATCGTGTTGTTGCCTTTCTGCTGGCGTAATTTAGCTTATCGTATGAAATTTTGTTGCAGAACTGTTAATGAAAATCCGAGTTACTGTTGTTGCACATGAAAGTTGAGGATGTTAGTTGTTCAAGAAATACTCGTAGCGACTGTTCTTGCACATATGTGTAAAGTGATTCAAATCCTTTTTTTGCCTTGTGTAGTCTAACTATGCTGTTAAGCAGTTGTGCAGACTGTACAGTTCATTCCAAAAGCGTTTTCACTTAGGTGAATAATGTTTGGCCTCTTTACAAAACATTAAACCAGTGAAATTAATCAGTTCAAGCAAGAAATCGAGTTCGAATTGCATTAATTTTACTGGTTTAAAACTGATTACTTTTAGTGGCTTGATGTATTGCAAGGACGCCAAACATATTTCATATGTGAAAACGCTTTTGGAATAGGGTATACTTACCTTTTTATGTACACTTCATGTTACCTCACGGAGATTTACATACGGGCCGTCCAAGCTAGATTCGGTGGTGTCTAATAAAGTGGTCTACAATACAATTATCTTTCTGCTAATTCACCTTTGCATTGAATTCTTAATTCTGGAGTTGATGATTTATGAAAATGGAAAATAAAAAGATATCATTAGAATATTTAATTCTTTATGTCACATGCATTCTTCAAGAAAATATAAACTCACTCAGAATAATGCAATAACTTTTTATTAAGATCAAAGTTTAGCATCTCAAAGTTTTCTGAAATTAAACAACTCAAATTTTGAGTACTTTTTTTAATTAAACAAAAAGTTCATTTTTCAGGTGTCAAGAAATTATAAACTCAAGTTGACAACTTTAGATTAAAAAGAAATTGCAACTTTAGTATGCAAATTTCTTTGAAAATTCCATTAAATAGGAGGTAATGAGTATTTCCAATCATTTATCCTCGTAAGAAAGTCCTCTGTGCATCATGCCTCGCGGAAAGTCATTAGCAGAGAAAGAAATACGAATAATAGTTCTTCCTGGAAAGGGAAAATCTCAAGATGACAAATTGCTGTCGAAGTATACAGTTTACAAACTGTTCTTCAAAATGTTATCGCCGGCCAGGTGGCCGAGAGGGCTAAGGCGCAGGCTTTCTAGTTCTCGAGTCCGCCTAGTCGTGGGTTCGAATCCCGCCGTGGGCATGGATGTTTGTGTTTGTCCCGGGCTGCTACAGGTATAACTTGAGTAAAAGACGCAAAATGATCTTAGTAGTCGACGCCAAAAATTTCTAATAAACCAACCAACCAACCAACCAAAATGTTATCAACAAAAGTGAAAATATGGAACCAATAAAAGAACAGCTCGAGACCAAACACTTACGACCAGAGACCATAGGCGAATTCAAGTTATTGCTTCTCGTGAACAAATGTCAACTTGTGGAATTGACGTGAATTGCAAACCCCATTATCATCTGTGTTCTATGTAACAGTGTGGAAAAGCTCGATTGCATGGGCTTAGAAATTTTAAAAAATGAAGACGAAACCCAAGACGGATATTCTTCATATAGTTTTACGAACTCAACGGAAGACGAGAACTGAGTAGACAATAGGGTGGGGAAGGAGTGATGGTCTGAGCACTATTTGGAGCAGAAGGCTAGGCTGATATTGTTTTTCGATGGCAAGATGAACTCCGAAAGATATCAAAAACTGATATACGAACATTTGATCCCTTTAGGCCTTACTTATGTGGCCCAAACGGAAAATACGTGCAGGACAATTCTCCAGTAACGTTTCGGTATCCACCTAGGACTGGTCCAAAAAAGAAAAGGTTGATATGATCACCTGATCTCAAACACATTGAAAAAGTGTGGAGTATGATGGTGAAAATTATATATGGCCAAAGTAAGCAGTACAATCATGTGAATTATCTAAAACTCGCAATTGTGAATGTTTGAGACAAAATACCACAGAAGATTTAAAAAAAATGTTCGATACCTTTCCTGACAGAATGATGATAGATGTTATGGAGAAGAAAGGAGGGCTAACATGTTCAATATTGAGTTTATAATTTCTTTACACGTAGTATGTGAATTCTTTGTTTAATTAAAAAAAACTAATCAAAATTTGTGAATTGTTTAAACGTTACTAGGATTTTTTTATGTTTATTAACTTAAAAAATTGAGATGCTAAACAATTATCTCAATAAAAAGCTATTGCATTATTCTGAGTGAGTTTATATTTTCTTGATAGTGTATATTATTAGAATATAAAAATCCAATTTTCAAGCAGGTAGAATCAGCCAGTATTTTCTTTGTATAGGCAGAAGGAAGTATCCAAAGTTCTTGTTTTATTTTTTCGGGACATTTTTATTCCTGATATAATCTTTATGCCACAAAATTAACACGTGAGCCCTCGAAAGGAGATGATCGTAAATTTAATATAAAGTGAAGAGGATAATTAACTTTTACGATTTTAGGCCACGTTTGTATCCATTAACGGTTTTACGGTTATTACTCATTGTTTCCTTCCTTGTCCCTTACGTTTGATTAATCTCTAAAAAAAAAGTCACGAAAGAAAAGAGGCTCAAAGGGTCGCAATATGCATTGGAGGATTTTAGGGGGGAAGTAAAGAAAGAGAAAGAGAGATGGAGCTCAGTGGGAGCCGGTCTTAAAGCCGACATTATAAGAGTGTGCAATATTTTAACTTTAATAGGAAATGTCTTGCTTTTTATAGGTTTTAATAGGTAATACTAATGTTGTAATTTCTTTTTATTTTCCCCCCGTAGCTGAGGCTTCACGATCTCCTTCACCCACCGCAGGGGTGGCTGTACCTAAAGTCAGGTCTGGCCCCGTGGTTCAAGGAAGTGTGTCTTCGTCTTGCTTTTCTCATCGGAGTCATGGTCTTCCTCGTCCTAGCGAGGGTCAGAATAATGGGTGCACAGCTTCCAGTGTTCACCAGGTAAACAAGAAATTAACAAATAAATTCTTATTTTGTAATTTTGTTACTTTTTGAATATTATCTTCTGACATTCGCCCCCTCGATTCAGGCTTGTGTCATGAATGATTTTACCTTCCCAGTAGAGGACTGGTTAGACTGATTAAATCGGATTTCCGAGCTTGCGTGTTTAAATATGACGCCACGGTATTTTCAAGACTGGAATTCCACGCCTTCTCTTGTTAGTTCGCATCTTCCTTCATAATGAAACGAAACTAAATTTGCTTCCTTGGAGACAAGGCGAAATTTCGATGACGCCCTCTCTGGGAATTCTGCGCGTTTAGTAAAATTCATAATCGGGGAAGAGATTGATTGTTGTCGCGGAATTCTTTTTAATTTTCACATTTGTTCCAAAATTCCGTGACATCTGTAATGTTTCTTAAAAGTTTTGCCTTAGTAGGCTTGTATCTTTTATGAGAAAAAGCAACGACCATGCGTAAATGGTTTTAAATATTAAGAAATAATAATAAATTTTTCTAGTTTAAAGAATCATTTGAGTATTTCTTAACACGAACTTATAACAGCGCATATATTTTCTTTTCGTAAAATGCTTAATAAAAGAATCTTGAAAAATATGATTAAATGTCATGGAAATAAGGATGGAATTAATAACAGTGGTTAAGTTACTTTCCATTATGGGAATTGTGCGTCTTTGTGGTTTAGGCGGAGTTCAGGCGTCAAAGGTGTTTGTATCCGATGACGGCGAAAAGGCGACTTTCTTTCATTATTTCGCGACGTCAGAAAACGACAGAAGATTGGTTACCAAAATGAACATATCGCTTTGTTTACTTAAAATGAGCAATGAGGCCCACCACAAATAAATGTGCAGGCTGTGGATTATACAAAAGCGCTACAACTAAGAAGTCGCCAAAAGGGAGGGGGGTTGGCGTCTTTTGTCTAACTTGTATAAAGACTCCGTACGGTTAGTGAGGTCCCTATTAGCAATGCTTTAGGGCTTAATAAATATTCGGATGCTTAATTTATCTTAATTTAAGATATGCATATTACGTTAATACTTATAAATTTTATGATTTGATTATGCCGCAGCTATATTTTGTTTTCTTAATTAAAAGAGATTTTTTTTAAAAATTAAAACTGCATGAGAATTCTTCTGTATGCAGCATTAATAATTTCCGGGAAAATTCCTATAAAATTGTTTTTATAGCTTAGGACACCGAGCACATGTTGAATAAAATAATACGGGATTAAGCATAAGGCGAATAGGAAAATTCAATACCATTCATTATTCTACTCATATACGAGAACTGTTCAAAAAACACCAAACTTTTTAAATAGTTCGCCAACTTAAACAGAGAGCTCGCTCTGGCTACTGCGCACAAATATATTTTGATGACATTTGCCCCATTTCGATATGAGCATTAGTCATCGACCTACATTCTCTGAACAGAGTTGTTTGGCCTAAATTGTGAGTAAATTGTAGCAACTTTAGATGTTGCGCTACGATAATGCGCGGGCTCCGTGTTACTCTTTATCCGTAGCAGTCTGACAAAACATCAGATACCTGTTATGCTTCATCTACCCTATTCTCTGGACTTAGTCCCAGCAGACGTTTCGCCAGTAGAGCAGACTATTTTGAAGAAGACAATACTTAAGATGTTGTAAACTGAGCAATGAAATCTTTATATCAAAAGTTACGTCTTTTTTTTTTGGAAAACCCCTCATACTTTATCTATTTGCATGTATATTTTGTTTAATTCTCTTCTTGAATATGCTAGTTGTGGTTAGTAGTTGTGACTGTAGTCATCATTATCGGATGCTCAAGATTAAACCAAGTCCATTGTTATCACAATAATCGCCTTACCGAGACTGTGTCAAATTAAACCTTCTAAAATTATAAATTATCTTTCTGAAATATCGTTTAGTAAAAAATTATGATTTAGACAATTTGTTTAAAGCTGCTGAATCAGTCTTTCAGATGATACCAATTTGTTTAGCTAAAGTTGGAAAAGAAGCTCTCAAGTGCTGATTTTTTTTTTTTCGTCGGTCTAAATAAATGTTTTAAATGTGTCTAAGAAGTGCAAGAAATGCCCTTTCGGCGGAGTGAGAGGTAAAATCGGGAAGATTGCCTCCCCAGAAGCTGTTAAATAGACATTATCTCACGATTTATTGTAATTAAAAATTAGATTAGGGCGATTTTATGCATAAGAGAGACCAAAAGAGCAAGCCGTTCTAGGAAAAATCGCTTACTTTGAGCAGGGGAAAATATCAGTTGCAGCAATCGCCTTTTCTAACAATCGCCGTAGCAAATCGAAGGAAATTTGGAGAAGGCGCTGAAAGTGACATCTGGAATGCTCCCACGTATTCTCTCTAATGCTGGGAAGATTCGTTCCTTCCAACATTTAAAGCGTACGCGTACTCTAAACATTAATGGACAGCTGGACACAGCAAACACAGATGCATTTTTCTTAAGATAATGTGCTTAAGCAGTCAAAACGGAATTCAAATCAAAGTTCATATTCACGTGAGGATTACAATTCCTTGCCATAAAATTAGCATAACGGTATTTTACGTTCTGAAGTTAAATTTGAGTGGAGAGTAATCAACGAACTTTTGTAGCTACAGGTTTAGTCTTTTTTTCCTGGATAATGTACTTATTCCTCTAGTCGACCTCAAATGGAACATTAATTTATTCAAAAATTAAAATTTACATTAAACAATTTAAAGATGACAAATTATTAGAATAATTCCAAGACAGAGATAATTTCCAAAACTCTCCAATTTGGTGAGCAGAAATGTTGCAAGTGATTTACATATCTTTTTAATGTTCAATAGAAAAGGCGTTCCAACTTTTTTTAGCTCAGACTGAGCAACATGGGTAGAAAATCGGACGTTTATCATATCACAAAGTGAACAATATATGCTATTTATTGAACTGAAAAAACTCGGGCAGAAATTGCGAAAATCATGAAGTGCTCACAGTCTACAATGGCAAAGGTGTTAAATCAGCAAAAGGAGGACCCAACTTTTACAGGAAATCGAAAGAGATGTGGATGAAAACGCAAGACTAGTGAGAGGCGGGACAGGCAACTGAAGAACACTGAAGAAACAGTTTCAGAAGTGTTAAATGTATTCATTTTGAGTAGAAAAACTGTTGAGCAATCGAACCTAGCAAAACTACATAATAGACGACTAAATCAATTTGTGTTTCAGACCAGAATTCCCAAAACTAAACCTCTGATGACGTTGAAGCAAAGACCAGCCCATGTAAAGGGGTGCAATGAAAGAATTACTTAGGGACAAGATGACTAGAGTAACAAATTATTTGATGACGAATTCGTGTTTTCTATGTCTTTTGGTGACCAAGGCCCACATGTGTGGAGGCAGACTTAAAGCAGCTTACAACAAGAACTCTCTCAACATATCAGGAATATTTGCTGCTTCAGTAATGGTAATGAAATCTTTTGGATAGGAAAGTTGTATGTCCTAAATGGTGTAGTAAATACCGCAATTTATCAAGAAATACTTGACAATTTCATGATTCCATCATCTGGAGATCTTTGCTGTGGTTCCTTTCTGTTCCAGCAGGATGATGTGTCTAGTCATATTGCTAAATCCAAGAAAGAATGTCTTCACCATGAAATATCTGCGTGTTAAGCATGGTTCCCACATGCGTAAAAACAACGGCAGAAACCACAAAGCAGAAAAATTTTATGATGTCATTTCCCGTTTTCGTCTCTTCTGCCCGACTGAAAATTTCTACTTTTTAGAGTTGGGTTGAGTTCAACTTTTGTGGCACAAGCAGGGCAGAAACGATTGCTCAGCCAATAGAAAACGATCTCTGCAGTGACGTCACAGTGACGTCCTCTCTCTCTGTCTCTCTCTCACAAAATAAAAATGTCGGACACTCAGCTCACAAAGGTGAAGAGGCCGAGAAAGAAAATTGATGTAGAAGCGCTAATAGAAGAGGTGCGAAATATATATGTATTAATTAATTAATCAAATTAAATTGAATAAACAAAAATTGAATGCAAAATTTCGATGTGATGATTGATGAGGATTGAACGAACTGTGTACGTACAGTGTGCAGTCGAAGCCGACCGTTTAGATCGATCGACGGCTTCGGTGCAGTGCATTTGTGTTGGGCAAAAGTTCTGCTATCTTATCCTTTTGAGTTTCTGCCATGTGGGACACCTGCAGGAGCAGAAAGTAAAAAGGCAGAAAAAAATACGCCCTGGTTTCTGCTCTCTTGTTTTCTGTCAGTGGGAACCACGCTTTACATGGCCAATAATTCACCAGACATTAATTCAACTGAAAATTTATGGAGGTTGATGAAGGCTAGACTTCAGCAAGGATCCACAGAACTAAACAGGAATTGAATTCGGAAATCAAACATTTCGATCTAATATCAGTCGTGAAGAATGTGCTAAGTTAGTCAACAGCATGCCAAGTCTTGTAATTAAAGCCAAAGGCGACGCAATTACAGTACACGACAAAATTTTGCGGAATCTCTTGTTTGTCTGTAATAAAATAACTAATTGTTCAATTTTAACAATTTTTTTATTATTTGCATTATTATGAATAGAATCAAAAACAAACTTGTTGATGTTTTAATATTAATTACTTTTAAAATAAACAAACAAACTCAAAATTAGCTTACAAACAGATGTGGTAAAACTTTGTGGAATTTGTGCCACTGGCAGCAAATGTTCCATTAGAGTTTCCACATATCTGGTGGCATTTTATTTACCTTTCAGGATGATTGAAAGGGTGGTCTTGCCGTTTGCAGAAAATGCTGCCCAGATCATAACAGAGCCACCACCAAACTGACGACTGAAGAGGTACTGGGGCTCCTTTCTTAGGTCATGCCTGTAGTATTTGAGTCCATCAAGGCCATCCAAATTAAATTTTTTTCATCACTAAATATGACAGAATTCCAATTTCTTCCCATGTTGTTTACAGCAAACTGTCTTCTTGCTTCTACATGTTTGGGGTTCAGTGATGGTTTTGTTGAAATCTTCTTCCATTGTAAAAGTGGAGTTGATTTTAACAAACGTTGCACAGTTTGTACACTCACATCCAATTGTGTGGAAGCAAGAGCACTTTTTGCAGGGCATCCAGACTTCGAAACGGTTCTTATAATTCTGGACCTCGCACGATTTGACATTATTTGGGGCCTACCTCCTGGATTTTCTTCCCATATTCTTCAGGATTCTTCAGAAAGTTGTAGATAACACCAGTTGATCGTTTTATTGGCTTAACATGTTGAGATTTTAATAGTAAAAAATTTTTTATCTCACTCTCAGACAGCTTTTTACCTCTAAAAGCCATGTTAAGTTATTGTGTTCATGTAAGTTAATCGACATGGGGACACAATCCATTAATATGTCAAGGGGGAAGGTTCATTATTTTAATTAATTTAGTTATTACTTTTTCCAAAATTCCACAAAGTTTTGTCACACATGTTTTTAAGTTAATTTTGAGTTTGTTTGTTTATTTTAAAAATAATTAAGATTAAAACATCAACAAGTTTGTTTTTGATTCTATTCATAATAATGCAAATCATAAAAAAATTATTAAGATTGAACAATTAGTTATTTTGTTACAGACAAAACAAGAGATTCCACAAAGTTTTGTCGTTCAATGTAAGTATTAATTTGATGAATCGTTTTCAATTAAAGTGATTTGTCATTATTCTTTAATATCTTTTTTTGTCATTATTCCAATTTTTTGTCTCTCTCTCTTTCTCTCTCTCTCTCTCGGGATTATTCTATCATTTTGTCATATTCAGTTTATTTAATGTAAATTTTAAGTTTTAAATAAATTAATCTTTTGAGGTACTAGAGGAATAAGTACATTATCCAGGAAAAGAAGTCTAAACGTGTAATTACAAAAGCTCGTTGATTAATCTCCACTCAAATTTAACTTCAGAACCTAATATACCGTTATTTTAATTTTTTGGCAAGGAGTTATACATATGAAAACTGAATGGAATTTTATACTGTGCAACACAATATTTCATTTTTTTCATTAGTTCTTTAATAGAAAAAAATTGTAGGGGAGAGTGGGGCAAAATGGATATAGGGGGCAAAGCGGATCAGCCGAATATTTCCCTTTTTCCAGATAAAAGGCACGACGTGCACCTTTCTGTCAGTGCACACAGAGTACAAGTCATTGTGGGACGTGTTAAGACCAAACGAAGTAAATTATGTAAGTTAATGTGTTTTCATGCGGTTTTCGTAAAATTTACAATGTGTCATCATTTACAGTTCAGTAATGACTCGTTTGATCAAAATTTCTTCTAGATATGTGTGTTAGTGATTTATCGAGAGGCAAAGGTTCGAAGAAACTTGAACTTTCAAAAGCTCCGGCGTCATTGGCATCCTCCGAAGGACAACTTGATTTTGTCTGTGATCACGGTACCTCTTAGGCTATTCTGTGCGTACGATCCAGTTTGCTCCCGTCCACTGATCCACGTTGCCCTCATAGTGAGGCAAAGTGGATAATTTGCACATATTTGTAAAAAGATTAATATTAAAAAAATGCTGGAGTATATAACTGTGATGGCTTCAGATTATTATTCCCATTGCTTTGAGGTATTGGATGTGTGTGAATGTGAGAAAACTAACTCAAATTGCGTAGGTTTAATCTTCACCTAGAATTAAGTAATCCACTTTGCCCTACTCTCCCCTATGTGTTCTTACCAACGACCCAATATCTTTTCCAGCAGGATGGGGCACTGCTAAACTGGAGTTTGCTGTGCGCAATGTTCTAGGTAAAAAAAAAAGTCCCCAAATGTTGAATTGGAAGAGGCGATCCAATACTATGGCCGACTCGATCTCTAGATATCACGCGTTTTTATGGGATTACGGGCAAAACATTTGTTTAGGCCATCGAAACTAAGGATTGTCCAATGCTTCAGAAATCTCTAAACATTGTCAAAAAAATTCGCCACTTTCTTTATTGAATAAAAAAACCTAAGTGCATAACCATGTTTGTTTCTTTTTAATAATTTTCGAGCATGTGTGTGTTTTAAAAATTTATAAATGTTGTTTTTTGTAATGCTACTGTGGATTAAGAGTTCTCGTTTTCTTATTAATGAATTTGATAGAAAAAATTAATTTTGTTATTTAAAAACATAGTTGTTGGTAAAATATTTTTACTTAATTTTCTGCATTTTTTCCCTCGGTCTTTTGTTGGCCAAAGCATTTTCGCTATGTCCCGATCCCGTCAGTTAGATTGCCTCCTCTTCGCCGGTGGAATGCAGTTGGTGGAGTTTTATTACCTGTGGGCGTTTTCGTTGGCTCTGTTACGCTGCACCTATAAATAACGGACAATGGCAGAGATGGTCATGAACGCCGTGTCATCCATCGGTGACGAAAACCGAAATAACCCGCTGATTAATTAAGCCTGAGCGAACACTGCCCGCGGCGCTGTAAAATTCCGCACGAAAATGAAAGAAGGTGGGAACATAGTTATGAGAGAGGGAGAGAGAAAGAGAGAGGAGATGAGTCGTAGAACATGCACACCTCCATCCCTAATTTTGCACTCCTCCAAAATTATTATGAAATATTTAAGGTCTTCTTTCTCGTTGGCAAACTTCGCCTCCTTCGTGTCGATCGTTGTTTTATCCGCGAAAACTTGGCCTTCTCCGAATGTTAAGTCGCTTGGCTCATCTTCCAGCCGTAATGGCCGTTCGTCTTCTCCTCGCATAATTTTCCCTTCTCATGAGGGACTAATTTTCACTAGGGATCGATTAAAATAACTGTCGTAAAATCAACAAAGTTGGCTACACCGGGTGATCTTTTCTTCCCTCTCTCTGCGCTTTTCTCCACCAAAGGGAGAAGGTCAATTAGATGCTCCTTGAAGAAGAACGTGGGCATAACTTAGGCAGCATGAGGCACCCAGTCGGGATTTTTCCCGTTCAGTCTATAATTCACGTTATAGTTAGGCGTTATAATTCATACCCTTGTTTATACAGCACGTTAATCATCTTTTTTTTTCTTCTTCGGTTTCGTGGGGCATTGCTCTGTGCTGCTTTATCTTCAAGTGCAGCCGCGGTATAATGTGTAATTTATCATTACATTTTGTTAATATTTTTATCTACTTTCTCTCTAGCCTTCCCACCTTGGTTTTATCATGCTTATAGGGCATAATTGTCATTTATTCAGAATTATTAACGTTCAACAATTTGAAAGACACGCTGCTGATTAAATTCTCGGAGAGCGTGAGACCTCATTAATTAAACTTTGCATTGTTTTATATATTTTGTTTAGTAGATATAAATAACTCTTGAATTGTAATGTGTTTGAGTAGTTTCTTGAAATTTTCAAATGTTATAACTGAAATGAAATTACTATTTTTAAGGGAAACCGTATTCACATAGGAAAGCATCATCTTTCGCAGATCAGTGGCACTGTATGCCAATGCTCCAGGTCTGCAGCTTTATTAATGCTTGCGATGTCATACGGAGAACACGAATGATGGTAATGGAACACCCGCTATACGAATATATCTGGAAAGGTATCCAACCAAACGTGTATCATATCACCAAATATTTGAGCATTTGCATCAGAATCTGTGTGACCATGGAATCAGTCAGCATGCACGATTTTGGGCGGTCACGGTGGACCTGAACTCCCGTCATGGAAGAGGATATGTTGCATGCTATGGACAGTAATCCAGGCACAAACATAAGTGTGATTGCCTGTGGAACGAGAGGTTTCCGAACAAGTATATGGCACGTTGTGGAACGGGCATCATTGCGAATGGTCGGAACTTTGAACACCTGTTTGAAATCATATGCTGTATCTACCAGTTGTTGGCTGTTATGTTTCGCCTAATAAAACGCTTTACACAGTGTTTTCATATTGTTTTCATGCTGTGTCTTTTTACCTCCCTCGAAATTCTATATATATAATATTAACGAACAAAAACCAAAACTACTTCATATCTTAAGTTTAGTTTTACCAGCGAATCATGGGCACTGTCAATCACTGAGTTACCATGGAAGCCAGCCGTGGTAAAATATAGCCTCGTACTAAGCTAAATTGGTGACTCTTAAAAGGGCCTTTTTTGCAATTAATGTGAAATTTATTTACTTCTGAAAAATCATAATGCTTTCTTGTTTGACATGTTGCTTAAGCAAGTGGTGGACAAAGCGTACTATAAAGAAGAAATATTAAAGATAAACGAAGGCCCTTTGCAGTGAGCTCTTAGCCTACTTCATGAACACGTGATCTATTGCTAGAGCGATTCTCGTAACTTGTCTGTTTGGAGTATAAGTCCCACATAATTAATGGTTCAAAGAAGCAGAAATAAGATAAGTTAAACAACCACTCCCATTTTAAAATTTTTAATAGATTCATACAATATAAGAAAATTCTAGATTTCGGCACTTACTGTTTTGATTGTAAAAAATCTCGATAGAAAACTGATTCAAGTCGTGAAAGCTATTTTTGTATTCTTATGCTGAATCTGTACATCTGTAATCTGTCCAGCGAAAGCTAAACTGGGCGTTAATATCGACGCACAAGGCTTTGTGAGATTTCTTCATAAGCTATTATGAGGGGAAGTCAAGAATGATCAGTCCATTATCCCAGTTTACTCCAATTGTGCTGTACCCAGTTCAACTTTCAGCTTATGAATATAATTTTGCATGATCTTATAAGAGAATTGCTAAGAAATGGGTGTCCATTGTTTCCCTTTTCTTATGGTGATATTACGTTAAAAAGCGAAATTTTCTATTGCAAAGTGAAATTTTCTATTTGCAAATTGGAATTTTCTTGCGCTTGTATGTGAAATCGCACAGCAATCCGACAGATAGCGCAACTATAGCAGTTTTTTTAAAATGGCCTATGTGAACGATTCGGATTACAAGCAATGAGCTTTAATTGAATTCTAGGTTCACAGAAAGAAACCGTGGTGAACATTCACAAAGTTTTTGATCTGAATATGGAATCTGTGCTCGTGATAGGATGAGAGTTAGATCTGCAGGAATGGAGATTGGGCTGTATGATTGGGCGAGTTCTGAGTATTCTGCCGTAACCGCCCAGGGATGTAGAACCGAGCTTCTTGATGATGGTGGCATTGCACATTCGTGAACTTCGATATTTGGTCTCACTCAGTAGCGTTCATCAGTTGAAATTTACCAGGCATTAAGTATTTTACCAGAGCATTGGAAATCGAAATTGGAAGTGAAAATAGTCAGCCTGATGACAGTTTCCTTTATTTCATAACACAGTCCTTTAGATTTATTTTTTTGAAATTCCAAATTTTGCCCTTTAATTTTTCGGGACTTCGTGTGTATTTTGCTAAATGGCAGTGAAATGAAATGAATTAATGAAGTTTACAGAGGCAATTGTCAGCGCATTGGATTTTAGTTGTTTTGGCTATTACCGATATTTGTCCAGACTGGGTTGCATACGGTATACACATTTAATGTCTTTTAGACTTCCTGCTCTAGTTTATACCGGGTGATTCAGTCAATTTCTGACCATTTCACTCGAATGACGTGCATTAGGGATAAACAATTGAAAGAATATGAGCGCCATATCGAATTTTAAATAGTTGGAGTTTGTATTGTTGCAACGGCGCTTTATCAACAGAGCAGAAATGCAAGGTTGTCGAATGGTATTTCGAGACAAAATCACCTGTAACCGTGCAAAGAAAGTTCCGGAAGGAGTATAAGTGTCGAGACGCACCAGGCAGGCAAGCAATCATGGATTTTGTCAAGCAATTTCGTGCCACTGGATGTGTTAAAGGCAAGAAAAAAGGCGGGAGCGAAGCTCGTGTTCGAACGGCCGAAGTTGTCAAAAATGTTCGCACATGGTTGGTCGATTCCCCTACCAAAAGATCTGTTCGCCGCCTATCCATTGAAGAGGGTTGTCGTATACCACGACGTGGCGAATTTTGAGAAAGGATTTACACCTGTTCCCGTATAAGATCCATGTTTATCAGGAGTTAATAGACACTGGAAGACAGAAGCAACAACAATTTGCGATGGAGTTTGGAGCAGAAATGGAAGCCAATCAGGAGATTGTGGACAATCTGTAGGTGTCAGATGAGGCCTTCTTCCATCTGTCAGGTGACGTTAATAAACACAACGTTCGTTTTTGGGGTTCCCAGCACCCTCATGAGATCCATAAGTCACCTCTTCATCCACGAAAGGTTATGGCTTGGTGCGCGATTTCCAAAAGAGGCATCATTGGTCCGTTCTTGTTCTTTTTTGAGGGCACCGTAACGTCACAGGCTTACCTTAACATGTTGGAAACCTTCTTCATCCCCGAGCTGCGAAGGAGGCGTATACCGCTTCGACATCAATGGTTTCAACAGGATGGGGCTAGGCCTCACACCACTAATGAAGTGCTAGACTTTCTCAATCAGAAATTTGGAAATCGTGTCATTTCAAACAGGTTTCCAGATCCATTCGGGGGTGGCTTTCTTTGGCCCCCTACGAGTCCTGACCTAAACCCATGTGATTTTTATCTCTGGGGGTTTCTTAAAGACAGTGTGTTCACTACAGCACCAAGAACCCTAGACCAGCTGCGACAAAGCATCGTCGACTGCTGCACCCTTGTGGATGCAGAAATCCTGGATAGAGTTATGGACAACTTCACCATTCGGCTGCGAGCAGTTCAAAACGTTCGTGGTGGCCACATTGAGCATATCATCAAGACTTTTCCACGGGAATAAAAATTCCGAACTGCCTAAAATATCATACTGAAATGCTAAGTTTGTAAACATTAATGGGTCAATAAATCATAGTACTGAAATGGTCAGAAATTGACTGAATCACCCTGTACATTAGCTCGTTATTATACTGGTTTTTTATAATTACCTTGTCACTGAATATAAATTCTTCTAAGAAGGCATCCAAATTGGTTTGGTTTGGTTTTTGCTTAGTGGTTCTGTTTGTCCTTTATTTTCTATAAGAAAAAATGATCACCGTACCTATATACCATGTTTAACCAAAATCCGATGAATAAGGTGTGAGTCAAAATGATAGCACCACAGAGGAATACGCCAAGTACTCAAAACATAAAACATATATAATAATCTTTTATTTATTTTTTCTTTTGTATGACACTACTGGTAAACAGAAGTTTTATAATATGGAAATTGCAAATCACATTATCAATTTAATCAACAAAAATATAAATTTGCCACTTGTAAACTGAGTCAAAATGATAGCACCAGTATTGAAATTGAAGGAACAAAATATTACTAGTACCCGATGTGACTTCCCTTTCTTGAGATCAGCTTAAATACTCTCGTAGGCATTGTTGCAACAAGTTTGTGAAGCTGTTGACTGTTAATTTGATCCCAAAACAACAAAATTGTTTGCTTCAGTTCTGCAATGGATTGAAACTGCCTTCCATCCTTGTAGACCGCTCTTGCCAGGATTCCCCACAGGTTTTCCATCGGGTTTTTTGTCTGGGGAAAGTGGTGGCCAATCCATGACACACACTCCATTCTGCAGGAACCATTCCCAGGTTGTTTTTGCTGTATGAATAGGTGCGTTGTCCTGTTGATATATGAAGAACGGTCCACCCAGGTTATCCGCAACAGGCAGAAGATGAACTCCTAGCAACTCCTGATAGTCCACAGCCTTCATTCTACCAGAGGGGAAAGCAAGGGTTGTTTTGCCACGAGAGCTAAATCCTGCCCATACCATCAAAGATCCACCCCCTTGTTGACCCTTGGAAAACAGCGACTCTTTTCTTCTGACATCATGCCAGTAGTAGGACCAGCCATCCGGACCATCTAAGTTGAACTTCTTCTCATCACTCCAGATGAATGTGTCCCACTGTGTTCTCCAGGTCATGTGTTCACGAGCCCAGGCCACTCGTTTGGTCTTATGTTGTGGTTTCAGTGCAGGCATCACTTTCAGTTTTTTGTATGCAAGCCGTGTACATGATTTCGCAGTTCATACAATTGTGGACTGTGATACCTGAATTGCAGGATGTGATGCAACAGATCGTGTGCTAGATGGAGAGTGCGCTAGCTCTTTCATGCCAAATCTTTTTTTGCCGTGTTGAAAGAGCAGGATGGCGCCCAGTTGAGAACGCTTGATTCATCTGCCAATTTCTCTGAGAGAATGTCCAGCTTTGTATAATTCTGTTATCTGTCCTCTTTCAAACTGTGTCAGTTGTTTATCACGGCCCATTGTAAGATGTAGTGGAAATGAATTGTTTCACACGGAAATGAAAAATGATTTGGTTTTCATGTTTCTCATTATCATTTCTTACCTTGTATGCAAAATAGGTGCCGCAGGTTGGTCTCATTAGGTAGAGGGGCATTGGTCGTTCTATCATTTTGACTCAGTTTACAAATGGTAAATTTATGTTTTTGTTGATTAAATTGATAATGTGATTTGCAATTTCCATATTATAAAACTTCTGTTTACCAGTAGTGTCATACAAAAGAAAAAAATAAATAAAAGATTATTATATATGTTTTATGTTTTGAGTACTTGGCGTATTCCTCTGTGGTGCTATCATTTTGACTCACACCTTAGAACAAGTTCTAGAGAGGTCTGAATAGGGTCAGTTTATTTATAACCATCCTATATAAAAATACCATCTGTTTAAGAAAAGAGTATGCGCTATTGCTTTCTTAACAATACTGTTAGAGTGGAAAATTTTTTGAGGCAACAACGGTTATCATGTCCTTTTCTATAAACATCTCGTTAACTTTAAAAAAAAAATTATATTTTTTTTCAGAAGAAATTAAACTTCGAATACGTGAATTTCTCAGTCTTCATGCTATTCGTTAGAACTAAATTAACCAGTAATCACGAACCAATAACAGTTGCCAGTAAATTTAAAATTACAGAAAATCCGGTCATTTCCATTCCTAATATTCAGCGCTTAGTAATCGATAGCGATCTTTAACTTTCTAGAAATCAACAATTAAAAGTTCAGATAGCCTTCGAAAAGAATTTGATTATTCCTAAAAATATGATCAATTTTTTTTATTCCTCCTCCCTCGTCTCGTTTATTATTCTCCTCCCGACTTGCCTCTCTTTCTCTCTCTCTCTTTCTCTCTCTCTCTCTCTCTCTCTCTCTCGTTCAATCGAATTGCATTTTCATTTTGACAAGTCAAGAAACTCTTCTTCCCGAGTCAATTTTTAATATCGGCTTAATGAAAAGTCGGTTGAAATTAAGGCGATTGAGTGTTCGGTGTTGACTCGCCCGTAGATGGAGGGGACTTCTTCCGACCGTCGTCGTCTCGCTCGAAAGAGCCCGGGTAATGAAGGGGTAAACGACGGACGGCAACGACGGACGAACGAGCGGACGGACGGGAGAAGAAGGAAGACGCTTGCGCTCGCCGAATGCAAATGAGCTACTCTCTCTCTCTCGTTCGGCGAAAGTGAGTTTCCATCCCCCCCCCCTCGTACCTTTCTTTTTTCTCGCCTTTGATATTCAAGAAAGAAAGACGATCTCGGGGAAGAAGGAGGCAGAGACGTTCTTCAGAAATAAGAGGAAAAGGGAGTTGGGGTGAATTTTCTTTTTTTTTTCTTCTTTTCCTATCCCCTCCCCCCTTCTTTTGATTCCTTTCCTGTTCCTTTTATTTGAAAACCAAACCATTCACAAGTTTATCGTTGAAAAAGGTCTTTACCAATTCCACGAGTGTTGATTCCGTCTGAGTTTAAAAGGATTCAGTAATTAGACCCCTGAGGCTTTTTCTTTTCGAGTAAATCAAAATTCTCCCCCTTTTTGCAATAATTCAGAGATCGTTTTTACGAGTTTAAATCTCCTTCATGTTTTTTGGTTAATAAGAATAAAAGTTAAAGTTTAATTTTGAAGAAATTCTATTTATGCCGTACTTATCATTGGTACCAGTATACGTGGTTTTGTACCTAAGAATAAATTTTCTTTTAAATATCTAAACTATTTTACAACATCACGCATTTTGATTTGAGAATGAAATGCATCAGTAGCAGTCTTTTAAATGCATCCTTAGAGTTAATTTATGATTGTCTATTCATTCTCAATATATATAATTTTCCTTTTGTTATAATGCATAAAGTCTCCTTCGTTATTATACAGATATATCAAAAATCTTCATCCAATTTCAAAATGATATAGTTCCACAATCGTTGATCGCAGGTAAACGATCCGGATTCCATTGGAAAGAGGGGGATCATCAAGTTTAGTTTCACTAGATGCTAGAGGTCTCCCGAGTACGTCTGAAAGGTGTACTGAGTCTCATTAGTTTCTGTCGAGATGACGACCCAACTTCAATCGTGGCCACTTCGTTCCCGTGATCTAAATGTTTGTGATTTTTTTGTGGGGCTTTGTTAAGGAATGTGTTTATGTTCTTCCCCTACCAACAAATGTGGGCGAGCTCAAAACTCGAAGCACAGCCGCCTTAAATGAAGTGACACCAGACATGCTTCAGCAAGTATGTGAGAAATGAGAGTTTCGAATGGACATGTGCCATGCAGCCGTTACCATATCAAAACTCTTGGTATAATCGGAGTATTTTACAACTTGACCCATTTCTGTATGTTGATTATAGAAAAATATAGAATGTTGAAATCGGATGAAGACTTTTGATACAATTGGATTTTATTGGATCTTCTTGTAAAATTGGAATCAATTAAATCGAAATTTCCATACAAAACGGTCCATAAATAAAGTACTCTGAACTTCATTTGATTGAATATTCAGTTTTTAATAATCTAATATTGTTTTTAATAATCATTTAGAAGTTCATTTATCCATTTCGAGTTCCGTTCACTTGATGTGCAATCTACAATGAAAACTTGGAATTTGATGTCAGATTTAAGAATGTTCGTTTGATAATTTCAGAAAGATTTTGTTTTCGTATAATGATGAAATTGATATTGCGATATTTTACAATTAAATTCATGTTATGCAGAAAGTGATAAACCACTGTAAGCCTAAAACGTAAATGCTATTTGGTAAACGATTTTGAGCTGTACTGACATTCAAAGACCTTCGGGCATTGATTATCTAAAAATATAATTCCGTGGTTCATTTGTTTTTCGTAGTAGTACGTCCCATTATAAATTACAATGAAGTAAAATCTCCTATGACTGTGTCCTACGTAAGACGTTTAAAGCTTCTTATCTTGATTCGATAACAATAATTTGTCATCAAAAGAATTTACGTAAATTGAAATCAGTCTGTCAAATACAATTGATTAACGAACATGTAAACATCCTTCGTTATTTATTTGAGAATCGACTAATTACTCGCTTCTGTAATTTTGAACCTCAAATTAGATTTTCGGTTTACGTTTCAAAATACTTTTCTAGAACTTGATATCTTCAGACCTGAGATCTCTAGCAACGAGTGAACCTCTCCTAAATTCCGTTAGGTTTGTGTTTTCATTTTAATATACAGGTAAAAACTCTTTATAACGAATTCGAAGGGACCAAGAAGGTGAAACAAAATTGGAAGAATACAGAATTAACAGCAAAATAATTATTAATGAAAAAAAATTAATCGAAAAAACATTACAAAACTTGAAAACATATCAAGAATGTGTTTGTAATGTTTCATCTTACAAAATCCATCTTGAATTGTTACAGCTCGTTCATCATTAATGTCTCAACATTAACAAAACTAAAATTGTTTATTTAGTAAATCAACATTATTAATAGTTTATTATAATTTCGGTTAATTTAATAAAAACTAAGGATTACTGTACTGGACTTGGTTGCATCTAACTTGTCGAAATCTGAAATATTAGAACTTGTCGAAATCAGTTCTATATATGAAGGTGTCAGAAAATAGGAAGTGAAACTAGAAATTTTGTTATTATAAAGAGAATTTCGTTGTAAGACGTGTCATTTTATGTGTGGCCAAACAAACTTTTAAAAAAATTCATTCTACAGAAAATTTATTTATAAAGAGGTTCGTTATAAGGAGTTTTTACCTGTACTTCTTGAAAGTATTTACATTGTGAATTAAACAAATTCTATGCAGATTTTTAACATAGAACAATGCTTCTCGTAAAAATTGGGATGTTAATCACAAAAAACAAATCTTTGCTTAGACTTCTCTAAAATGCATTGTGAATAGAACAACATTCCAATCTCTTGTTTTCTTTCAAGTTTAAACCCTTGCTGCTTGTATTTTTATTATTATGTTTCTTGGAAGTGTTCGCTTAGTATTTGCGGAGGCGTACACTTTAAGAAAGAATAAACTTTGACTTCCTTTTTAGCCATGTCGAATATTAAGTTAATATTTTGTAAAACGGTATTTTTTTGGTGAATTCTTTAAACTGGATGACATGATTTTGACAATTTTATTGTTTTCCTTCTTTCCATCTTTATTTTTTTTTATTTTTTTAGGTTTGACAACCCTGCGTCCGTAGCCCCCACACCGGTGCGGCAACTCACGTACAATTACCTGGCGGCACTGAACGTCTGGCTGCTCATCTTCCCCTGCGATCTGTGCTGTGATTGGACCATGGGAACGATCCCTCTTCTGGAGTCGATCTTCGACCCCAGGAATCTCTTCACGCTTACGTTCTACCTAGTTTTGTTGAAGCTCAGCCATTTTGGGTTAACGGGACCAATTAAGCATGCAAGAGTGGTTACAATAGTAAGTGGCCTCTCAGTTTCTGTTATTAAATTATTTGAGTAAACATAAAATGATTTTCAAATAAAAAAAGGTTCAGATTCAAGCACCAACAACTCGAGTTTAGTTTTAAATGCTCTTACTGAGGGCTCTGCACTAATTGAGCAATATGGTTTAATGTTGTATAATTTAAAACAGGATTCCTTGTCACTTATTGGAAAACCAATTTAGCATATTTTATGTCTACTTGAAGGTTCAATCATTAATTTCAAAATCAGAACTGCTATAGAAATTGTTTTTCTAGTTATTGCTGAACGCTTTATAATTATGAATTGTCCTGCTTATATTTTGAAAGTGATGCTTGAAAGGGATGCTTATGAAATTGATCGAGGAGAATAATTTTTAACCACTATCATAGTTACACACACAGGTACTTAATGAAAATGTCCCTTTGAAAAGAGTGATTGGTTCCATGTAAATCTTCTATCGTTCCGTCGGATCGCATGAATAATAGACGAAATATACAAGTTTATTTTTACGGTATATTTCGAAATATATTGCTTATATATTCAGTACATTTAATGGACATCCTGAAATGATATTCATGTTAAACGACATTAGTGTCCGAAGTGAATAGCGAATGGTGTAAAGCCGAGAAACCATTGAAACACGAAAAAAGGGTGATTGATGACAGGGTCACAGAAGGCATTTCAGAGTCGTTTCAAGGGTCACAGTAAAACAAATAACAGCAGCTGATTACATTGGTGTTGCCGAGAGAAATAAATAGCACGGCGATGCCTGCCTCTAGTCGGAAAATGGTAGGAGACTGTGAAAGACAAAAATGTGTGTTTCTCTGGACCATAATTTATTATTATGAGGGCTGTTCAATCAAAGACTGATACAACTCAGAGCTAGCACCAAGTGACAAACATCTGTTTGGTCTGCTGAAGAAGTTCCTTAGAGGTCAGCGTTTACAGCATGAATTTAAAATGTCTGTCCGAAGGTAGCTTCGTAATCAGCCAAACGAATTATTTGAAATCAGCCAAAATGAATTATATTTTTTTTCTGAGGAAATAGTAAGGGTTACAAATCAGCAGCAACGACATTTGAAATGTACGACTTTTTAGCTATAAGATCACACGCAGCCCGATGGTTACGGCGTTTAAATTCGGTAATGGCAATTGTATTTGACATCCAAGTTAAAATGGATGTAACACGTGAAGAGCAATTTTTAGCAATTAAAATTTGATTTCTCCTGAACAAAACAGCATCTGAAATGCTGAAGCAAGCTACGGGAATGAATCACTTCCACGGTAGTTTAAAGATTTCAGAGAGGGGCGGTAATCAGCATTTTCATCGGTTGTGACAGAGACCAACATCAGTATAGCAGATTGTGCGTGAAGATCGTTGTATCTCTTTCTTGCACTCTGCAGATGATTTTTGCACGAGCACATTCCTTAAATAATTCCCACACCTCTTGTTTGGGGCTTGCACCTTGATAACGCGCGTCCACATGTGGCACAAGCCATTTGGTTAAAAACAACATCACCTGAATTCCCCACCATCTATATAGCCCAGACCTCTCCTCCCCAAGCCCGAGTTGTGGGGAATTCGTTTTCATAACCCAATGAGATCATCAAACGTCCCAGGTGATTTTGAAGACTATCTCAAAAAATGGTCTGCGCCACGATTTCAGGGAGTAGAAATAACGTTTAATGATTTTCGATTGAAAAATGGAAGGAAAAATTCTGCGACCTGGATTCGAACCAGGAACCTCGACTATCATGGCCGACGCCTCTGCCAATTGGGCTATAAATGAATAACGTTTGTTTAAGTGCATTCAGGTAAAGGGGGGGCTACTTTGAAAAAGATAATTTTAACATACGTAGCTCAAGAGGAATAAGCAGTTTTGGGAAAAAATCAGTCTCAGTCTTTCTTAAAAAGTTCTTGTAAGATATGGGCGCCCAATGATATGGTTTTCCCCTTCCTTATCATTATGGGTACCTCTGTGATTGGAAACTTCATGGTCAGATGAGTTAAGATTTCTGTTGCACCGTAGAGAAAAGAGGGTCGGCGTTCCGGGGAAACAGCATGATGTGTATTAATAGTGGCATGCGAAAAACTGCAGGCTGTTGTGTATCTCAATAAAGGCTCTCTGCAACATTCTTGTCGACATTTGATTACACTTGACCCTCCTGGAGATGGCATCTATCAACAGAGCAATGAGCAAATGCTATTATGGTAATGGAATATGACAGACATTGCTACAGTGGCCATATCACAGCTCTATAGCACATTAATAGGATGAGCTGGAGAGGGCTTTACACCTTATGCTTTTACTACCGTCGACAGGAGTTACAAGATTGTCTTGGCTTGAGGCCAACTTTCACCAGGCTCTTTTTAAAGTGAACGCATTCTGGCTGTATAGGATTCATTATTGATAAGTTTTTGTAGATATTAACATTATTTCATATCTCAAAGGTGTAAAAAAATATCTTTGAGCGTATATATTAATTCGTTGTTCTCCCAGATATTTTGCATTTTACTCTCCTGATTTTTAAATTATTAGTAATTTTTTGGAAAACACAACAAAAACTGAATTATCACGTTTTATACCTCATCCTTGTTTCAATAACTAATGAATAGCTTTCTACCCTAAGTAATTTTTGTTTCAGGCTTGTTTAGGTGTTGGAGAATGAACTGCCAGGAATTGTTGCTTCATCGGCATCTCCACACGAAGCTTTGCTTTCTCAG
The DNA here is from genome assembly GCA_023313115.1 of Rhysida immarginata. Classification (NCBI taxonomy): domain Eukaryota; kingdom Metazoa; phylum Arthropoda; class Chilopoda; order Scolopendromorpha; family Scolopendridae; genus Rhysida; species Rhysida immarginata. The sequence continues at coordinate 5,574,167 of JAHWFO010015474.1, forward strand.
CACTTTAGTGTTTGATCATCATTGCGAAAACGGAGGGAAAGATAAAGAGAGAGAGAAAATCTTGCCCTCTGGTGCTGATTTTTTTTTTGGTTGGATTGGAATAGAGGGAAGCTCGGATTTAACAGTTGCTTTCTTAGACAAAGCAAAAGCTGTGGAATGCAACGAGGCTTCTGGAAGCAATCTAGATTAAAGTGGATGTACCCGTTCATGCTTAACACGAATAATGTGCCTTTAGGGGTGTTTATAATGTAAAAATAATTTGTTTATGATGTTCTTTTTTTGTTGTTGGGGTTCTTTTCTGTGAATTTCCTTTCGACAGATTCGTGTTCGTCTGTCTTTGAATTAGTGGTCAATTGCCGTGCACACAATTACATCATCGAGTGCTAAAAGACGATTGCGTGGAAAGTGATTTTTAAAGCTATTTTGTTCGCATTAAAGATTCGCTCTCTTTCTACGAGCAACATTTGCAGCCCATCAGAGACAAAAGAGGCGATCTTTGAGGGGGATGATGGAATAGTGGTGGGGGTGGGGGACATTGAGGGAGCGGAGGATTCTCGTCGTGTTCGAGCGCCGCTTGGCAGCATTCAGGCAAGCGAATTTCCCATGTAGAGAATTATTGAATTGTTCCGCATTTAACATGCACCCTTTCGCTGTCCCTTGATTTGATTATGGGTTTTGGAGGGAGGAGGGAGAAGATGCTAGCCGAGCATCAAACTTCAACCTGAGGAAACTTTATGACATGCTGTATTGGTAATGAGCCCTGATACCCTCTCCTTTCTCATCGTCTTTTCTTTCCCTTCTGTACCCCTCCAATCCCAGCCCTTTTTCCTTTATATCTTCCTTCTTCTTCCCTCTCCTTTCATCATCCGCTTGTAAATTTCTCGCTCCTTTTGTAGTCTGAAAAGGTTTGCAAATTAAATTTTGTTGTCTGGATCGAAACCGCACTCGGTCTTTGAAGGATGAGATTTTGCGAAACACTTTCTGCGTTTCTGCGGTTTCCTTGTATTAATACTATTACTGACGGAGTGCTTTTAATCTTGTTGCGATTGCGAACTCGGAAATAGATGATTACTGAGGTTTCGTGCTTTGCTGAATTATAAAACTCGTTCATGCACAATCCACTCGTGTACAAGGAGAGTTTATTTAGTAGTAGCTAAAGAAAACTTAAGACTGTTTAGTTTGATAAATAAGAAAATAGAGGGTGGCCCAAAAATGTATACACGCTTTACTAGATATTATCTATAACTTTTTCCGTAACAGCAAAATCGAAAACTTACATGCATTGAGTGAAGACTACCTCGATCGAAGAAGACGAGGTAGGAGATTACATGATAACTGTTTGCTAGGGGAATGGATGGGGAGCAACTATTCAAAAAATATCTCAACGCTTATTAGAATCACTTTGAGCATCTATCATAATTGTAGAAGTCAAAGAGGAGTTATATTCATCCCTTGATGTCTGTATGAATTTAATGTTACAATATTTATATAGTTTTTTCTTTTGCTAAAGTGTGTATATATTTTCTGTGCTATTCTGTATATGTATATCTAGTAAATACATTACTGGATATAGAAAGCGTTAGAGATGAAGTAGTGCTTGTACGATCAGCAATTTGAAGATCCTAAATTAAAAAGGATCAAAATAGTTAAAGCTTCCTTTATTCGGAAAAGATGCATCCATGACATACAACTAAGTATCAGGTGTGACCACCATTAATGCGCTTACACTCTTGTAATGTTGTTAGCACTTGTGAGTTCTTATTCACGGACCCTACATGTGTAAATATTTATTAGTAAAACCATGTTTATGTGCTACTACAGAAAATTAACCAAATAGTTAGGAGTGGTCCTTGTATTGTAACATTTAGTGAGGCAGAGAGAGATATGAAAGCTTTTATAGTACCATAAATGTAAAGATTATTAATATCGTTATTGGAGAAGCTTATCTCTTTGTTTTTTTTTTCTGGGGAGGTCCTTTTCAGTTCGGGGTGGAGTCATCTGTAAATATAACCAGATTAGAATTTTATTGCATCAATATTTCTAGGAAGATTTGGAAACAAAGATTCTCAATGATTTATGTTTAGAAATTTAGAAAAGGTCGGCAGAAAAACGCGGTACCTTATCTAATCATTTGGAAATACGAATTTTAAAAGGCTCTCTCTCTAAGAGGCATCGGAAAATTGAATGAAAATGCACCAGCAATAGCGTCTCTTGTTTTCACCCGTGTACTGTATCTTACATAGCCGTACCATATAAAGATAACAGGAAACCACTGATCCACATAAAACTTTTAATCGGACGTATGCGCATTTCGGCATCCACGCATACGTCCGATTAAAAGTTTTATGTGGCTCAGTGGTTTCCTGTTATCTTTATTGAAGTTCACCAAAGTGTCCAGCTCCAGTCTTCTCTTATAACCGTACCATTTAAATTAAAATTTTAAAGTGGCGTCTGATTTTTCGCTACAAGGTAGAGCCAGACTATGTATATAAATTATTTATGTGAATTAGGTATACTGAAAATACTGAATGAGTGTTCCTAGTAGCTGAAGTTTGCACTTTTCCAACTCCTTTTAAATATATCATTGCGATGGTTTACTTTAATAAAATATCCCCTCATTTATTTTTCACAGGCCTTTGAATTCCATTTTAAATTTGTTCTCTATAACGTGCTTTCTTTCAAATACCATAAATTTATAAATACTTTCAAGGAAAAGAAGCGGAGAGTTAATAAATTGATGTCTCATCCGTAATTTAATTTTCTTTCTTCCCCCGTGAATAAATAAAGCTTGACTCATGTCTTTAGGGTTTCAGAGAACTGCTATTTTACAGCATTTGGACCATGGTCTATCGGTTTTGGGATTTACGGACATTTTAACCGCGTTGTTTTGTCTTACTCCTCTAGTGACGTTTTCCTTTAACGAACTTAATCGATTGGTTTTGTAGAATAATTCAAATGAATTTTTATTGCATATTGCGTTAATACTGTTTTTATATTAAATATTTGAATTCGAATTTTTAGAAATGTAAAAGAAATGCTTTTTTTTCTGGTTACTTTCGATTTATCTTCTTTTCGGCATTAAATTAACCCGTTTAATGTTTTTTAGAAAAATATAAATAAATTTATTTACCAATATTTGTAACCATCTCGACTCGAAACCATTTCTGTACTTCCTTATTATAAAGAGTGTTAGAGTAAATATTTTTCTAATGATATTCAAACAGCGTCTTTACGACATTTAACCTCCTCCTACACTTTCTCCAGCATGTCAGTCATTACAGTTACTATTGCTGCTTGGTTCGAGCTTTTAACTCGTCCAGGTTTCCTGTGGTGGCCTTAACACGGTTTCTTTCGCTTACCAGTCATATGACCGGGCCAATGATGGAAAGCCATGTCCTGGTTCCCACAGTCACCTAACCAATCTTCTCTTGGCATTCATTTGAAATTCCAAAATCTTTCTTTCTCAAATATAAATAATAAGTAGGAAAAGAACAAAAATAAAGCAATACGAAGGATATAGTCTCTGACAGCCTCTGCTTTGACAAAGGAGCTTCTATCCGAAACGTCAACTTTTTTTTTTATTATTTTTTATTTTTGATTTATTTTATTTTATTTATTTATTTTTTCTACTTATTATTTATTGTATTCCAGGATTTTTGTGTCTCGCCCTTCTTCTCTACATCCGTCAATTTTTCTCGAATATAGGAATAATGGCACTGCCTTAACTGTCTTAGAGATATAGGACTAAACAGTGACGTTTTTTGTGGACGATATTAACATCTAAACAGTGACGTTTTTTGGGAGTGGTATGTTCTACTAATTGAGGAAAATAAATGTTAGTAATTTGTTTTTCAGTAATATCTAAATCAGGAGTAAAAGCAATTTCTTGCTTCATGAATTTACTGTAATCGGAATCACAGCGTCGAAAATGTTTAAAGATAATTTTAATTGGTAGATTAAAAAATGCTTACAAAGTGGAATATCGAAAGAATGCGACAAAAATTTACTTTTCTTCAATATGACAAAGCTCTTTTCCCTTTAAATTAGCATCCTCAGTCAGTTTGCTTTAATTAAACCAATTTCTCCAACGTCTAATTAAACTAACTCCTTTGCATATTTTCAATGACATTCTTTGGGGATTTACTTTTCAAAAACTGAAAGTTCTTTCTCCTATATTAATGCGATATTTCATTTTAACTTACCGTTATGAATTGCTTATTATACAAGCAAGATAGTAAGAAATGTTTAGAACATTTTATGTTGCTTATTAATTTGGGTCCTTAATTTAGAAGAACATCGGAGCTTTTTAATAGCCTCTCTCTCTATCCACTTGGTGTATAGTTTAATTCTTTTTCTTCCTTTTAAATTCGTCATATCTCTAGTGGTAGAAGAGCGAAAGGAGTTTCAGCTTTCGAATTCTTGGCCGAAGTTGTCTGGAGTTGCTGATAACGTGGAATGACATTAATAAAAGTATCGATTACCCAACTGAATCGCCAGTTCTTCTCTGTTTACATTACAGCGACTTTTTAAGTGGATAACTTTAAAAATTGAAACCGGGGGCTTCATTGCCTTTAATTTCTTCGGAATGACATTGAAGGAGAAATTTAGCTTGTTTTAGTAAACAAACAAAGCAGTAAAACTTCAAACTCTTGTTAAGTTTTTTTTTTTTAATAGTTTTTATCATTTTCAAAATATGTATGTAATTGTAGTTCAAGCTTTACGGAAAATAACTTATTTACCTCTCTTTTTATTTAGCTTTAATTATTAGATTAATTTAAAAATTTAATTCACTCTTAACTAAATCAGCAACAGAACTTTGAAAAAATGCAAAGCAAATTAAATTAAAAGGAATAAAATCAGATAAATATAACAATATTCTTAAATTAACCACAGAATGTCCACAGTTCACAACTTACATTTATAAGACAAGGAACTTATGTAACTGCTGATCTATCGATTCTGAACAATCTCTTCTTCGTGGTATGATCGACTTTTCGGGGACCCCAAATTGCCTCCGACAACTACTCTAAAAAATTTTTAAGAAATGTTTTAAAAACTTAATTTTTATTTTATTTTTCACTAATTAAGGATGTTGGCTTGTTTCGTTTCCCCAACTGAATTGTTTTTTTTTTTGTTTTTTTTTTTGAAATAGACTTAAAAACTGATGATTCGAGAAGATATGTTTATTATTTTTAATTCCATCTGGACGTGTGATCAATTTTGTGCAGCTAACTCCTCCGAAACGGCAAATAGCAGAACCGAATAAAAATTATATATACTTAGAGGTATCTTAACTTGTACCTTGACGTATTTTTCTTATCAACTAGTTAAACTGTTTTAGAGATAATTTTTTTCTAAAAATGAAGAAATGGTTGTAGCGTTCATTGCAGCGATCCAAGCTTGTAAATTCGACGTGTGGACTCCTCCCATTAAACAGTTTTGTTTTTTTTCGTAAATGACAAGTTTGGCTCTAATGAGTCACTTTGGAGTTATTAACCCCAACTCCAAGAATTTTTTTTAATTACATAAAAAACTAGTTCAAACTTAAACTATGCATTGACGTATTTTTCATGAAATTCTATTAAATCTTTTTAGAGATATTACTTTTTTTCTAAAAATGAAGAAATGGCTATAGCTTTCATTCAACCCCTAATTAATAAATTAGCTTTCATTCAACCCCTTAATTAATTTTGATATGACAAGTTTGAGTTAACAAGGTTTTTAAGCCCCCCCCCCCCCCTCAATATATCTTCTCGAATCATGAGTTTTTAAGTAAATTTTAAAAGGAAAAAAAATTCAGTTAGGGAAACGAAAACAGGCCACCACCCTGATTCGGCCATTATGAAAACTAAAAGCAAAATTTAAGTTTTTAAAACATTTTTTAAATATCAGAGTAGTTGTCGGAGGCAATTTGGGCCATCGGCATCATAACGTGCCAAAAGAATGGTCTTCGTAAGATGTGTGCAGCAATCCTGGCTAAAAACTTTAGAGTACCCTTCGTAATCCTTGTAAATGAATATTCATGACATGGATGAACTAATTTTTTATGTTTGTTCATTTAATACTGAAGTTTAATTTAATTTAATTCTATAAGATTCAAGTTTTATTGTTGACTTTAATTACTGACTTCTTCTCAACATACAGGATAATTCTGAATGCATGAAACTAATTTAGTGTTCAGTGCACAGTAACTATAACCTCAAATAAAAGTCACACTGATCTTAACCCAACTGTGTAATTCTAGCGATGAAGCAGATGCTGTTCAGTTAACGCCGGAGGATGTTGTGATAATGGAATATGCACCATCTGTCAAAACAAATAGTTCCTCCCTTCTTTATCTAATTTCGAGATTAGGAACTTCTTCGGCATGATATAGTAAAGTTACAAATGCGGTTTTGGTGCAGCAGCGTTCGGACTGAGAAAACAACGCATGCATGAGTTTTTCTATTCGAAGATACCCTAGACGTTATTCTGTAATATATATAGTTTCTTTGCACTAGTCTCGTTCATTTAGAATTAACTTTTATATTTTTATTTAATACGATCCTGTATATTTAATCCACTGACATACACAATAAGATTTTTTCTGGTCTTAAAATTTTTAATTAAGAAAAAATTGTGGAATGGAACAATCAAAATCGGAGGGAACCTCTAATCCACAAGGTCATTTGAAATACCGGTTACGTATTTCGGCTACCAAGTAGCCATCTTCAGCGATGAGAGACAAAATCCAACTATAAAAAAAAGCAAAGCCTTAATGTTATAAGAAAGCAAAGCCTTAATGCTAGAGAATATATAGACAAGGTGGGGGGGGGAGGGGCAATTGAAAAAAATATCTCCCATTGGTTAAGCGGAGATATTCCGTTCCGCTTTGGGGGAGGCCGTGACCTGGTGGGCTTTCACTGAACATAGCAATTCTGTGAAGTTAAGCAACATGAGGCACGGCTAATCACTGGATGGGCAACCATCAGTGAAATATGTTCTTCACCCCCCTCCCTCGGCTGCTGGGACCATCATACAGCAGTCATCAATCCATGTTCATCCTGGGACCCAACTCGTCGGCCTCAGGCCATATAAGCCCTGGATGGATGCACTGGATTCTATTAAAATAAATAAAAAAATAAAAATCTCTTTGTGGATTAGAGGTTCCCTCCGATTTTGGTTAAAATTTTTGGCACATTAGATCCGATTGTTCTTATAAAATGAGTTATAAATTGAAGGAATGGTTTACGGTTAAACAGTGAAAAATGTTTTGGGCTATTGGATTATTTGATCCTGTTTGGTGTTAAAATAATAAATATAAAAATAGTAATGCTGCAATTATGAATGGAAACAATCATGTCATGTTTTAAATTTTTTTGGTCGCATTTATTCAGTTGGCTTTTCTGAATTACACGCTCTGAATTGCCCGCCTATTGTTGGGCTTCACTGTACAGCAAGGTCGTATGCTTTAGAATGTTTAGATTACTGCAGTAAATTCAAAAGCATGCAGCCTTGATGTATAACAAACTTTCATTTAGGCAGTTAATTCAAGCATGCAAACCAGGAAAGTAAATTTTGAAATTCTCTTTATACACTCGCAAATTTACTTATTGTTGTTGTGTTGTTGTTGTTATTGAGTTTATTATGAATCCGCTCGACCTCACCGTCTGTTAAGCAGGCGAATGACTTTACTTTCGACTTAACTGTTTGCTGTGCGAAAGCAAGATTAAAACTCCCATTGAGAGTTCATTAGGAAAAGTTTTCGTTTAATCTCTCGAGCATACGAGTGATTTATTTGTTTGCTCTAAAATCATTAAAATTTGTTCTTTTGTTTCGCTTATTATTCATTTGTCAAAATTGATTCCTCTCCATCCATTACAGGTGGGAGTATTTTTCTTTCTTTTTTTCGTCTTGTTTGCTGTCAATTTTTGTTTCTATGGTAATTACTTTTAATCTTAGCGATAAATCCGTCTAATCCTTGGCAGGCAATTATGTGCATGTGTATGCCCCCGCCCCCGATGCCGACATAAACAACTCGACATCGTCTCGCTAAATCGGTGAAGTTGGCCATCTGAATTATTGATGCTCTGATTAAATGATTAATTGATTGATCTTCATTTTCAATATTAAACGTTGAATAATTTAAAACTTCGGTCTGAACTTCTCCATTTTGGTTGGCCCCCACACGAAGTTCATCCTAATCTCGTTTACTTGAATTGCTGAATATTCATATATCCATGAAATATTAAATCAAGCACGACTTGCTCCGTCAACCATTCTTTGACCTCGGACATCTCTACTCTTCTGAAATAAATTAAACTTGACATGCTTTTGGTTTTAATTAAGGAATAACTTTTATAAGATCTTAATACAGTGTCCGAAAATATTTTTTGCATCTATTTATTAGTAGAATATTTTTGATATTATACAAGAATTAGTTATCTTCAGCGGAGGATCATTGTTTAGGTGCTTCACAATGATTTAACACTTTCTAAATGGTTCTATTTCAGGTGCTCAAAATGATGTTTGCCTGAAACTATTATTTACTTCTTCAAGAGACAATCTTATCGTTATGTAAGATCCTATAAGTAAGGTCCAGAACCATTTTCCTGCCATATACATACGCCATGCTCATAGAACTTTTATTTTTTATGGAGTAATTTGCTCAATCTCTTCGTTGCTGTTGTAGATCAATGGTAGATTCCGGATAGACGAAATTTATGCGTAAACATTTATTACCTATTTGTTTTAAAAATTATACTAGATGTGACTCTGCATCTAATTCAGCGCCTAATACTTTCGAATCTCCTAAAACATGCGAATTTTCGACTTAGAATTTATGAGTTTGATACGTACTTGATAATGGAATGCCAAGTACTTGGCGAGATCACACTATAATACACGATTTAGATAAAGATTCTTTTAATGAAATTGGATATGGATATGCGAGAGCAAGTCAAAACGAATTGAGATTTATTTCTTGAAACTATTTGCTGTCTAACACTGCGGATGCGTTCCTTTTCGAAGTACAGTTGTACCCTGTGTCCGAACACATCGGTATCCGAACTTCCTTCCGAACTTCCTTCGGTGCCCAGGTATCCGAATTGTAATAATTTTTTGTAGAGTGGTCATTGCCATGCTTACTAATATTTCCTGTCTCCTGTACTAGTATATTAGTTGTCAGTGGCATTTAAGCTTATTAGAGAAGGCCCGTTCATTCGCTTGAAACTCATAGTTGATACTAATTGACAATTTGGCCCTGCTTACCTGCTGTTCTTCGCTGCTTGTTATTAATGTTTATAAGCGGATTAATTATTAATTATTATATTTTATACTTTCAAAAAACTTCTGCATTGGTGAGCTTCCCCCTTCCTCTCATTTTCCTGCCTGTTTGGGCCCAAAATGAATTAAAAAATTTCCTCATAGAATATGGGAAAGAGAACTTCGGTATCTAAATTTTTCGGTATCGAACGCAGTTTCCGAACGGATTAAGCTCGGATATTGGGGTGCCATTATATTACCTTTTAAACTGACTTCGACGCTTCTACAACTGCCCAATGCAACACTTTTATGAATTATGTAGCATTCTGAATTGTAATTAAAATATATTTTGCAAACTGTTATTAAAGAATGTGAATGTAAGCCAAGGACATGACTTTAATCCATCGAACTTGTTCAAAACATAGCGTTCGTCACTTCTAATAAAGTTCGCAACCATTAATACGTCGATCTTCAGCAAATTATCAGACTGACTCCGACGCTACTACAACCGCTCACTGCAACGCTTTTCTGCATTCATTTGTGACGAATGAAGAAAGCTGGCTGAGCATTTCAGTCCAGTAGAGCAAATATGTCAGCATGTTTGGAAGATGTTTATCATCCTCTAATCGCAAGAAATAGAAGTTTGCGCGGGATGCAGAGAAGGCGTTCGACTGCTGAGGAATGATTTGGAACTGGACCATGTTGCCTATCAAATCTGCAGACATCACTGTACCACATTCACTGGAATATTTAGATCCTTGCACGTCCTGTAGTCCATTACGACAATGCATGGCTTCATGCTGCAAAATTGTGGTAAAATCCTTAGTGATTGGTTTCTGCAAACAAGAAAACTTTTCATACGTGTCACACCTTCCACACATCCTAGATTTGCTGCATTGAGACATTTTTTATTTCCAACATGCTCCAGATTACGGGATATCCATTTTTCATCCTCAACAGCAGTTGTAAAGTTGTCGGAAGCAATTTTCATGGGATTGCAAAGAATAGATTGCAGCTTCCGTTCCATAACCTGGAAAAACCGTAGAAAATGCATTCAGTTTGAGGAGCAATAGTTCAAAATAGAGCACAGTCGCAATGTTGTACAGCGATAGTTTCCGAGAAATGAAAAACGTTTTAATTTGTTTCGATTCGCCCTCATATTAAGTTGATTTTAATGCTACAAATAGCCTACATTAAATATTATTAATAGAGAATAGGTCATCAAATATTTAAATTTACACATCGAATTTGTATGCAATTTACTTCCATCTATTTCAAGCTATTGAATTTTGCACTATATCGTTAAAACTCTCCTAATAGTTTACCGGCTCTCAGCAATCATAAGCTTTAAGTTAATCAGAAGACCGCAGAATTTATTGAATCCCCGTGTCCTGGAAGTAAATAAGTTAGGGCTACTAAATTTATTAAGGTTTCGTGTAGTTTTAAAAGGCGTCGCTTTCTCAAAGTGGGCTTGCTGCTGAGGGTGTTTTCAGCGTTCTTTACAGGTAAGTGGTTTTCCATTGGGAATTAGGGGAAATGGTGAGTGGATTGGTCCTCCAAATGAGTCATGTCATTCGGCCTTAGTCACATTTCCTGGGTGGTTAAACGAAAAATTTGGCCCCCTGCCAATTGTCTTCGTTGAAGAGGACATTGGATTGCAAGCGTTTTCCAATGAACAACTTTTTCGTGATTTATTTAATTTTCGCGTGTGACATCATCGTGCGATTTCTGATCATGGAACGAATACGCGTTGCAGCTTTATTATCAATTTCTATGAATCGAGGGAGGGGAAATGTTTTTCTCTTACGCGCCGGGAACATTTTTTGCAGCGAAATTAAAACCGGACGACACGTAGTGACTCAAGATAATTCTATCAGGATTTTTTTTCCCTTTCTGCGTGATAAATAGGAAAGACGATAATCGAGGACTGGGTGGGTAGGAATAAAAGTTTCCTAATGGATGGGCAAACGAACGAGATAAAAAAAAGGACGCGAATAGGGAAAAGGGGGAGTTTTTTTTTTCCCCTTCTCTCCCTTTGTCCCTATAAAATGGCGTCCCTGCTGCATTCTTCTTTTTCCTATCTGGCCTATTAGTCCACTGGTCGTCTGCGTAATTTGGTCGATTGATCCACAGATGGGACCGTGGTCGGGTGCCGAGAGAATGTGATTTCCACTTGGGGAAAGGAAGACAATTTGCCCGACTGACGGATGACGAGCATGCGCTCTACTCGGGCGGAAGATTTCAATTTTTGAATCGGATGTTGGGAAGATGAACGAAGCAATTCTGAATGTTGGAAGAAAAAGATCTCGGATCGAAAAAGCTTGGGAATAAAAAAATAAAAAAGAGAGAAAAAAACTGGTTCCCTTACATAAAGTTCTCCTTGCTTAGCCTCATTTCTGTTCCAGTTTCTACAAAAAAATGCTTCATAATTTTATGAAATTGAGTTTTACTGGTTACTAAGATAGATTACTTTTATCTGCTACTTGTCAAAGTTAAATACGGGTTTACTGTAGATGATTCATTCGATTTCACAACGCTGTATTTTCCAAAGTATTACACACACAAATACACGGTAAGGATTCTCTGATTTTAAGTGTAAATATCTCGAAAACGGAGATCGATAGAAGAATGAAACAAGTGGTATGTTTATTTCGAAAGCCGTAAAAATCTGATACGGAAATTACAAATTTAGTTAAAATTAGTTACAAATATTGCCAACAAGTGGCGCTGTACGCTGTAATTTGCAGGACGGAGTCCGAGAAATAGGCTATAAACGGTCCTTTGCAAGCAGCCATACCAGTCACATCACAATCGATTTAAAATTTACACCTTTCGAGCGCAGAGATGGCGCAAAGAAATAATGAATTTTCAGTAGGCTACGTTTAACGCCATCTATTGGCAACTAATTTGTAACTAATTTGTAACTAAATTTGAAATTTCCCTATCAGATTTTTACGGCTTTCGAGACAAACATACCATTTGTTTAATTCTTCTATCGATTTCCGTTTCCGAGATATTTACTTTTAAAATCAGGGAATCCTTTGTGGAACATCATGTATAATTGCACAAGAAAGAATTACAATCGCACCAAGTTTTGCATCGTGATACACCAGTTGGCAGTACGAGTGCAGTGTTATTATAAAATGGCGACAAAATAGGAAAAGAGGTTTGTTTTTTTTTGTATGGTCGAATATGCAGTACAGCGTGCACTCAGAAATGAGTATAGAAAAGAACCACCTTATAATACCAGAGCAATTTGCAGTTTAAGGACACTGATTGTCCGTGTAAACGGAAAAGCGTCGGTCGACCAGGCGTGTAAGCCAAAACAGTGGAGAGAGAGTTTCGTGCGAAAATGAGGGGCACAGTACTGTAAAACATTTGTAATGTGAATAAAACTTAGTGTCTCATAGTTTCACACAAAATTGAAATGTGTTACTTAACTAAAACTACTATTGATGCTGGCATTAGTAAGAAATCGCAACATGTTTCTTTGAAAATAAGAAATCGCAACAACGAAAACAAATTGACCACAAATAGCCGTACAAAGAGCCCATTGTTAGTAACTCATATCTGATACTTATAGCACACTCCCGGAATCACGACACTTCATAATAAAGAATTCTGCTTTTTAATACAAGACTATCGTAAATGATTCATTCGTACGTACGTCCATTAGTGACCGCCCTCCCGGACATGAACTAAGTAGGTCTTGCATCGAGTGTGCTATTTATGAACAAATGGACGTACACCCTATTCCAAAAGCGTTTACACATAGGTGAAATGATGTTCGGCGTCCTAGCAATACATCAAGCCACTAAAACTAATCGGCTTTAAACCAGTAAAATTAATTTCACTGGTTTAATGTTTTGCAAAGAGGCCAAACATTATTCACCTAAGTGAAAACGCTTTTGAAATGAACTGTACATCCGTATAAATTGGATCGATTAACGGGTTGTGTATTCCCCTATGCCGTCCAGATTTTGTGGAGAAAGATAGCATAGAAACACAGTTATAGCCCATGTGTAGCGAACAAAACTTGACGTCATCACATTTCAGTGCCATTTTTCTCGAAAAGTAATGCCGTCTATTAAGGAACATTTTCGCCTTATTTTGTCCTTAAGAACACCCTGTAAATTAAGAAGCTTTACACCTAATATTAGGTAATAAAAGATTGTCTTTGTCGAAAAACCTTTATCGCCTTTATCTTCGAAACAAAGCGGCATTCCGAAAATAGTCAAAGGGCAAAAGATTAGTACAGTAAAATAACCCAAAGAATCAACCCTAGAATTCCTGCTATATGTTTAGTGAACACTCTGTATAATAAACTCATCTATAAAAATTGAACAAATCCACATCTAGCACAGTCACATGAATATTCACCTCTTTGTTACGAAGTACATGTATAAGGGCGAGTCATGAAGGTTCTTCGGTAATGTGTAACAATGCGGTAACGATGAACTTTTGAAAAGAAAGAAGGATTAATCTTACAATCAGCCAATGAAGAAACGGATGTAGAATTGATATCTCCGGAAAAAGAAGTATTTAATGCACTAAATACGCTTGAAAGATTCATTTTCACAAAACATGAAATTCTTCAGATTACTTGAATATGCGACAGTGAAGAAATATCAACCAATTTTAAAGCAATCAGCAATTTTGAACTAAAGTAAGAACAATGCTGCAAGCATATTATATTGCATTTCTTTAAAAATAAACATGTTATTATGAAAATAATACAATAGAAAAATTATAGAAAATCATTTTATATAAATGGTATAACCTACTACTCTATTATACTGTATTTTGAATCCAATAAAATATAATGAAATTCTCTCATTGAAAAAAAAAAAAAAAAGTTGAAGATGGACTTATAGTTCGAAAACATTTTTTGGTGGAAGTGAAAATGTAGGAGGAAATCTAATTACATATAAGGAGAGCAAATGTACAATATCCCCTTTTAAAGGCAACAATATCAAATCTCAGCACTTGCCTGCTTCGAGAAATCCCGATTCAAGGAAACTCTGCCTGGGAAGGGAGCACGGACTCTTCCAGTTCTGCAAAATTAGCCAAAAGGATCAACCCGCAATTGACCTTTCTGTCCAGTGGATGCCTTCATGTGACATTTTTATTTATATTAAGTGACATTTACGACTTTTATATTGATTCTTTAACTTTTCAGTCAGTTGAGTTTCGTTAGAGAGGTTTTACTGTACGTAGACAAGTTAGTCAAAAACGTGCAATAAAAAGGACCCATTTGAACATTTGAGTAGAAAAAAATAAGAAATATAAAAACTCAAATAAATATAATATTGAAACTAATGATTTGTAGGAAAAAAACTGACGAACTGAACAGCTTTTTCCGATTTTTTATAATTGCTTTTCGTCGAATTTCCTTTTCAATTCATATAGGCAATTCTTATGCAATTACGACAGTTTTAATTACATTTCCATTTCAAATTTCCATCAATATCCGGCATCGATCGCGGAACATTTATCTTCGAGCGTCACTCTTAATCATGCGTACCCAACCACATTTGCTTTCGATCACGTTCAAAAGTGAGAGCGAAAGAACAAAGATAAAAAAAAAAAGTGTGAGAAGACAATCAACTGAGATTTCGCTCTTCATTTTATGTTCCACCTAAGATTCCCTATTTAAAAATTTTCATTGTTTTTAAAATCTATGACAACTTTAATTAATAAAGTTAAAAATTCAAATTTATTCCGAGATTTTGTTTTTTTAGATGATAAAAATTCTTATAATAGCTTTCTTTCTTTGCTAACGTGAAAACATTAAGCTTCATCGAATTCCTACTTAATTTCCTCTTTTTTTTCTGTATTCTTATTGTACTTGAATAGATTAAATCACAATCAAGCCTTCCTCATTTTCCATTATTCTCTCCTCCATTTTCATCTTTAGGCGTATTGTAATTCTTTTGGGTTCTTATTGTTATTAAGGGATAATTAATAAGGTCCATTTAATTAATGTGCAGAATATATAAGATGTAATAAAGTGAATAAATAAAGTGGATTATTGGAGTAATACCTCCAGTTTCTGTATATTTATTTAATTTCTAGTGGAGAATAAACATTAGCAATATGAAAAAGCTGTATGGAATTTTGACAAAAGTTTTCATATAGTTTTGATAAAATTTTGATAAAATTTACGCAATTTATTTTGAACACATTTTAATTAACATAATTTTGATAAGCGTTTATTAAATTATTTTTGACAGATAATTTACTCAATAAGTTTTTTTTAAATATACGAGGGGAAGTCAAGGTATAGTTAGAATATACGTCTACATTTCAGACTCTAAAATGACACCACCAATCCATAAGGAATATGAATATCGTAGCGCGCTCTCTGGTGAATTCTTTTTAAATCTGAGCTACGCTTTAGCTGACGTAATAATGAGAGCCCGGGAGCTACGAAAATGGCGGGTCGACTGGATACTCTGTTTAGTCAAATATAAGGCAATTTGGCCGAATTAGATTGTCCATTACTTCCGTCTTTTCCGTCCATTTTAGCTGTCTTTTTGATTTCAGGCCAGTCTGCATCGTCGCTTTTCTTGATTCTTTCAACCCATCTAAGAAGCCGATGATTGGCCGCATTTCTTCCTTGGTGTAAGTTTCTAACCGACCCGCAGTTTTCGAAGCTGCCATGTTCTCTTTTTACAGGACAAATCAAAAACATGGACCCGATTTCAAACATTTATTCTGTGATGTCTAATGAACGTATCATAATGTGAGACATGTGCTTCGAAAGGTTAACTTTCACAGTTTAGTTTCCACGCAGTGTTTTCATTTTCTACCGCTAAGAGTCAGCAGCGAGCGGTTAAAGAAAATGGCGTTGACTGGAGAACAGAGATGAAATAGTTCTGTGTGCTTGACCCCATATGATTTCTTCCTGTGGGGGTTTGTAAAGGATCTTGTGTACGTACCACACTGCCAACAACATTGGATAATCTGCATGCCCGCATCACTGCAGCTGTTGGTGATATTGACCGCGACATGCTACGAAAGGTTTGGCAGGAGATAGACTATCGGCTTTGTGTTACGCAAGGCGCTCACATAGAATATCTGTGATGTGATGTGATGGATGTGAAGTAATGTGAGGTGTTTGAAGTAAATTTTGAACGTTTACCTTTCGTAGCACACATCTCGCAATACCATATGTTCATTAGAGTAAACTTCTGAAATCGGGTTCATCATTTTGTCTCTCTAACTTTAAATGTATCGCTTATATGGGTCGTCAGTGTTGCAAATGAATTACAATTAAAGGTGGACATTATGTACTTTGACAGGTTTATGATTTATATAGAACGAGATCAGATCGAAATAAGAAGTGTAGCAGATTCTAAGAGAGGAATTTTATTGATGATTTATTTCTGTAGATACAACCCACTTTTAATTGTTGTGGTTCTTGGGTGGGAGAGGGAGAGAAGGTGGGCGAGATGAGCGAGGCGTTGCCTTGTTGGGTGGCTGAGCCGTCGCTCTTTTCAGCTGTCTGCGGCTAAATGATTTCCACTATTTTCATTCCATGCAGAGCCTCGCCTTAATGGTGTTCCCTTTCCTGCCGGCGTCTAATCTCTTCTTCCCCGTGGGCTTCGTGATTGCCGAAAGGATCCTCTACACGCCCAGCATGGGATTCTGCATCCTCGTAGCGCACGGATGGTCGCTGTTGCTCGACAAAAGGTGAGGAAAAAAAATATACCAGTCTCACAGGAATAAAAAAAAAAGCCTTTAATAAAATGACTTTTCCACTATTTTCTTGTTATTATATTTCGTCCAAAATTTTTTTTGGATGATGGCGATCTTACTATTACTGAGTTACTTGTTATTAAGTTTCATTTCTGCTGACGTGTTCTTTTATTATGATCTACATAAGCATTTTTATCATTCATGCGTCAAAATTTATTGTTTAATCGTGATTTGCAGAACGCTACAATTTTATACATATAAAATGAATTACAAATATAGAATTAGAAAAAAAAATTGTGAGCTCTGTATATTTTTCAATATTTATTTGAAAAATAATTTTAATTGAAGATGAAAAAATATTAAACATCATCATCTATTAAAAGTGTGAATAAACATGAATAAATTACATCTCCAGAATTATTTGCCTCCTGTATTCTACCGTTGCTTTCCATTAGAGTTACAGTGAGATGACATGCATTTAGAACACGAAACTTTCATCATTCTTTACGAATGAACTCTGTGACATCCAAAGGCATTCAGCAGAACCTGGACTATCTGCATGGCGTCCAATACATCAATTGCCCCTGACCGCGCACAACCATCAAGAATGACTGCTTCTTGCAATTTGCGAAGATCTTAGGTAGAGGAATGACGTCAAATTTTCTCCTCACTGCAGGGGTTCCGCTTTTATTTGAAAGCAGAAGATGCATCGACAAAAGCAAAGGAAGGATCTGATTTAAGTCCAGAAGCATCACACTGAGTGCACCGCTGGAATTATGGTATTAAAGGCCATAAGTTACGATCGCCTTTGGTGTTCATTAGAGGAACATTTGAAACCTCAACGCTAAACGGATGACAGTTCTTACTCTTCCTCGCGACAATCCTCATACCCTTTCTCAAGCTAATGAACATCCCCATGTGGATGACCTCGTCTTTTGGGGATAACCATACCTTATCTTGGCTAACTGTCTTCTCAAATATTTATCTGTCGAAATACGAGGAATATCCTTCAATGCCGTTTCTAAGAGAAACACTCGAAGACTCCTTTATATGTCCAAATCTCTTTATGAATAGGTTTTCGAAACTCTATGAGGAAAAGATCTATTCACAACAAGATCAGGCGTATAAATTGAGAATGCTTGATGCCAAAGCTGTTGTTCTTGTGTTGAATTTTAAAAATCTTCGATGGTGTTAAGAAATTGTGTGTTCTGAATGAGTTAAAAATCTTTTCTGTTTGCTTTTAATTAAGAACGAGTATTTTTGTTTAATTTGAGCATTACCGTTACTTTTGTTTCATTAAATATCTAATTTTATGAAAATAATAAAAAAATTTCCATTAAACTAATTGTTTCGTTGATTTCTCATTCATTGCGATCAAAATTCATGAGATATCTTTCAGGATTCTCAAATATACTATTTTAAATTAAACACTAATGCGAGAATTTTTGCAAAGTGTCTATTGCAAGAGGAAACATATAAAAGCGAATTTTAAAATTTATATTAAAAAACAAACAAAAAAATATAAAAGCAGAATAAACACACGACTAATATAAAAGCAGAATAAAAACACGAGAAATATATATTATACACGTTTTGGTACAGTCCAAGAAGCTTCTAGGGAGGTTATCCAGATAATTAGACAGCTCAGCAGTAGATGTGTTCTGTCCTGAATACAAAAGTTGCCCTAACTTTGGGAAGCTGTGATAAGGAACAAGTGCGTCTCAAAAGTTCAGGTAATGGCGTTTTTTAATGATTCCAAAGAATTATTGAATGCTATCGTAACAGAATTATATCTTTAATCTAAGTTAAAGACAAAAGCATTGTCCTCTAGCTCAATATTTTAAAGCTAATTTTAATAAAAATGAAAAAAAAAGTTCTCTCAAAAGTTTAGGTTATTTATTGCACAGAATCTGGCTTGCTGTTGCTGAAGTGAGTTCTGCTACTGGAGTAAACTGAAGACCATCAGTAAACTGAAGTCAGTAGATAGAGGTCCGGACTTCTTGGTGATTACTTCATAAAATGTATTGGACAGTCGTTTGGGGTACGAGATGTTTAGATGGGCGCATTGTCCTCTGCTGTGCTCATAGCAAATCAACCATTTGTAATAAATGCTGGGATTGACACTTTAATAACCTTTCTTCTGAAAAGAGCTGCTAAACTTTTCATTCCATTAAATCGGAATACACCCCACACCATGGCTATGTTCTTGTTGTCAATTATAGAACATTTTGGATTATTTTCGTAAATCGTACCAATAACTATGGTAACCATCTGGAGTATCCAGTTCCACTTTTTCTCATCACTGAAAATTATAGCAGCCATTCGCACTGAAAAGCATAGCACCATTCGTCCCTCCAAATTATGTGTTTACGTGTCTGTGCATAGATTTGTCGTAGAGAAATCCCTGTTGACTTGCTATTCGCATAAGCTGTTGACCATCTCTGTAAGATGTGCACTCAGGCCTTCCAGATCATGGTTTTGGTTTTGTATCTTCACCTGTACTTATTATTTTGTAAATACCAGATGCAGAGCGTCCAACCTCCCTTGCAATTTCGTTCATAGATTTTCCGGATACTTTCAGCATCCAAACATTTGTACTCGTGTGAATTGATTCTCCTTAGAGATAGCTCTTATTGTGGATTATGAACTTTTGCTGTGTACTCGACACTCAATAGAGTATTCTCAGCCTTAAAGGCGATTTTGCATAAAAATACTTTCTTTACCAGCAATACCTAAATAAACTTTTGACACCGTGGATTTTCCATTTTTGTTAAAATCTTCTTTAAAGTAATGAGTTAGAGGCCAATGCTTTTGTTTTGTTACTTAAAGATTCAGTTAAGAATGTTTACTTACTTACTTTTCAAACCCACTTATCCATTAGGGTCGCGGGGGCAGCAGCCCTATGGAGGATCTCCATCGATCGCGATCTTCCGCCATCAGGCGTATGTCCTCCATGGCAATACCCAAGCGATTCAAACCCAGATTCTCCATGTAGTCTAGCCACTTGGTTCTAGGCCGACCACTTGGTCTCTTACCCGCCGGTTTGGAAAATAACAACTGCCTAGGAAGGCAGGTTTGCGGCATCTGTATCATCATCTGGCCATACCAGCGCAACAGAGATCTCTCAAAGCGGAGAAGTAGCGGCTCAACACTTAAAGATTCCCTTATTGTGCTGCTGTGCACTTTATCTAGTAGGGTAACACCTGCCACACCTTTCAGAAATCTCATTTCGGCCGCTTGTACCCGCGATCGCACTCTTTCGGTCATTACCCAAGACTCATGACCATAGTGAGAAAGGGGACAAAGATAGATTTGAAAACGTAGAGCTTGGTTTTGTTTCCCAGCTCACGTTTCGTTACCACGGATCGCCACAGTTCACGTCTAACACAGCTTGCTGCAACGATCCGAACATCCAATTCTTTATTCTGCCGCCCATCACTCGTAAATGCAATCCCAAGATACTTGAACTTCTTCAATTGTCTCAATGGGACTTCCCTAACACGGAGAGCACACTGAGCAGGCTGTCCTGAAAGGACCAGAACTTCAGTCTTAACCACACTGATCTTCATCCAGCCTCTTCACATTTGGCTGCCAACCGGTCTAGTGCTTGCTGAAGGTTGGTGCGGGAAGACCCAAGGAGGACAAGGTCGTCAGCAGTCCTCTCCACCAAGCAGTCGCCCACACAAACACCCTCATCGCCTCGGCTGCCCCTGTTAAGGATGTTAATATTTGTTTTGTATTCAATAATACTTTGTAATCATTAAAAAAACATGTTTACCTAACTTTGGAGCCCCGCGCCGTACTTTGACGGCGTAAAGTGATTTTTTTAAATAAATTTGGGGTTTTTTTTCGATTTAATCTTACAGTTTGCAAAATTTTGAAATGTTCCCCTCATTTTGTCCAGCCTCTTGCATATCCAAAGTGATTGCGATAGTATAAATCTAAAATAAGAGTAAATTAATTTCACGCTCATAAAAATTTGACTGCACATGATATTCATTTATGTTTTATTATTAATTAGTAATTTATTATCATTTAGATGGTTACTTTAGTGTTTACAAATTACGAGCTTCATGTTCATTAAAATTGAAAATAGTTTCAAAACACTTTTAAACACGAGCTGGTAAATTTAAACAAATCCAAACTTAAAAGTTCAGGATAAGACCGTTGACAGTTGAGGAAAATAAACTTATTAAATAAGCGAGGAAAGCTAAATTGTTTATTCGACCAATCCCAATTCCTAGGAATGGATTCTCTATGTGAATTTTTGATAAAGGAGCGCGGTTTTCCACCGCAAAAACATTTTTTTTAACCAGATAGAGATCGACAATGACAGCCTAATCCTTTCTAAAACAAATATTAAAGTTGAAATCTTTTACGAAATCTCATGATTCGTTCATAATATTTTATAGCACGATTTTTCTCTCTAAATCTGGTGTAAAATTTTAAAATATTATTTAAAGTTATTAAATTCAACATCATATAACCGATAACTTTGTTGCGGTTTAAAGTATTCTTGCCATCTTGAAATGGAAATTAAAGGACCAAAAAGTTAATGAAAAATGATTAAAATGAAAACTAATTGTAATATTGCATGCATATTCGGTGCTTTACAATAGGGTCTACAATCACATTATGGTTAATCAAGGGAGCTGGTTGGAGGTTTCATTAGCCGTGGCACTCGATTTACTCAACGAATGAGAAGAAGCCACTGATGAAAACAAATTAAAATTTTCTTGTGAAAAATTAGCCACTAATTCTCTTCACTGCTCCCATCTTATCACCTATCACGGCGAACTTCCTTCCCTCTTCACTTATTTATGGTATGCTTCTTAATTAAATGAAAAATTCGAGAACTTCTGAAGATTTACAACAATTTTTTTTTTCTGGTGGGTTGCACTTAAAGTAAACTCTCATTATGGAAAGAGAGTAAGAGAAAGAGTCGGTGCATGGATTTTTTAAAGTTTGTTGTACATCAAAAAATGTTTTATGTAACGATGCTTTTTTGATAAATGATGCTTTCAAGTTTGCTTTTTTTGCCTTGACAGTCATATATAATTTTTTTAATAAACTATTTCTAGATTATTAAAGAAAGTTGCTTGGGGTGCCGTGGCTGTGTTGTTAATAGCGCACGCCGTCAAGACAGTTATGAGAAATTTTGACTGGTAATATGTTATTACGTACATTCTTGAAATAATTTAAGCAAATTAATTAATTTAAAGTTATTACTCTATTCTAGTTCAAAATCAGTAAACAATTTGGCTACTTTGTAATATTTCATAAGTTTTATTAATTTTAAAATTATTCAACAAGTTGTTATATTAATTCAAATTTTTGAGTTTCAGTCTCATTTAAAGTGCTAAATAACATAGTTTTCGAATTTTAAAATATATGTAAAAATTATTTATAACAAATTGTTTTGTTTCTTGACTCAGGGAGTCCGAATACACCATCTTTATGGCGGGGCTTCGGGTCAACCAGAGGAATGCCAAACTGTTTAACAACGTCGGTCATGCCCTCGAGAGTCAAGGGAAATTCATCGACGCTCTTGACTACTTCCGAAAAGCTGTCTTGTAAGTCCATGTCCAAGAAGTTTATCTTATTTTTTTTCTTGCGATTGCACTATCCTCGGATTTCATAAGAGATTTCGCGAATTCTTAAAGGACAAAATTTCACACGACTTTACAGTGAAATAGTTCCCTGAACAGAAATTATTGAATAGGATAAAACTCAATCATAAGTTTTGATATAGCCTTTCAAATGAAAGTTACCAGTTGTACGACCAGAATAGAGGATTACAATAAGAATCCCTTCATAGAATAATAAAATTGTCCTTCAATTTTAGTTCTCGATGCTTTACCCAAGAATATTGGACGTAGAGGGGAAAGCGAATATAGTAACCTTTGACGTAGTTTTTACATTATTTTCATTTCATGGAAGGATTAAATGTGAACCAAAAAACTGGGGACGAGAATTATAACTGCAGCATTTGAATGTAGCAGAAATAAATCATCATTAATGTATGTATTAAATAAGCCATTGGTAATTACACTGCATAATGATTTGAAGCGACGACAGTGGTGCAGAGGGCACACAGATTGGATAGAGCAGGAATGGGGACAAGTCATTTCTCCTCGATTTGTGAATGCTTTGCTCGTGGTAATTAAATTTATCTTTCTTGATCAGAGACGTTGTTCACGTTGTTTCAGACTATCGGAAGTGTGTGTTTCAGAAGCACGCAAGAGCCTTTCAAGCATGGAGAGGATTTTGTGATAACTTCTAGGTCTGAGACGACTTGTAGTCTTGCACTGTAATATCTCAGCTTCTTGGTGATTTCTATCCTATGTTCCAGACTGTGTTCCGTGGAGAACAACCTGCATTCCAAGACGACAATGCTCACATTTATACAGCATAGCTAAAAGTATCCATGTATGGTTCGATGAATACCAAGATAAAGAGGAGCATCTCATCTTCCCTCCTCAGATTCTGATCTTAAGGTTCATATATTGCGTATTATAATCCGTTGCCTATTATGAACGGGAATTTTTCAGAAAATATAGTCATAATTTTAAAGCGTATTATGCAAGGATGTGTATTTTATACCGAAAATTAGGGTTCAGCTGTGTGCAATGAAAGGGAATACAATATTGAATATTTGTGGGGTATTTTCTAGAGAAGAGTGCGCCCTAGGTTTCCACCTCCAGTCACATTTTCTGAATAAAGACCGCTCTGCATGATGAATGGGTTCAATTCAATTAACCTAGACAATCGGTAAACAAAAAATGTCTTTCAAATTTTAAATATAAGCTTTAATGAAGATAACAGGTAACAAGTCTATTTAAAACTTACATTCCTTTCATTTTCAAATACCATACCTTTTTAACCTTTGCATCCTGTTTATAGGTGGCAATAAATTGTTTCAGATATTTGCATAATTGATTGAATTAGGCATTTATCGATACAATTTTGCTGAACAACGGTTATAATTCTACACCGTTAGTTTGAGAATTTCGTCGTTAATTCTCTGTTAAAGCCATTATTAAAATATCGATTGGTGATCCTAATCAATTCGGGTTCGAAATAAATTAATACAATTTAGTGGAGAAAATTGAATGACCAAAATTCCCTGTGATACTATCAAACCATCCTCCTCTCCTCCCTTCCTGTTTTAGGTAAATGATGGCAAACAACATTCCATTCCATAATCATACTATAATTTGTTTCTTAATAAATACGGAATAATAATAATATTGGAATTGTCGCTTTTTCGTTTAGACATACCGTATATCTTCTAATAGACGCCTAGTCTCCTATTGTCGCCGATCTCTAATAAACGCCGGATTTCAAAATTAAGATTGCTAAATAAACGCCGGGGATTCCCAGCACATTTTGCTTTGAGTTTCGATATCATATGCACTCTGCTATTCAGCCCTTAGTTCTCAAGGCATCCTGTTCGTAAGGACTGTTTAATGCACACTACTGTATCATATTCTGTTTTAAAAAAAGGCATGCCTCCAAAGCGGTTTAAATAAACGCCGGTCTCTAATAAACGCCCGGTTAGTGATTCAGTTGAAAATATAAACGCCGGGGGCTACTATTGGAAGATATACGGTACAGTCAACCAAAGGAAATAATCCACACGAGTTTAATACTTAATATTACATTTCATGCTAATGTGTTGTTTTAATAGCTTTTTTAATTATAATTATTTAAATTTAATAATCTTAATAATGTTAACTCTAAATGTAATATTAAATTATTAAAAATAAATTAATATTGAAACGGTAAAACTTAGAGTAAAATTCAAGTGTGGATTATTTCCCTTTGATGACTGTACATGAAGTTTACTTTTGTCAAATAAAAGGAGCAGGGCGGCTTATCTACAATACCAGTTCTTAATTCAAAGCGTCGGGTTGGGTGATTGATCACAATTGATGGGGATCTTTTCTAAACAGCACATATCTCGGAAACTACTTAGCCGAATTTAATCAAATTTTGACGGTATATAGGAACCACAGTTTTCTATATTCCCTCCGAATTTCCAGTTCCCTACTGTAATAATTCTCGAGTAATCGAGCTCTTTCAATTTGGACTAATAATGCATTGATTTTATTGATGGCTTTAGATTAATTAAGCGATGCTCTACAACTTGAAAAGTTGAATTAGATCTTCATCTGCAATAGTAAAAAAGATAAAGAGAGGAAATTATTCTACATAAAGGGAATGGGGATTTATTATAATACCCGTACTAAAGACCTTACAAAAAGCTTGAAACGCTTACCTATATTATCCTCTGAAAAAAGTGAATGATACTTCAATGAAAACCCTGCATTTTTCAAAGACGTGTACGAGATATGAAATAACAGCTTGAACAGAAAAGGTTTCGCTTGTTTCTTTTTTTTGTCTTGTGTGAATAGAAAATTGCTCTCAGGGAGTTAGATTGATAAATAGAAAATATTGGTTATATAAATTGACTGAATGTAACTGCAATTTTTTAAAATATTTTTCAAAATCTTTTCATTATATGTTAATTTAATTTCTCACTGATATGCTTATATAAATAGTGCTCAAGAAAAACTTCATGAAACACACTGAGAACTGTCCGACTTCAAAGAAAACTCGTTTCTATAATTTTAGAAAAATAGTTTGAAGGAAGATTTGTGCTGAATATCTAATCTAATGAAAAATTTCATAAACCCTAAATATTACTCGTAGAAACGCAGACTAATTTATTAAATATAATGATGAACATCACATATTTCTTTTCGTTTAACGATAGATTTTTTAAAATTGACATACATTACTAGATGTGCAAACATTTACTTGATGTAAGAGCACGTTTAGGTAGAATAATAAGAAAGCAATTTCTTAGAAAGATCAACCTAGGGTTTAAAAAAAATATATAAGCATAAACACTCTTTTTATCCTTTTATTATCATTCTCCTATTTTGTATTCGAAAGTTCAAAGATAAAAATTTTTCCCCACGCAAGATTAGCTTTATCCACGCTTGTTCACACAAAGCTCGGAAAACGTGAACGATCGCTCTTTGGATTTTCTCCACGTACTCCAAAGTGGCTTCGCTTGTTTCATTCCACAAATATAAATAGCAAAAGTTTGAAGTACAGTAGATGTCAAGCTATTATTTTCATTTCGATTAAAGAGGACAAGGAGGAAAAAAAATGAGGCAAACCGTGTCCAGACAAAGCCAGTTCTACATTTTAAAGCAATATTAGTATTCACATAATACCCGAGTTTTCTTACACTCGGTTGGATGGTTGGTCGGGTTAGTTAAATTTAATGGAGCATCAACGGCGTGGCTATTTGCCATAAAACTGTGCACCTGTAAAAGAGCTATATCATTATGGAGTTAATAAAACCAACGGGTAACGGAGGCAATAAAAAGCAGACAAGTTGAAAGGGAGCAACCGACAGACGGTATTTTGTACAATCGACAAAAGTGGAGTTGGAGGCCCTGCGAAACATTACAAGACGTATATAAAAGCCTGTTTTAGGTTTTAATGCACTTTCATTTATAGTAATCCTAAATCTCTCATTTTTTGGCCGGAAATAAAACTCATTTTAGAATTGCGAGCCGGGGTAATAATTTTACGAATAAAATTATCTCAGAGTCTAATATGATAAAGTTTGCGACGCTATGAAACTGTATGCATTACTCGCGTTACGTACTTTATATTGCATTTACTGAGCACTTTAGGCGACAATGGCTTTTGTAGCAACATTTCTTATTTTTATGTAGCCGAGATGAAGTTTTTAGTTCATTGTATCGTAATTTTTCTAAAAGGTGGGAGGACGTGTATTTACTTATTATTTTTGAAGAAAGTTTTCTCAAATTTCCTGCTGAAGTCAAATTAGCTTTAAAATTATAAATGCTGCTTCATTTTGATAGTAATTTTCAATTAAACTTTAATTTAGCAATATTTCATATTTTGGTGATTACACTGGTCATCAGAGTATTCGTTGAATAACGGTGCATTATAAAGGTTCAACGATGTCCTCTTAATTCGATTTGAGATTTATGGGTGTTGGCCATTGTCTTTAGACTTTAGGGAGCAATGACGTATATTAAATACAGACCCCGAATCCTGCTGCTGCGAAGATTTTTCAACAAATTTATATAATATTAAGGGTGCAGATTGCACGTCTGCAAAAAGTTTGTTCAGATTGGCTCTGGTTCTTGAGATACAGGGTGTTCAAGAAATAAAGGGCCTTAGATAAAGGTCGTGATTGCTTCAAATATACTTGCAGATTTTTTCCTGGATGGAGTATGGAAAAACTAAAAGCTGGGATCTTAATGGCCCTCAGATTCGCCAACTCATCAAAGATGAAAATTTCGTTAAATCCATGACTGATATTGAAGCATCTGTCTGGAACAGTTTTGTCTTCGTTATTATGAACTTCCTCGGTACCCATAAAGCTGGCAACTATGAAGAACTCGTAAACAACATGCTTTCAAACTTGTTCAATTTGGGTACTACCATAAGCATAAAAGATTGGTGACTTTATTTATTATTTTTTTGTTTTTATTAATTTTACGATTTTCCCCATTAAAAGGAGACTGACCACATTTAAATTTAAAATTAATCATTTAAACTCCTTAGATCAATAATAAGCATAAAAGTTCATTTTCTTCATAGTCACTTAGATCGATTTCCAGATAATCTTGGTACTTATAGTGAGGAACAAGGGGAGAGGTTCCACCAAGATATAAAAGTTATGGAAGAAAGATACCAAGGAAGGTGGGACACGCATATGATGGCTGACTATTGTTGGAGTCTTCAACGTGATTGTTCTGATGATTCGCACACAAGAAAATCATACAGACGATGTTTGTTTTGTGAAAATTGTGTTTATTATTTTTTGTACCGCACTGACAAGGGGATCCCTCGAACATGTATGCCACAGATTTCCACCAAATTGAAATATGTTACTCATCTGAAGCTACTATAGATGCTTGCAAAACAAGAGAGTGCGAAATTGTGTTTCTTTCAAAATAAACCGCGAAAACGAAAAAAATTCAGCATACTTAGCCATACAAGGACTCCATTGTTAAAGCGGTTAGGCTATGTGGGGTTCCCTTGTGAGTGTCATAATTGTTGTTTCATGTTCCTAGTCTTAATCAATTTGATGCATATTTATGTGATAATGATATACCGGGTGATCCAAAGGTGTGTTACATTTTTTTACATTGTTAACGACATTTTCAGTGTTTGCTTTCCAGCAATTCAGTGCTTTCATAAGAATCACGAGGCACTCGCAAACAATTGTTTTGCTAAAGAATTCCTCACGGCAAAACAATTATTAGTTTCATGAAAAATTGTAACACACTTTTGGATCACCCGGTATATTTGTGATTTTCAATAAGTAACGTTAGAAAACGAAGGCCCAAGACAGAAAAACCCGAGCGAGAATTGAAGAGACAAATAGAGGATATTCAAAGAGAAAGAAGGAGTTGCGTCCAAAGGTGATATCGAGAGGACCGATAGTGAGACGGAAATAAGGAGCGACTTCTACGACGCAGAGTGCAAATTTTTTCGTATATTTTCAGTTGACATTATAAATATCTCAAAAACTAGAGTAAATTTGAAAAAACTGATGTCATATTCGGAAACAGTGCAACTAATTTACCATAAAATGACTTTTAAATGATTGGCAGCAAAATGTGTATTGACCAGTGTTATTATTATTCCAAAATATGTTAACTTATGTCCAGAGGGCCATAGCAAAACGAAACTACAAATTTACATTGTAAAATTTTAAAGAAAAGTATCACGAGTAGATTTAAGTATATTTGAAAACTCTGATCTTCCGAGTTAAATCCAGAAAAGACAAATTTTCTGAAATTTAGGAAGTTCACCTCCGTGGTCTCCGCCTGATAAAAGGTTCTTGCAGGCGTGTTTCGAGAAGTGAATGAAAACGGAGCAACATTGGGTTTTTCTCTTTCCAACTTAATAATTTATATGTCCATGTGAATACATTTCGAATATATAAACTGTGCTTGAATATTTTTCGTTCAACTTTATAGCTACTAATCTTTTCGTCTATAACGAATAGCTTGATACCCTCATCGGAAGCATTTTATTGCATCTTCAACAAAATTGCAGTGACAAAAAATGCAGGCGGAGACTCCAAGAAACTGATTATTTTTAATGGGGAAAAATTGCCATTTTAACATGTTCAAAATCGATTCGAGTTTTCAGTAGCATTATCGCAACTACGGTTGTGTAAAACCGCCTGATTTAGCAAACGATTACATAGAGCTCCTCATTGAAGTAATCAAATTTGTTGTATTTAAATTACATCTTGAGAAACCATAAGCAGTGTAATAATTTAGAATAATCTATCATTGTATTAAAATTAGTTTTTATTCATTTCCAAATGGCACTTGAGAACTATAACCAGAGCTCTCCAATGCAGTAAATATTGTAAGAATTTGGTGGGTATGGGAAGAACCAAGTGAAGCATTATAGAATTCTTGGACTTGCCCTGTTGCAATTTAGTAGCACAAAATTAGAATCACGTCGTCTTAATTTATAGATAGCCAGCTCTAAATTTCAAAAGTTAGTAGGTTTAATTATTTGAACATTAATAACGTTTAAAATTGTGGAGCGGGAAGTAAGTTTTTATGCTACCGCGTGCCAAACCTTAAACACAATTTCATTCGGAGGAAAAAAGTCTTTCACTATCGAAATGAAATTTTTGCATCGTCATTATTAGATTAAAAATACATTAATCATAGAACGTGCAAAAACTTAGACTGGAGAGTTGAAATCGAACGTTTGTACTCGATTTTCTTGTAAAATTAAATTCATGAAATTATTTTTAAAAAGTTATTTGCATTATTTTTACCCTTTTTAAAAGACTTACTTAAAAATTTTATCAGCTGAATTCCGAAAACAAATGGTAGAATAACATCAAAGCGTTAGTGCGCGATTTGAAAGTTCACAAAGTTTCAGTTCAGTATAAGTGTGTTTGAAAAATTCAATCTAAACACTGATTCAGACTGGGAGAGGAAAGGCATTTTTCATTTAAAAATTGATACAGATCCGAAATTTCCTTCCGAAATAGGATCGCGTGTGTTCCGTGAGCTATCGAAATGATATTTCACTTTTCCCAAATAGCAACGTGTCAATATCGCGTGGCACGTAGTCTCGCGTCGCCTATATTGCCCCTTAAGCTGGTTTTGATATTCCATTTTGAATGTCTATTTCTCTGAATATTCCTTTCGCTTTTGCTCCTGGCTAACAAAAGGGCCAAAGTTAATCTCGACAGTGGATCATTTTGGATGATATCGACAGACGACCATTAGAGAAAGAAAAAGGAAATTGCATTTGCTCCGATTCTTCGCTCTTTCTTTTTTTTTTGTCATCTACCTTTAAACGAGATCCAGTCTCTTGACTGACAACGACTTTATCATAATTTACAACATTCTTTCGTTTTCCCTATTTTTATTCAATTTTCTATAAATAGGCAAAAATATCGAGATCGTAATTTTGGCTCACCGTTGACACTGCGTCACTATCGGTTTCGAAACTATTGCACCGACGACAGATACACCTGTCGCTCTGGCTTCGGGTTCTTCCCTTGATTTTTTCTTTTTGACTTTATTTTTAATCTCGAAATCTGAATCTCATTTCCTTTCGAGTTTTCCTTGTCATTTTGCTTCCTACTGATTTCTCTTCGATTCGTTGTTTGATTTCTTGAGAGATTGCTCAACAAGACTCGGCTTGACGATTCTTCTGGAGGGGACAAAACAAATTTTGAATATATTTTTCCTTTTAATGTATTGCCCTATCTTGTTCTTTTAAAATACAAAATAAACTTTCGAGTTCGAACCTTTGACGATGCATTGAAATTTCGGAATAAAATAGAAAAAAAAATCTAATTGAATTGTAAGATTGCTGAAATTTTCTTCAATTTTCTTTTTCGTGTAGCATTTATTTGACTTCGAATATTTCAGAATGAATCCGAATTTCTAAACTCCGCTTTATAATATTAAATTAAGGCAGAAATGTTTTGTCCTCCAAAGTTTGAATATGAAAGAAATCCGTAATAAAGAGTTATGATAGTAGCTGTCAGGTCCCTGTTCGAATCCTATTTTTTCTTTCTATTTAATCGTCATTATCTGAATTTAACTTATATAAACTTTCTTTTTATGACAACAGTGTCCAACCGGATGATATTGGTGCCCACATCAATGTTGGACGGACCTTTAATAATCTACGTCATTATAAAGAAGCTGAAAAGGCATACATGAAAGTAAGTCCTCTAATCTTAATTCTTTAGGGAATTGGAGATCAATGTACTTTTAATAATGTATTACTGGGGAATTTCGATCTTAATTTTAGACCAGTTGAGAATACGTGGTACTGCATTAACATAACGATGTTATTTAAAAGCATCTTTACTGAATTCGCGAAATCTGTCGTTCTGTTGCCAATTTTTTCGATTTTTTTTTATTTTTTTATTTTGACTTCATATTCGGATAGAGTATCAAAACTAAGTAAAAGTTATAAGGCATACATGTCTTATTTATTCAGGAAGGTGACCAAACTGATTTTTAAAGTTGAACTCTCTGGTGGTGTAACCAGGCTCGAAGGACCAAAATGTTCCTTTTTGACCGTGTTCCCGAAAAGATAGGACATGTGTGCTTCTTAAAATTTTTACTTATTTTTTGATCCTCTATCCGAATCTGGAATCAAAATCAAAAATTCGAAAAAGATTGACAACAGAACGACCGACCTCGCAAATCCAGTAACGATGCCTTCAAATACCAAAGGTTTAATTATTATGATTGCAATTATTTATATAATAAATACTTATTGCTTAAAGGCTTAAATCATTGTAATTAATTATTCATTCAATTATAGGCGAAAGATCTCCTTCCTAAACCAAAGCCGGGAGAACCGTATCAGGCACGCATTGCACCCAGCCATTTGAACGTGTTTTTAAACTTGGCCAACCTCATTGCCAAGAATGAAACACGACTCGAAGAAGCCGATGCAGTAAGTTCAAATACCAACAACTTTTAGGGAAAGTAATATGTGATGTATTTTTATAATATTTTTATAATAATATAATAAATATAAACGAGTGTCTGGCTTTTGAGATTAAATCGGAGAATATTGTGGAAGGAGCAACACTGTAAAAATAATATGCTAAGTGCATACAAAATTTCGCAATAAACGACATTTTGTACGTTTTCCGAAAGAATAACAATACAATAGGATGGGCGATCTAAATTCTGTATTTAAAAAAAGCGTTACGTTAAAATATTAAAATAATTAGCGAGAAATTTTTTTTTTGGCTCTCCAAAGCTTTAGATTACGATTATATTCTGGAATCGACCTAGGGAACTTCGTATTACTGTATGAAAGAAATCAACGATTAAAGTTTGAGGTGGTAACTCCTTAAGATTCTTGTTCAATCCCAGGCAAAGACGTTTTTCCTTTATCAAAAATATGTAGTCACTAAATCTCAACTAAAAGATGATTTAATATGGATAAAAAACTAATTCTCCTGAACTCAGAATTCAGAACTCCAGCTCAAGCCGTGTTCACGAAGATATTCCATTTACCCAGCATGGAAGGAGAATTTTGTCTTTTTGAAGATCGTTCCATTATATCCAAATAATCTCTATGATTTTCAAAGTAATATACTAATACGATCGATAAGTTCGGAGACTGGCCTTCCTGACGGATATAATGCATTGTTATCACGTGTTACAAACAACCACCTTCAAAACAGTCTCCTTCTGCAACTATCACTTCTGCAATGCGGGTACGATTGCTGAAAACATTCCTGGAAGCCTTTGAAGAAGATTGTCTTCAAGGTGGCATTCTTGAAACGGCATTATTTGAGTTTGTTTTTCAGACGAGAGAACAGGTAAAAGTCGCATGGGGCGAGATTGGGTGAGTAAGGGGAGTGTGGAAGGTTTGACGTTCCCATTTTGGCCAGTGCAGCCTGCCCCATCGGGAGTGCCAAGAAAACACTTTCGCACGACACATTGCACCCTCATCGTACACCTAACAGAATCTAATATTTGCACGACACATAATACGTCACCGTATGCAATGTTTCTGTCGGCGATTTCCCAAACGCTGACAGAATTTGATATTTTCATGTTGTTCTTCAAACGCCATTTCTGCTTCCGACGAACGCGAACAATTACATTTTTTTGACACGCATTGTTTGAAAAACCCTTGAGTTCGGAGCTGCTTCCTTCTTACCACGTCTCCTGTACGCCACGGTCAAATATTTCCCCACTCCTCCAAGCCTGATTGGAGATATCAGCAGTCTCCGAACTTATTGATCGTATTAGTAACTCTGTATTCAGGAGAGTTAGTTTTTTGTCAATTTTACGTAGCTTTTCTCCATATTCAATTATTTTTAATTGAAATTGTCTGACTACATATTTTTATAATAAAAATATTCTCACTTTTATTAATGAAGCTTTTTTTTTTTTCTTTATCATCGGCATTAGACTAGAAAATTTTCAGATATCATGTCAAGCATGAGGAAAAGAAATATAAAACGAAGTACATTGGTTCTTCCTCACCCGTTAACTATAAAAAAGTTTATAATTAAGCAAGCACTAATATTTATCAGCTTTACGTTGAAAAGAAAATTCGCTCTAATTTATACTAAAATTACTGACAATTGGTACATTATCAGCAGAGATTATGAGTATTCGTAAATATGCACCAAAATTTCTGAAATTGGACACAGCTGACGTTTCGGTTAGAGCAAAATATAATAATACATGTAATAAAAAAGTACGTTAGGAGACGTACTTATACACAGACATATAATGGGGGAGGGGAGAGTAATTGATTAGGGAGAACAGAAAGGAGTCAATGGGAAGTCCTGGAATTGCAAGGGAAGATGATGCTGGGATAGGATAAGAACGAGGGTCAAATTTTTTGGAATTTAGAAGCCATTAAAAAGTATATTATTTTGGTTCTTTAATAATTCTTCCTTTTGTGCCTATTTTAATTTTTATTTTAGATATTTAAACATAAAGTAATTAGTTATTTCTCAAATCAAGTTAGATAATTATAACGAGATTATTCTATACTTAATACTCTTTTCCAGTTGTACCGCCAAGCCATTAGTATGAGAGCGGACTACACGCAGGCGTACATCAATAGAGGAGATGTACTCATCAAATTAAACAGGTATAAACCTTCTCCACCACTATCATTGTCATTCGAATTTAAAATTTTTTATTTCATTGATATTTTGTACTGGAGATATATGAACGGTTCAAATATTGGAAATTCATGCCTAAATTTATTTAGCTTGTAAATATTATGAAATGCTATTCGTTTTTAGTATATAATATTTAACATGAAAAAGTACTTTTTTGTAATTAACTTTATATATGTAGTCATTAAAAAACGTTCTTAATATATATTCATTTATATTTTTTATTAATTCCAATATTTCTCACCATTCATTCAGTGTCACTAAGATGTTTTAAACACGTATTATTTGAAAACATCCAGGTATGTGTAATATTTGGAATCCCAATGAGATAATATTATTCTATCCGCGTACATTTGGCATTATGGCTGGATATATCCAAATCTTGTCCTTGGTTGAAAATGAGCCATGAATAATTTCCCTAATGCTATATTCTATTAAATCATTATTAAACCCGTTGATAAACCCACGATTCTGTTCAGGGTTTCGGCTTTTGATTGCGGTTTGTAGGGATTATGATGGCAATATCGTGCAGATATCAGTGCGGCTTACGTTGTTGATATTATGCTTTATATCATTAACAAAAATCCTCTTGGAATTACATGTTCTTTCATTATCTCGTCGGATACGGACATCCTTGGCATAATGCGTTGCTACTCTCGCGTAATCCCAAGGGATTATCATGTCCAACTCTTTTTAATTGGATGTATGAACGGGGAAACATTTTAAAATTAGCAATTAAACTGGTTCAGTATACACAGTGAACCATATGAACGCAATGTTTTAATCGTTGGATGGTTAAAAATTAAATTTAGCGCGAAGTAAGTTTCAGATTCTTTAAGGAATGTAAAGATCTTAACGTACGTTTCGTTAATATTATAGCCTAGCTTTTCTAAGTAACAACTGCGCATTTACACTTTCAAGAACTATTTTTTTTTTTTTTTTTTTTTACAAGCTTGGGGTTGTATTTTTCATTTTTTCCCCCTTCCTTCCAAATCCATAAAACATTATGGCGTGTTGTTTATTTTCTGCCGTGCTATCATTCTTTGCTATGAAATTATGATTGATGATGAAGTTGATTTCAAGAGGAGCCAATTCTAACCGGCGGCTACTTTTAATGTGATTGAAGATGACAGCTCTTGCATTTTCATAAGTTCCAGGCGGAGAAGCCTTACCCCCTACCCCTTTTAATCCATCCATGTTTTGATACGTTGGGATTACAACTCCCCTCTCTTCCATCCTCTTTTCTCTTCAACCAGTTGGCATTTTGATTGATGGGATCGACCGATGGCTTTGCGAACCATGGCGCCCATTATCGAACCGACATGCTCACTAATTGCGACCAACTCTGTGCAGATAGGATTAATATAAGAAATTCTTTTCTCTTTTTTTTTCTTTTCTCCCTTTCTCGCCCCCCTTTTATCAGAACGAAAGAAGCTCAAGAAGTTTACGAAAAGGCTCTCCAGTACGACAGCAGTAATCCTGATATCTATTACAATGTAAGTACAGCAAAGAATTCGTCAATTAGCGTAAGATTTCCATATGTGCGCTTCAAACTTGATGAATGGAAATATCTAACAGTCTAATAATGGTGATCTTACAACAGTCTAATGTGTAAAGAATGCATTACACGCTCTAAAATAGAACAATTTTAAAAAAAATTCATTATTTAACAAAAAAATAAGAAATTTTGGTACCAATATTTCAACTTATACAATATCTTTTTTTATAGGTTTTTACTACAGTAACTGATATTTGTTATACTGAGATGCTTTTATAACTTAATAATATATAACAAATAATTATATATAACACTTTTATTTAATTATTATTCTTGAATTAGTTCAAAACTGACCTGGACTTTTTTTATTTTTACTTTTAATTTTGTTTTTTCCCCTATTTTGATGAATTTTTTGTAACGAAATTTGGCAATTCTCTGGATGAAAACGTTGTCATCTTAAATGTTTTTTGTGTGTGACTTAAAAAGGAAAGAACCGAATGACTTCATTGTTGTTTACTGGATGGACTGTATGGCCCTCAGGATGAGGAAAAACATAAAAAAATTAATACACAGTTGGAGACGGCAAATTTAAAAACTCTAGTTTATAAACTCGGCAAAATTTAGATTTAAGAAACGTGTTAAAATTTCGATAGAATTTTGAATTTGGTTATTTTGATTGGAATGTAAAATGTCATAGAGATTTTGATAAATCAAAATTTAAATAATTTAATTTTAATTTAACATTAAATTTTAGTTTTCTTGTTTCTTTTTGTTTTTGAAGTTCATTGTTATATATCACAAAAATTATAATAAATTCCACCTCAACGTTTCAATTTCGTTAATGGACAAAAGCCCTTCAGTTGTTTTTCAAACTTACTATCCTTTTTTGTCAATATACTTTTTCCAACGTATTAGAAGCTTCTTCATCGCCGGAAAAATTTCGTAGAAGTCTTTCGTCTGTTATCAGAATGATTATTTTTCATCTCCTCGTTCGATCCGAACTTCCAAAAACTTCCTTCAGTGTTCAAAACAGGTGGTAGTCGCATGAGACATATCGGGACTGTAAGAAATGGTAAAATGTCCCATCAATCTTGTGCTATCTCATCATTTGCACAGACCTTGTAATGGATGATTGTATTGCTCCGTATGAACTCATTTGCCCGCGTCGATACAGCACATGCTGGTCTTGCCTTGTATTGTCATTTTCGATGTGCTGTCTGGCCTCTTTAAACGACTCAAACGCAACGATTGGGATAGACTAATTTCACCAAACTGTTCTTGAAATATACGATTAATTTCACTTCCATTCGCAACTTCTTTGCTGAGAAATTTACTAAATATTCGTTGTTCAACTGAAGTGGGCATAGACACTCCGTCACCGTTTTGTTTTTGCAATGTGCTTGGTTGTTAATGGCAATGAAAAATATCACCTTCAGTGTGCACGAGATATTAAGAATTTATTTAAGAGCAGAAGTCCTACGAAAAGTCCAGGCCAAATTTGAGCATTGCATTAATTTCCATTTCATCGTTAATTACGATGAATTCTGTTAATTCATCAAAAGTGGATAAAACCATCGAAGACAAGACGCATTTTAAAGATAAAATGATGTCACTTTTATCCTGAAATTTTTAAATTTGGAAAAGGGATAAATAAGGCAAAAAGGAGTAGCAAAAAGTAACTTAATTCCATGGCTTATTCCAAGTAGCAATTTTAATTCAGTATATCAAAATCTCACTATAAATAATTCATGGAGAATCCGTTATTTTTGGAACCTATTCGAAGTCACGTTATTCGTTTAAACCATTCCAACATCCTGCCTACCTTCAAAGAATTCTTATGGCTAACATCGTCATCATATCAAGAATGCATTTTACAGCTTAAGGCTTGACGTAAATGGCTATGGCTGCTATCGATCGGATTTTTTTTTGCCTTCTAAGATTTCTTTTGCAGGCCAACCGATCAAAATAACCTTCCCATCTTCCCCCGCTCGGTCTCAAACTCGTTAAGCATTGAATTTGCATACATTTAAGTATGACAGCGGTGCCTAGGCATCAATGATAAGCATAATTCTTTGAATTCCAGTTGGTATTGGGTTTGTTGTGGACATTGCTAACACTTATATTAAAAGTTTGAAAGCATTTCTAGCAGAATAATGCTTCGTAAGAGTTCATCATAGCATGCAAATGACACATGGGTTTTTCGTGGACTGCGATAATATGATTTATTCTCAATACTTTCACAACATTCTTTGAATGATTGTGCATTCGAGCAATGAAGACTTTATCAGATAAGACTTCATGTGAAATACTCAAAAAATTTTTCCTGTTCGCACTATCTGAAAGAAATCGGTGTTCCAATCTAACTTTTTTTTCTACACTGCATTAAGTAACAAATTGCTCTTTAATACTGCTTGCAGAAGGAATTCAACGAATTATAAACTGATAATAATTAAATTGGTAGATTCATGAATATTTTCCCCTGCGTATATTTTTTCCCATAGCATTTCAGTACATATCTGATTTGAAAAAAACTTCATATATTTCTTTGAGCGAAATATTACCAATGAATGATGAATTGCATGTTAACAAATACATGTCAAAGGATAATACATGTCAAGTGTAATACGGTAGGATTCGGTTTATATCAGTCAACTTATAATCACATACACTTACCGTCTCACTGTTTACATCTCGCTTAACTTTACTATGGAATATATTCATATACAGGGTATTTACCAAACTCCGTGTACAAACTTTTAGGAGTGATAGAGGACCTTATTATATATATATTTTGCCAATAACCTGGGGGTCGTAAATGAATCCTCGATACAAAAAAAAATTAGCCGCTGTAATTATGATAGAGGATCGTCCTGAAAATCATGCAAGCCATATCACGAGAAAAAGGCCACATTTCCGTGAAAGAACCTGGATGCTTCACGACGATAATGCACGGCCGTACATCGCAGATGCTAAATGTCTCTTAAAATATAACATTGTGTGTGTGTCTCTCACCCTCTCCATAACCTAGATTTAGTCCCGTGCGACTTCTTCATTTGTGAAGAAACACCTTCGTGGGAGGCGTTTTCCATCGTCAAAAGCAGTGGTGAAGTCTGAGGAGGCGATTCTGAAGGACCTATACAAAAATGGTTTCCAGCATGTCTTTGAAGAATGGCAGAATCGCTGGGACAAGTGCATTGCATTCAACGGGGACTACTTTGAGAAGGATCATCACAAATATGAGGATGAATAAAGATGTGTTCTTAGGGGGGGGGGGAGTAAGATCATGCTTTATTAAACAGCCCTCGTAGTAAACGAAATTGACTCTTTGTGGCAATAATGAAGCGAACGAAACAATTTAATACGATATAATCAATGCGTGTCTATTTTAGAAGACGGAGAATGTGTGTCAAAACGATGGAATCGATTAAGTACAGGGTGTTTCTAAATTATCTCCAGTATTATACATGTTTATTACTCAAAAACTATTACAGATTTTAACGTGATTTTTATTCACAAATAAAAACTCAAAAAGTTTCTTAGCCTCGCATGAGTTGATAATGAAACACGCGGTTGGCGCGTGGTACCATTGTTGGGGCGTTGTTCCATTTTTCGCCAGACGCAGTAAACAATGGCGAGTGTTCAAGAAAAAGCTCAATGCGTGTTATGGCTTGCGGAATTTAAGTCAGTGAATACAGTTCAGAGAATGTTCAAAACAAAGTTTAAAAAGAGTCCTCTAAATCATAAGTCAATTAAACTATGGCATACAAAATAAACACAGCCAGCCTGTTACACAAAAAAGGTGCTGGTAGACTTTCAGTGACACCACAGAGAGTAGAAAAGGTCAGGGAGGCGTTCGAACGTAATCCCCGTAAATCACTTCGCCAAGCGGCTCGTCAGCTGGATATGCCAATGACATCCGTACATAAAATAGTGAAGCACCGCCTACAAAATCCAGATGATGCATGAGCTGAAGCCAGATGACCGACCGAAGCGCAAGAAGCTTGCTGTGGATATGCTTCAAAAAATCGACAATGATCCCATCTTCCTTGAGGACATTTTGTTTTCTGATGAGGCAACATTCCATACTTCCGGAGCAGTACACCGACACAACTGCCGCATTTGGGGTTCACAAAATCCCCACGTTCTAAGGAAGCATATACGCGACAGCCCAAAGGTTAATGTTTGTGGCGATTTAATGCATGATCGAGTAATCGGACCTTTCTTTTTCAGCGTAACAGCTCTTGCAACTTCCTCCAGCCTGAGATGTCTCATTTTGTCTCAGTTAAACGTCCGAATACTGTATCAGAGCTTTAACTTGCAAATTAATGCTTGAAGACCATGTGACCTTGGGCATATGGTTATGACCATTCTGTTTTTAAGGGGTCCCATTAACGCTGCAACCTATCTAGATATGCTGGAGAACTACCTGATTCCACAGGTGGAAGAACTACAGCCCAACATAGTCTACCGACAAGATGGAGCACCACCTCACTAGGGCCTGCAAGTTAGGCAGTGCCTTGATACGATCTTTCCAGGACGATGGATTGGAAGGGATGGACCAATCCCTTGGCCCCCTCGCTCACCTAATGCGAACCCTCTGGATTTTTTCTTCTGGGGATATGTATGATATG
Organism: Rhysida immarginata; assembly: GCA_023313115.1. NCBI lineage: Eukaryota > Metazoa > Arthropoda > Chilopoda > Scolopendromorpha > Scolopendridae > Rhysida > Rhysida immarginata. The sequence goes on from JAHWFO010015474.1 coordinate 5,614,467, forward strand.
TATAATACGGGAGATAATTTAGAAACGTCCTGTATATCTATTGTTGATTGATAAAACCGAACGATTAACTTAATTCTAGTTGATGCGCAGTTTTGCTGCAAACCAAAGATGTCAAAAGAAAGGTGAATTCAACTCAAAACTAAATTTTTGCTAATTTATCACGCAGAAAGTACTTTAGATAGCTGTTTTTGACAGATCCGGCCCTGTTTGTAGCTTGGCAAGAGCAAGTTCGAATGCAGTTTAATTTCCTTTTACTGGGTCTTTCGAATTTAGAAAAAGCGAATGAGGGTCTAATAATCACTTGAGAAAATTGTCGGAATACATTCCTATGGTATCGTCTACTTATATGTGGAGCTTCGGATCTATCTGTCTTTGAACTAGATTGTCTCTCGTATTTGAACATTTAAACCTCTTTAAGAACAGACTCTCCAAAGGTTTCAGCAGACGAATTGTTCAGACGAAAGCAAAATTTCAACGAAGCGTATTGTTCGCCGCGTTTTACTCCCATGGTTGCTGCAGGCGGAAACGAACATGTTTGCTTGCACAGCTGTCAGAGGCTCACAGCGGAAGCCAAAGCAATGGAATTAATATTCAATGTAAGATAAAATTAAAGTTGAGTACAAAAAATTACGCGAATAAAAAAATTATGATCATTCTTTATCGTACAGCAAAATCCTAGTGTATTTCTTATCGCTCATATTACGAATAAATAATTATATTTACAGTAATTTACATAAATAATTTTTAAAGATTTCTTTATGAATTAACAATTTAAAATCAAATAGAGACTAACAAAAAATTATATAATGCAAATAAGAGTATGAACTCTTTCTTTTATTTCTAAACTAGCTGTTGCCCGCGAAATCGTCTGCGTGGATGTTTAAACAAAAACAAACTACGTATCCAAATCAACAATACAAATTCGATAGGCTCAACCGATATAATCAGTTAATCACAGCAAGCAAAGTAGCAAGTCGTAGTATTTGCTGGAATTACGATACACTCAGTTCAACCAAAGGAAATAATCCACACGAATTTAATACTTTATATTACATTTCATGCTAATGTTTTGTTTTAATAGCTTTTTTAATTATAACTATTTAAATTTAATAATCTTAATAATGTTAACTTTAAATTTAATATTAAATTATTAAAAATAAATTAATATTGAAACGGTAAAACTTACGAGTAAAATTCAAGTGTGGATTATTTCCCTTTGATGACTGTACTTTCACGGTAAACCAAACGATAGCGCGTTTTAATTAGAGTCCCTGTATAAAGAGTTTTAATTTGCTTATATCGCCATCTGTTGTTTGTTTTGTGAATTAAAGTATACCTTGCCCGCATATCAGCTTGTAAGAGAGTTTAGCCTAGAACTCTGCTTCTAGATGACGTATCACGATAAATCATACACCATTTTTATGCATTAACCGCGTTAATTTTCGTGTAGTAGCTTTTTGCGTGATGAGGTAACCAACAAACATACAGACAGACAAAAATTCTAAAACTGATTGTTTTGGCTTCTGTTAGTAAGACTTATCGCGTAAGATTTTCTAAAAAATTTTCTATATACAGACACCGAGTCGGCTACAGCTTTATTATAGGTATAGATAGATATTTACTTATATGGAACATTTTTAAACATCTTACGTAATAGTCTTAAGTACAAAGGTCACTTAAGTAAAGCAAAGACGCCTTTTGAAGGGTTCAGAGCTTTTGCCTACATGATAATGATTTTTAAACTATTTAAACATTAAGTGAATTTATAACTATATCTAATATTGCACAATAAAAATAATTGAAACCTGGATCCTGTGATTGATACCCTCTAGAAAGAAATTTATGTAGTCTCATTAATTAAACCTTGGGTGCAACTATTCAGAGAATTTTCTATACTAAATATTCCGAAAGAGGAGTTGCTTCGATCCGATGCGGATAAAATCGATAATGCATTTATCACAGGGGTCGCGTTTCGAGTACGATGCTTAGCAATTATTTTAGCCTCCGATAGATGGCGATCGTTACAGCATTGTTTTCAAAGTAATCGAATTCGGGAAACATTCGTTGAATTCCTCATAAAACTGGATAAGTCGTTAATAAAACATTACTACCTGTTTCGAATACCATTAGACTGTGAAAGATTGAAATATTTCATCGCTGAATTGGACGCATGCAAGTAGTTTTTAAATGCTCTGTTGTTTATATTTATTTATTTTTTTAAAGATATAAATAAAGATTTGTTTTCGGAAATTAATATATTTATGTGTCACTTTCTTTTTCAGCTGGGTGTAGTATTCTTGGAACAAGGAAAGACGCCCGAAGCTTTGGCTTACTTGGACAAAGCTCTTGAATTCGATCCGGATCATGAGGTTAATCCCATCTCCTTCTCTAAATGCATTCTTCCGAATTAAATTCCTTCTTATTTTTCGGAGTTTTTTTTTTTTATTTAAGAAAGAAGATTTGTTTTTTAAAATCGGTTTTCACTTCTACATTAATTCTTTAGAATCGCTTTTGAATCGATTTTTCTGTGCATTAACGAAAGAGAATTTCAATAATTTGAACTCCTAAAAGCAAGACGGCGAAGCTTCGAAGGAATATTTTTAAAAAAGAATAAATCGATTAAATTAAAAGTTTAAAGGAGAAAAGGCGCATATTTAAAATAAAAATTTATTTTGAACAGTATTCTGAATATTCAAGATGCTATTAACTATTTTTATAATTACGATATAATGTTATAAATAGTTACTTCATTTCCAGTTTTGAACTAAATCACGTTTGTACCACTTTATGTCGGCGTTTCATTAACTGTTTTAAAAGCTCTATATCAACAAGATTACAATGATGGATTCAGTTTGGTTTTGTATTTTGAAATTTAAAAAAAAAATCAGTCCTTATTTCATTATCAAATACATTATTCAGTGATCAATTTCTTAAGACCACCTACATGTACAGTTCATTCCAAAAGCGTTTTCACTTGCTTGGCAGCAGTTGAGCTAAGCGAAGTTGATAGGTTATAAAGTTTAGTAGTTTGAATGAACATCGTAGAAATTTAAAATGGACTTGGCCGTCCAGAGTGGCAATAGGGATAAGGTTTGTGACTGGTGTGGGCGAATTACAGTATTTTTAACTGAAAAGATTAATCGCTGCTTTTTATTTCAGTAAGAGAGACTTTGCAGATGAAATATTTAACGCACTTAATAAAAACAAAGCAATAAATATTTAAGAATTTCTCAAGAATGTTCGATGAGGGTTTATCCTACGCCAAAATTATTGATGAAAATAGGAACGAAAATTCCACAGCCTGAATTCGAACCGGGAACCTATTTAGTTTATTTATTTATTTTTTTCTGTATTTCGAACATTGATATTTTTACTTATTGCTTTTTAAATTCTCTATATTTTGATACCGAAATTGCTCATGCCGCCATATATTATGCTTATATTTTATAAGATCACGAAAGCCATTACAAAATACCCTATAGTATGCTGCATAAATAAAGGGTGATTCAAAAAGCACGCCGGTTTTGATATATCATATTATGAGGTTTATTTTTACAAAACAAACAAACAAAATACATAAACATGTTCATCTCACCTTCCCATTTCATGCATGAAATAGGATGTCGGGCATATGACCTCCTCTACTGCGCTGGCAGGCAAGAACTCTGTCCATGAAATTCACTATGACTGCCCGACAAGTTTTCACTTGGATGTCGGCGACAACTCGTCTAATTTCCTCCCTTTAAGTCACGGATGTTTCGGGGTTTGTTGGCATTGACCTCAACGACTTAGGATGACCCCAAAGAAAAAAGTCACAAGGAGTGAGGTCACATGACCTTGGTGGCCATTGATGATCAGCATTACGCGAAATGGGGCGATCTGGGAACCGCTCATGGAGCAACTGAATTGTTTCGCGGGCACACTGACTGGTGGCACCATCCTGCTGAAACTACAACTCTTCAATGTCCTTTCCAATCAAATGAGGCCACAAAAACTGTCGTATCATCGCAGTGAACCGGTCTCCATTGACTGTTACAACTTGTCCTGCCTCATCTTCGAAAAAATAAGGGCCCATGACGCCGCCCGCCCAAAAGCCACACCAAACTGTCACGCGTTGTGGATGCATTTCCCTTTCGTGGATTATCAATGGCAAGATCATGTGACCTCACTCCTTGTGACTTTTTTCTTTGGGGGTCATCTTAAGTCGTTGGCGTAAGCCAACAAACCCCGAAACATCCGTGACTTGAAGGAGGAAATTAGACAAGTTGTCGCCGACATGTAAGCGGAAACCTGTCGGGCAGCCATAGTAAATTTCACGGACAGAGTTCTTGCCTGCCAGCGCAGTAGAGGAGGTCATATGTCCGACATCCTATTTCATACATGAAATGGGAAGGTGAGATGAACATGTTTATGTATTTTGTTTGTTTGTTTTGTAAAAATAAACCTCATAATATATCAAAACCAGCATGCTTTTTGAATCGTCCTTTATTTGCTTTTTTCATATATTAGATACGGTATTGTTAAATGTATAACATATACAGGGTGTTTCAAAAGGTATAATCCAAACTTTACGCACAGGTAGGAGGCATGAAGGTGAACAGATTCTGTTAATACCTGAGGGGTCGGAACTCAACCATTGCCAAGGTAACATTAGAGAGGGGAGCAGTAATCAGAGTGCACATGAAAACACATGAGTAAGTATGTACTATGCACACGTTTATTATGGAACTGCGAATCCACTACAAAAGATTTCAAAATGTGAGCTAGCCATGGCCTCACATGTATGGCATCGGCGCAACATGGACTCCCGTATGCGGCCAAAGATTCCGGGCATTTCTCTGATGTCATATGAAACATTCAATGCTTGTCACAGGTGTTCGGTACACAACTGATTTCATGTGGCCCCAAAAAAAAGAAATCCAGAGGATTGAGATCTGGTGACCTAGGAGGCCAGGCCACAGGTCCACCTCTTCCTATCCAGTGATTGCCAAATGTTGCATGAAGGTAATTGCGCACATCACGGCTAAAATGAGCGGACACTCAATCATGTTGGTACCACATTTGCATGCGAATTGCCAAGGGCACATCCTCCAAAAGCACTTGTGTTCCTTGCCAAAGAACTGCAACCTGTTTGTGTTGTGCCATCATTTGCATGCTTTATCACTTGTCATATGCTCCCCCATTAACTTGACAATGGTTGAGTTCCAACCCCTCATATATTAACAGAATCTGTTCACCTTACTGCCTCCTAGCTGTGTGTGAAGTTTGGATTATACATTTTGAAACGCCCTGTATAATGTTCTTTCCCGCCATGGATGAATATATAACTTTGTTTGCGATATGTGATTTTTTTTAAGTATAAACCCAGGAGATATTTTATTTCAAAAGATTGGTAGCTATTCCCTATGAAATACCAAAATAGATTTATACTTTATATATTATTATTTTGTTAAATCTGCAGCCAACTTAAAATTAATTTTCCACTTTACTCATTATTTTATGAAAAACATCTAATGATTTAATTCGTGTATTCGCTATTTTATTGTTGAGCGTGATTTGCCAACTTATCGCTTACTTCCTCGTGTAGTTTTCACGTTATTATAGTGCATTGGTGCTAAAATAATAATAATATACATTGAATTATTAATAATAAAAAAAAAACTTTCCTAATAAAGGCTCAAAATCAGATTTCAATTAAAACAGTTTGACGTTACTCATTATGCCTCCCTATCCCTGTTGCTAAGAAACAATGAATGGCATCTTCCAACATATCGGCCTCGGTGGCTCAGTGGTTGCGTGATCGCCTCTGATGCCCGAGTACGCGGGTTCGACCCCGGCCGAGGACGACGAGGATTTTTTCAGGGGGAAAATCCTGAGATCACGCACTTCCTTCGGAAGGGAAGTAAAGCCGTTGTTCCCGTGTAGTCGTTTGCCGGCTGCATGTTAAAGAACCCTTGCGAGGCAAAATTTGCGGCCCCTATAACGCCGTCCTGAAATGACCATGGCAGTTGAAAAGGACGTTAATACCAAACAAAACAAACCAAACCAAACCAGCATCTTCCAACGTGATTTGAACTCTACTTCTTTCCTGAAACGCTTTACTGTATTGCAAGGAAGCCGAACAACATTCATCTAAGTGAAAACACTTTAGGAATAGACTGTACTCAGTACATCGTCGGACCACTTTTTACCATCATTATTGCTTCCAATGTACGATTTGGTAATATCATACAATAACAATTTTCTGTACAATACATGGCAACTCTGAAAAAGTTTTTTTGTTTTTTTGTTAATTCAGTAATACATGTCGACAAGTGTCACAGAGCACGTTAAACTGAATGAACTGAAATCGCGACCCAAGAGAACAAAGTAGTTTGGAAACCAAGCAAATACTGTGGATAAACATTATAATAAGTCATATAAAACCTCTTGTAGGTCCGATTGAGTATCCAGTTCGGATATAACTTCCTATGACTTTTTTCTTAGCTTTCTTAAGAAGATCATCTACAAAATGATGGGTTCGTCCGATTGCCGAGAGCGTTGGAGTTCTAAGTTCAAATCTGCCGGGTCGCAAGTTCAAATCCCACTTTGGACACGGATGTTTGTTTGCCTCGCAAATGAGTAGAGATAATAGCTATGTGAAATTGTCCCAGGAATTGTAAAGATGAATGGGGCGCAAAATCACCTAATGTGGACGCTCCGATTACCTTAAAATTTAGGTTGCCAAATAAAGTTATTGAAGGTTCCTGTCTTTTGTTGTTCAGTTATAAAGTTGTATACTTATTTTATGCACAATTTGTATTCAAGATTTGTACAAGAGTCAAAAAGAATGTTACACCTCTAAACATCCATTGCGGATAAAATATTTATGATAGAGGACTGGGCAAAGCACCAGTAGAAAGAAAAACTCACAAAGTTTAATTTCCATTAAAACGATTCAATATGAGAGCCACGTGAAAACGTCAAATATCCTAACGATAGTCCATTTTTTGCCATACACGCGACAGTTTAAATGCACTTAGATTAAATTAGCAGAACGCCAAGATTATTTAAATGAATTAAGTAATTGAATGAGCTCATGAGATTTAATTTTTTGTACATAATTTTTATATAGAATTCTTTGGTATCGAAGCGTTGACAGGTTAATTTAATGGAAAGAAACTTAATTAAACACTCAAAAAAATTTTTTTTAAAAAAAGCACTAAATAAATAAAAAGTAACAGCGTGAAAAGATTTGCTCTATTGACTTTGTAAGAGTAAACTTAAAATTTCCAAAAAGTCGCAGTTAATGTTGTGAGGTCTAACCTCTTTTTTTCTCCGCAGTTGATTCTACACTTAGGCGTTTTGTGCCGTTCTCAATATTGCTCTAAAAGCGGCGAACATTATTCGATGAGCCCCAACAGTTTCGAAAACGACTTTAATCAGAGCGTAAATCATTAAAAAAGCGGTTCGGGCTGAGGATTAACTTTTGACAACTATTATCTTAATTGATTTGCGGTTGTCAAATGGGTTCCTCGCCTCCTTTTTTTGCTTTTCCCTCCTCATCTGTTCTTTTTTTTTTCTTTCCTTTTTAGCAAGCTCTGATGAACTCGGCCATCTTGATCCAGGAGAGTGGGAATTCTCAGCTTCGAAAAGTGGCGTATGAGAGGTAATGAGCCGTAAGATACCGATAAAACATATTTATAGCCCAGAGGATTGGTCCACAGAGGGTTTTCTCGTGGTGGAATTTTTTTTTTTTCCTTCCTCCTTCCTCTTCTTTCCCCCCCTGCAAACTTAAATATGCATCGGAAGAAATGCTGTTGAGGAGGAACAACCAACGCCTTATCAAACTGCTGAATCGCATGGCCGAGGAAATGGTTGCATCAGCAACTATGCCCATTCATTGGTTATAATTTAATAATATGGAAGCTAAAAAAGATATTTAGATCGGGGGGAAGTGTTTATTGGTTGGTTAGAATTCTTTTTTTTTTTCAGAATAGTTTGTTAATAATTTTTTTTTTTAATTTCAAGCGATTGCATGTGATTCTGTAAGATTAGTTCTGCTTGCGTAAAAGGGTCATTAGAAAGAGAACGAGACCGTTTATTATTTGGCTGTACTCCTTTGAGGTTTAAATGGCATCTTTACCTCTAATTATTCTGAGAATTTATACTGAAGGGCTTTATCTGATAAGGACATAGAGTTGCATTTAATGGGTTCCTTATCTTCCATAAATTTAATTCTCTTTTTAAATTGCGGTATTTTAATCCCGTATAAATTTGAATGACTTTTAGCGCTCATCGGACTTTAAATTTTTCGTGGAATCCAATGCAATACTTGGCAAACAGATATATGTAATATGGATAATTTGCATAGCATACGAGTTATTTTTAAAAACGCAGAATATAGAATTTATTTTTTAAAAAATTGACCATAGTTTAGTGGCCGACGTTTTACGAAAGTTGCCTACCGAAGCGAGAAATTTTGCTTACGAAACAAGTCTTTCACGTAATATATACATTTTTACGTAACTTTTTTTTTCGCTAAGAAATAGCTGGCAAACTACTTTACTTTTTTCGAAGGAAAATACATATATCTCAAAGAATTTCCCCACCGTCCTTAGCACACTTTGAACCTGCGACCTCGAACTGAAGTCTCTAAAAATTATAAAAAAAAAAAAGTTTAACGAAAAAAATTTAACTTTTAAAACGCTAGCCTAAAAGTGCTGTTGAAACACTTAAAAAATTGCCTTTCTTATAGGAATAAAGCCCCTTACGAAATGAGCTGGTTGTCTTGTTTCTTCCGCATTGCTTGTACGTGACTTTTTGACTTGAACGCATTCCTTTATTCTTCCCTGATGGGAACGTTCTTGACTTTGAATACGAATTTAGTCACAGTAACTTAATTACAGAGGCCCATTCTAGAATATATAACAGCTGACGAAACAGCTGAAATTTTCTATTTTCTAAATACCTACATTATCGAAAGTATTTAGGTATTGTCAGGACACTATACTAATCAATATATATATACCAATATTCTAACCTCTGGTATGTCGGCCTTTGGCCTGCAGAACTTTCTGGATCCTTTGTGAAGTACTCTCCACTAATTTCTTTAGACATTAGCTGGATATTTGTTTTCATTCCTAACGCTTTGGGAGAAATAATTTTATCATGGCAATAATAATTATCCGGCCCACCATTTGCTTGTATCTTACAGACTTTCAAACAATTTCCGAATCTCATGTTCGTCCTGCAAATCTATTTGCAACGGATAGAGCGAAGACCCATTGTCTTTCCATTTTATCCTTTGGAATTATGATCAGCACTCTGAGCAGTCACTCGAAGAATTCTACCTCATTTTCAAGAATGAAAATGTGGCAAGGAGCTCGATCGTGTTGGAAGAGATCGATCATTACCATAACAAAGCTATACCATTGGTGAAATTGGTAGTAACTTTACAGTATAACATAGGGACGACAGAGATTCCAACTAGTTTCGCCTTTTATTCCCAGCTTTATCAAGG
>JAHWFO010015474.1:5624368-5669444 GCA_023313115.1 Rhysida immarginata
GGACCCACGTTCATATGAACTTTTTTGCTTAGAATCATCCATACTATCTCCCCTCCAAGTTTGTACATGACGTTCCGGTACACCCTGTATAGTGCAGATAGTTTCGTTTTTCCTAGCCCATAGTTCTTAAGTACAGCTTGTTTTAATTTATTCATTAAGTTACTCGCTTAAGATCCTATATCACCACGAATATTTAAATTAATTTCTATTCGTAAACTGAATTAGATTTATTATGAGTTACTCAAGAGAATTTCCCCCTTTATCAGGCTGTTGAAACTGATGAAGAAGGATCCACGCAACGAGAGGATTTACTTTAATCTTGGTATGTTAGCGATGGATGACAAGGATTACCTTAACGCTGAAAAATGGTTTAAAACCTCTATTCAGGTAAAAATATGTTGAAAAGAGAATGGGGAGGAATGATAATGCAATACATCAAAATGATTTCTGGAAATAATTAAGCCTTTGTTTCATGTTGTTTTGATTTTTTTCCCCTTTGTTAGCTGAAACAAGACTTTCGTAGTGCTTTGTTCAATCTCGCGCTTCTGCTGTCCGATGCCCAACGGCCTCTGGAAGCGGCGCCCTTTCTCAATCAACTATTAAAAGTGAGCTCGTGTTTTAGTTATTTGCTTATTTGAAAATTAAAATATTGATATTAATTTGTAGGTTATTTCACAAATGTTTCTAATTCCTGGCTGGCTTTTCTTTTTTGACGAAACCATCTCTCACCAAAATAAAGAAAAGCCGTCCAGGAATTAGAAACATTTGTGAATTAAGTGTTGCGAATAAAACTCGACCTCAACACATTTCAAAGTCAACTTTTTCGAAACGTATGCAGTCTATTAAAAAATTCTAAGAACATATTCATCTTATTCTGTCTCTAGGAAACAAACCATCCAAATAGCGGAGCATTTACGCCTCTGTATATGGAACCCGGAAACCATATTCCGGAAATATATTTCTCGTCACTTATACGCCTCTTTTTTTCTTTTAAAGAAATAAGTTAACGTTTGTAGTTGCTGCTAGAGGAAAAAGAAAGTTTCTCCGCTAAAACTCAGATTTTAAGCAAGAGCCCTCATTTCCTGTTTGAGAAATACTAATTCACATGTTTTCTGATATCTGGCCCGCCTAAGCAAAGGCAAAAGAATTTCGCGGAAGTAGAAGGGTTTCATTTAAAAAGACTTATTTGGTACATTTAGATTAATGGATCCCTCAACAGCCGAGGTCATTTGGAGGCGGCGGTCACGACCGGAAATTTCGCTTACTCGAACCGTCAAGTTAATGATCAGTTTATTTGACGGAATCCGCGTATTTACGAAAAAGCGTGACCACCAAATATTTCCTTTGAAAAAAGTTCACCACCATCTACGAAGTTTGAACTCGCAACTCAGCATCTGCATTTATTTTAAACAGCCAGAGAAATAAAAACGCCTAAAAAGCATTTTTCATTAACCACGTTTTCAGGCGAAATTGTTAAGGCATTCTCTTCTTGGAATTTATTATTCTTTTTTTTATTTTCGGTATCTGCATATCTAGTGTAAATGTCTGCTTATGTTTTCAAAAATAATGGATTTTACCAATTTTTATATTTCCTCATAAAAAATTACGTTATTATATGCATTATTAAGTAGCAAAACATAGAGCTGCACGTTTTATTTCACATGTCCGTCTGCTGTATCGTTCATATTTTCGAAACTTCTTGATTAAATTCTGCGCTTTAGGTAATCCTTCATTGTTCAGTTTAGCCCGGATTGGCTCACTGATATCGGTCCGAACATACGGTATATACAGGGTAGCCACCAAAATCCTAAAAAAAAATTCCCCCCGACGCATTACTTAATAGGATTTTAGTCATTCCAAAACGCAAACATATACACATTTATAAAAAATCTAAATAAAATCTTGTAAACATTCCAATGAGGAGCTTTAGTTGTGAAGCAGAAACACATTTATTAACAAGAAATTAATCCGCCCGAACAGGGTAAGTAGCGATCATCTAGTGTTACCCCTTCCCCACTTCAAGTTTTGTAACCAAAAAATTGATTTTCTCGAACGTAGTATATAAAAAATGTAAAAGAGCTCGATCTTCTTTCCTTCCTTATCATTTCTGAACGTATGACATATCACATGCCATATGTTCCCTTAGTTCTAAAGACCATGTGATTGCCACCCCCGCAACACCCACCCCACTGGAACAATTGGGCCTAAACTTCATAGTAATGTAGATCTTGCCTAGAAGAATCTGGATATTGAATTTCACTCCTTTACTTACCTAAATAGCACACAGATCTTTTGTCCCCTCTGACTCCCACCCCAGTGCACCAATGAAAAGCCAACTAAATAGTGAAGGACGGACGGACATTGTAAAAACCAACAAGAAGTTAATTCTCCCGAGGAAGGTATAGGAAAGTAACGGAAGCCCCGAGATCATCTATTTTTACCCTTTTATCTCACTTTTTAACCCCCCTCCCCAATTTTTCAAATCGAAAAATTGATTTTTCTCGAACGTAGTATTTAGAAAGTGTAAAAAAAGTTCTATCTTCTTTCGTTTCTCATCATTTCCGATCGAAAGATATATCACATGCCATATCTCTCTTGCCATAGTTCTAAAGACCACCCACACAATTCCGACCCCAATGGGACAATTTGGCCCAAACTTCATAGTAATGTTGACCATAGAGGAATCTGCATACCGAATTTCACTCCTTTATATGCATAAATACGCGTAGACCTGTTGGTCCCCTCTAATTTCCGCCCCCGAGACTCTGACCCCAGTGGGCCAATCAAAACCTAACTAAATAGTGAAGATAGTAAGCTACATTCCGAATTTCAACCTTCTACCTCAAAAAATGCGGAAATTATGAAGGGGACAGACGGAAAATAATAATTAGCTCGATTCCTCTGCTATTTAATAATATAGATTATGAGCACTTGAGCAATGGTGCGTCGACAAGCGATTTCACGTGCGCATGCCGATGTCAATAATGCCTAAAAGATGAACAGAAAGTAAAAATATATTCATTCTTAACAAATCGATTGTTATATGACACGCCATTATCTTGGTATTCTTTACAGTCACTGTTTTAGCACATGAATTCGACTTGAAAGGGTCCACGAAAAATTCTGAAAAGTTGATAAGGCCGAGCTAAGACCTTGGTCATATTTCTGAAAACAGAATTTGAAAAAGTTAATCCGTTTTCAAGTTATCGTGCGCACGGCGGAGGCCGGATAAACGTACAGACCAAGGGCGCATTCTTATAAGTAGCTTTTTGCTAAAGCTCCTAATAATAAATAAGAATTAAGATAATAATATTGTTAAGAAATGAAAACTTATTCACCTGAGATACAAAATGAAAGGCATATTTAAAATTTTAGTCCAAAGACTCGATCTGTTCATCTTACAACCTGTAATTCTGTTAGCATCTTTAATTTTGGCTTGCAATTCACGCTTTTCTTTATCAACACGTTTCCGTTTTGCATCTTTTATCTCTTTTGGCATTCAGTTTCTTCCTGAAAATGATCACGTGCATTTCTGAAAGGTTTTAATTTTGTTATCTCCATCTTATCAATACCATCCCTCTCCTCGGCATTTTCTCTGAGGTGTGAGCAAGAAAACTCGTATTTTCCACAATACATTCAGCATTCACAGAAAAATTCTTTCTGCAATGATTTTTCGATTGAAAAATGGAAAAATTCTGCGACCTGGATTCGAACCAGGAACCTCTACCAATTGGGCTATCGCAGACACCTGGACAGCCAAGCTGTCTCAAGGTGTCTTAAAGACAACCAAATTGTCACGATGGTTTGGAGTGGAGGAATTCTCGATCTGCGGGCCAGGTTCCCATCTCCCATTGGGCTTTCAACCGTGACAACTTGGTTGTCTTTAAGACAACTTGAGACAGCTTGGCTGTCCAGGTGTCTGTGATAGCCCAATTGGTAGAGGCGTCAGCCATGATAGTCGAGGTTCCTGGTTCGAATCCAGGTCGCAGAATTTTTCCTTCCATTTTTCAATCGAAAAATCATTACCTATGCTTGGAGAGCATCTCCAGTTAATAATTATTATTATTTAACTCTTTCTGCAGTTGCCTATCATGGAATAATATAACCATCAGTTAAGAGATTTTTCCAGATAATGTCTCTCCAAAAATGAACATTACGCATATTCAATCGAAAATATTTTTCCAGCTCTTCTTTCACAAAATTCGCTAAAACCCCTATCTCACTGGCCTGTCAGCTCTCTACTTATCCAGTTATTGTCCACCAGGACAGTTAACAAATTCTTCATGCACAAATTGCGAATTTCAATTATGGTGGTAACAGTTGGCTCCCCGTATGCCACCGCTTTTGGTTAAAAAAAACTGATAAGCATCCCAAGAGAGTGTAAATGTGCGCAGACCAGCGGTCATTCTTTATGGAACCGTAGAATCTCAGCTAATGTAATTTTCCCATGAATATCCCTCAGTGCTCTTTGATACCATATCCAAGATCTACTTTGGAAGTTGGTAATAGCAGTCCTCATTCAGCTTTGGTCGAATGCCACTGGCTAGAGATTAAAAAAAATATTCTAAAAGAAACTGATCAGTAATAGCTCACAAATCATTTGGTCTTTGATCTGCATGCGCAAGTCAATCAACGAGAAGCCCGATCACACATAATGGAAAGATGCAGCTCTGCATTGAACGCTTTAACTTCCGTAATGGTATTCAAAAAATATTTTTTGGGGCTGGAAAATGCAAAAACTCATGAAAATGGCCGGTTTTCCCGGATTTCTGTTTTGTGGCCACCCAGTATATAGATTCATGGGCAATATTACTTTTGTCCTCAACGCTTTCCTGCGCTAAGCACAAAAATACTGTTGGAAAATGCAAGCCATGACAAAGCTATTATGCTTTAAAAATTGTAATTAAGCAGAAGTATGGAGCAGTTTATCTGTACGAATTGCACTTCTATATCTTCAATACAGTTTGAATTGTGGTTATCTCCGAAATCAAGCATGGATTTTCTTTACGATAATCAGAGTTCTTGGATTTTATGGAGAAAAGTAAATCTTCATATCAGGGAAGGGTTTCTTCCAAGTGGGCTGCTGAAATCTTGCCATATTTTTAAAAAGTTGCAACACCATATAGGAAGACAAAAGAAACCTTCCATGGGCCAATCATGAATCCCATAACTGATTGTAGCAACTCGGTTTCTCGCCAACCAACCCCCACAGTTTACCTGAGGCAATAACCTACTTTCCTTTGTTAAGGCTCACAGATAAAGTTAACTCACTCTATTCTTTCACTCTTTATCTGTGGGCCTTAATAAAACAAAGTAGGTAAGTGCCTCAGGTAAATTGTGGGGTCGGTTGGCGAGAAACTGAGTTTAGTGCGGTTGCTGCAGGGTTTCTGTTTACTTTGGAGTGGCAGTTTAATTTTTGTTTTTACTTTAGTCACAGGGACCTTAATTACCTCTTCTATGAGATTTACAATTCAGATGGGCTTAGAATTAAATCTAATACCAAAATTCTTATTTCAGTTTTTAAATTCTAAAAGCAAACCACCTATAAAATATTTTATAACTCAAGATTTAGCCTCCTCAATACTATTAATAGAAGTGGAAACAAAACAAAAGCAAACTGAATCAAAACAGTGCAGACTTCATGGTTTCTTCAAATTTCCCTTAATTAATCTTGTATCTAATGCAAATTCTCAGTTAACCTGTATGGGGAGATAAAGTTCACAATATAAGGACATATTTTTTTAAATTTCTGACATGAAGTCATGAAAACAATTTGTTAATTGAATTATATTAGAAATTTCAATCTTGTGTCATTTCAGCTCAGAGACCATAAAAATGCCATTTTATTAATTTTCATCTTAAAAGTTTTTCCAAGTTACTTTACATTTAATCAAATGCCCTTTATTTAAATTACAGTATCATCCTGATCATATCAAAGGCTTAATATTGCTGGGAGACATCTACATAAACAACGTTAAAGATCTTAATTCTGCAGAAAAGGTGAGTTTTATAAATAAAAACAATAAATTACTGAATCTTATATTGCTAATGTTCTTTTGTTTTGATTTTTCCATCAGTGTTATCGAAAAATACTTGAATTGGAACCCCACAATGTTCAAGGACTCCATAACTTGTGTGTTGTCCATGTTGAAAGAGGTGAACTGCAAAAGGCTGAAGAGTGTCTGACTCGAGTGCATGCCATTGCGCCCAACGAGGACTACATCATGCGACACCTACGGATAGTACGTGCAAGGATGGTTCGACAGAAAATGTTGCAACAAAAAGACGTTGCAGATCTGTCTTCCTCGGAACCTTTGCACGCTTCATCATATTCAACAAGTAGTGATCAAAATGCTCAGTATAACTCAAGACATTTTTATAATAGTGACCCACAGAAAAATGCCAACGATGCATCTTGGTCTTAGCAAATGGATAACTTAGGAGAGAGTAAATCAGGACAATTTTTTTTCTATCCATTGTGAATATGTTGAAAGAAGGGGTGATAAATTAATGTGTACATAAATGAAGATCCTAATTTATGAAATTCTTGGGACAAATTTTTCATAAAATGTTTTATAAATAATGGACAAAGGACTTTAAATATTCAATTTAAGAAACAAAATAAAAAGACATTTTTAAGTGGGTTGTTCAAAGTTTAACAGCATAATATTTTCATACGAACGAGATAGCGGGCTTCAGAAGAGAAACTGAATTCTCGATACGAAAGCAAAGCTGTTCACCTTCAAGATCTTTATGAAAATGGGACCGTTGTGTGAAAAAGAAAATATTTAAGAAATCTGTTAAAGAATAATATTGTTGATTAAATGAAATGTTTAAGATTTGAGACTGATGTCCAAATTCAAAAGGAAGTTCACAATGATGGACCTGTGAGCCACTATGAATCAAAAAAGGACAAATTATGTATGTTACAGTATTTCTGGCTTGTTAAAGATAAGAAATCATTAGCTTGCTTTACTTCAGTTTGGTATAATAATGAGGCTGTTAAGTCTTAGTTCTGATATTTTAAATATCTTTCAGACACGAGTTCTCTAAATCACGAAGTAAATAATGGCGTCAATTATAAATTATACGAAACTTAATCATTAATCTACTTCATAATTATGGTTAAATACAGTACAAAGTAATACATTTTCCTTATAAAAGTAATTACAAATTCGGAAAATGAATCCACAAAGAAAATTCTATTTCTTGATTTCAGTCATTCCAAATCTAAAATTTATTATACAGTCTCCAATTTAAAAACTGATCTGTTTAACAAGCTAGTGGTGATGGAATATAAGGTGCCTTAGCCTTCGTTAAAAAATTGCTTTGTATCCTGCAAAATGCTGAAGGGGAAACTTGTAATCGTTTTGTAAAAATGAAAAACAAAAAATGATAACATAGAATATTTTTTATAAAAACAATAAAATAACTATTTTCAAGTAGCCTATTATAGTTGCCTTTAACATACGTTATTTAAAAATACAAAGATATGTTATGTAAATGGAAAAAAAATGTTTTGTTCTTTTTTTTCCTTTTTCTTTTTTCTTAATTTATTAACAAGATAAAGGTGAAAGAACAACAAAAATATATTCCTTTGATTGACGTTTATTATGATTCTTGCGAAAGCAATTGGTTTTTTAAAAATATTTACAAAAATTCATTTCTTTGATTGTTATTGTATAACTTTCTAAGTTCAAATAAACATGATAATTTTTTTTTTCCTACACGAAATGAATTTGCATTTTTTCAAATACATTACTTTGTTGGAAAGATAGTTCGAAATGTGAGATTGATTCTTTCTTTTCTGCTGTGGAATTCCTTTTGTATGGAATGCTGAAAAAAGAAAACATCACTTTTCATAAAACAAAAATGCTTATTGGGACGAGTTGTTCACTTGGAAAGGTGAATGTTGGCTGATAGATTAATCTTTAGGTATAAATCACTGTTCTTTAAAAAATTACCGTATTTATTCTACTATAATGCGCTTCTTATATAATGCGATTCCACTTTTAGAGCCCCAAAACCCAGTAAAAAAATGCTATCTTGTATAATACGATCCCCATTTTTGACTCGCGAGAAAAATAGATAGGAAAAACCTCTTTATTTTTTCATTTTTAAATATGCATAATCTGCAACTTTACAATTAAAAACTTCAAAATCCGATTCATTAATATCCGCATCTTCGAAGAGGTCCTTCCACTCTTCTTCAGCTAACCCGACATCTGTATCCTATTCTTCTGGTAATGAATAATATAAATACACATGGACAGACTTCTTTTTGAGAGGTCACTTTCGTATTAGTTTTTGGCAATGGGGAAATCAAATAAGTCAATTAATGTGCTGTATAATGAATGAACTGTACATTGCACATACTGTATAATTAAAATACTGTGATGTATATTATACGTTAAATTCGTTTGAAGTTCATCAGCTCGAAGTTTGTTTGATCCCCTCCCCCTCCCAAGTTGTAGGGTTATTATCATCGTCTTGTAAAATACAGTCCCACAAATCAGGTGCTTTTTTAGGCCAAAGTTATTCGCATAATAGTAGAATAATTATAGTATGTAATACAGGGGGTCTCACATAAGTGAACCAATAGCAAGTTTCTAAAATACAAATGTGACGGATTTTATGCATATTCCATTTCCAAAAAACCTGATGCCATTTTTGAATATGGAAGTCAACTTTTAAATGTACAATGGAAACCACTATTTTTAATGGTATTTCAGATTCTATGCAACAGTTGAGAAATGTTTTGTTCTTGTTGTTTTTTCAATTGATCCAACTTTTTAGGAGATCCACGGAAAGTGTGGAGTTTTTGGATTTAAAGAAAAAGCAAAAAACAAATTGTTCCTTAACACCATGGATCATATCAGTAGCGAGTAGCCCATTAAAAAATAGATGCAAACTAGAATGATGGTATAAAAGACGAGATCTCTGCATATATCTGGGATTGGATGGGACAGTCCAGTGGTACAGTGACATGCATATAGCCAGAATGAATTAAATGGTTGGAGATACATGACAGACTTCTGGACCGAAATCCTATCAAGCACTTTTGGGATCACCTTGAGCACCATGTTCACTTCATTGATCCTCCACCATACATCCTGATCCTTCTATATCTCAATGACTCACTCCCACAGCATCTAGCTGCTGTCCATGCTGCAAATCACATTTAATCTGTTAAGTGAATTAATGTGACTTAACTGAATAAACCACAAAAACAAAAAAACAATAAACTTTGCCTAGGTATTAACTCTTTACCTCTTTCTCCAAATGCTAATTTAAAATAGATTGCTTTGTAATTTTTATCTAGTTCCCTAGTGTTACATCAATAAAATTAATTAAAAAAAAAATCAATTAAGCTACCGTAGAATGATTACGCAAATATTGAAAGGTTTTTGTGACTACATTTGGCATGCCAATTGTTAGTAAATCCGATAAACGATGTTAAACCGTAGACACAAAGCAGTCATAAAGTTTTTTGTTTTTTTTTAATAATGTTTCTCAGAAGTCTGAAAAGACGTTTTGAATTTCTTAGATAGAGAACTCAATGGCTTGATACCATCATAATAGAGCTGTTGAGCTCAAACAATGAGAACGATTCTAGCCCTTTACCCTCATCCTCCCCTTTCTTGGTCTCCTATTCTATCTGGTGTGCCCAAATGAAAAGGAGACCATTTCACTGTAGCACCATTGTATCTAATCGAAGTTGGTAAATATGCTTGTCAATAGATGTAGAATCATCCCGGCTCCCCATGTCCAAAAACAGTTCTCTCTGTCATGAAGGCCCAGGAAAAGTGATCCTCAGTTTCTTTTTCAATGAAGAAGGACCCACACACCTCGATTGGCTAGAATGGGGTGAAACAGTTAACGCTGCACAGTACTGCAACACATTGCTGAAGCCAAAATGGGCCATCGAAAACAAGCGCAGAGAGAAGCTCTCGAAACGGATAGTGCTGCCCCGGGACAACGCTAAGCCACTTGTGGCCAAGAAGACCCTCAACCTGCAGGAAACATTTCTATGGGAAGTCCTCAAACATCCTCCGTACAGTCCCGACATCTCCCCATGTGACTCCCATGTTTTCGGCTCCTTAAAAAATCACTGACAGATCATCGGTTCATCTGCAAACAAGGATCCATATGAAACCCAGGAGTTTCGACACTGAAGCCATCATTCACTTCTTACGCTCTGAGATCAGTGCATCATTATCTAAGGAAAGGCAATTATGTGTAAGTGTACATCAAATATTCATGTTACACATTAACTGTACATCAAATATTCTTTAGATAAACTGGTAACTGTAGTCTCCTTTTCATTTGGGCACACCTTATATATTGTTCTATGGTCAGTCTCAATCTTGCTGTTGAGAATGAAGGCATGGCTTTCGAAATATGTATCTGCATTTCATATCTCAAAATTTTTATTTTCGTGGTTAGAAATTTTCCTTCCTTTATAGACAATGCGGTATCACAAGTCCTCATTAAATCTTTTACCGATATAGGAATGAATATGGCCAAAGTAAAGGAAGGTGTACAGATAGAAAGAGTCAGAGAGCAAAAATCTATCAAATGACCAGGTGCAATAAGACTGAATGGCTAAACAAGATTCAGCTATGTGGAGAAATGGATTCACCTAGTAAAATTCAGAGAACTGAAATTCAGCGAGTCGGATCCAACTGACGCCATGGATGCTTGTGTTTGTCCTTTACTAACAAGCTTGGAAGAACAAGCAAAGTCTCAGTCGGCTGATCCTCCTGCTAGGTTAATTTCAAATAGAAGCAATGGTTTAACATTCTTGACACCGAACAGATAAAAGAGGACTAGAAAAAAGATAGATAGACATAGAGCTCTCAAAGACCAAACAAATGCCCTAACATAGTGCAAAATTGCCTTATAGATCTTTCTATCCTTTGAATGCTAATTGACAAACCACATTATCCTTCTCTATAATTCTGTTGTTGTCTATGAATAACAAGTCATAAAGCATGGCATTTACGATGGGCAGCTGAAAAGTAATGCACGTGAATACCATGTGCAACTGGTTTGGTTGTTTGGTATTAACGTACTTTTCAACTGCTGTGGTCATTTCAGGACAACGTTATAGGGGCCGCAAATTTTGCCTCGCAAGGGTTCTTTAACGTGCAGCCGGCAAACGACTACACGGGACCAACGGCTTTACTTCCCTGCCAAAGGAAGTGCATGATCTCAGGATTTTTCCCCTGAAAAAATCCTCGGGCATCAGAGGCGATCACGCAACCACTGAGCCACCGAAGCCGATACCATGTGCAACTGAATAATATGAAAACGAAACACAATACAGAATGGCATATGCTGCCATCTAGTAGCAACATTGTAAAACCGCAGAAAAAGCTTTCATTATTTTCCATATTTAAAGAGGGCCTGAACAGTATCCATTTCATCATAGATGAAGCAGTAAATATGCTGTGGAATTCTTTACTGACAGGATGAGAAAACTGGTTCACCATTGGGAGATATGTGTAGCTATGAATGGTAGCTATGTTGAAAAGTAAATGCAAATTTTTATCGCTAATAAAATGAACTTGCAAAACTTATTTGTCTCATTTGAATATCTCTCTTCATTTGCAAGTTATGGGAGTGTGCATTACTTTTCAGCTGAGCCTTGTATTTTGCATTCCTGAAGTCATGAAATGCTTGTTCAGCTTACAGGCAGCATTAGTGAAAAACCTAATCAGCACCAATAAAGTCAATACCATCCAACACAACTATATTTGGGACATTTGATTTAGAATGATACTTACTTGCCAATCTAACTGCGTACATCCATCCATTATTAACAAACTACCTGAGGTCAATGGAACACTGATCTTGGGCATATATTCATAACTTCCATTTTCTTCCTGTGAAACAGAGTAATATTTACAAAAAATGCTAGGTCCGTTCTGTGCAAACAAATTTAAAATTGTTAATTACCGGTGGTGGTTTTTTCCTTAATTTGAATTTCCTCATATCACCAAGGGAAACCGATGCTATTGTAGGACATACACCCATACTTAATTCATTATCACTGTGCCAATCCACACTGTCTTTTTCGTTACGATACAAGTTCAAAAGCACAGAATTGAACTCCAAGCCAAGTTTTTGTTTAATGGACTCATGAATCCACTTGACTGCTTCAGGCCACTGAAAAAAAAAAATTAAGAAGTGGTTAAGTTTTTAAAATTACAGTACAACAAATGTTACTAACTTGAAATATGATTTGACACAAAAATATTCAAGTGAGCTGTAACCATCCAACAATCAATTTGAGCTTAGAAAATTAATTAGGGAAAATTGCTCTCCGAGCTTGATGATTATATAGCTAAATTAGGTTGCATCTAAGGTAAGTGATGATAAAATAAAAATACAGCACCAATATAAGTAGAGTATTATATTACAAATAATATCCGTTTAAAATGAACCTATTCAATGTTGCTTTTCTTTCATTAAACTATTTGAAATGGGAACAAAATTAAAACGTCTATAACACTGAAGGCAGAATATATGTTTGTGGAAATAATAAGCTCAAAAAGTTTTTGTTGTTTATTATTGCCAATAGACTGGGGCCGCTTTACAGCGCTGCAGTCACTTTTTCAAAAATGGCTACTATCTGTGAAAAAGCTCAGTGAGTGGCGTGATATATCAAAAAGTGATTCTGTTATTCAGACGCAGCGAAACTTCAGAATAATATTCAGTAGGGATCCACCATCTTTTGTGGAAATCCTAAGTTAACATAACTACCACAAGCAGCAATACTTGGAGATCTCCTATGGGTTTGCAGCAAATACGTTTTAAACTTGGAGTTCGTGGACTTTCGAATCACCCTGTATGAGTTGCACTGCTTTGGCTGGCACAGCTTCATCCCCCTCACAAACCAAGATCCAAGCTTAACGTGCGAATGAACGGACGAAACACAAGCAGAATTATATTATAGATTTTTACGAGGGGAGTTTAATAAGTAATGCAACACATTTTTTTTCTCAGCCAATTTTGGTTGAAAAAACTGGACATTTCTTGTGGAACATTTTCAAACATTTCCGATTCGTCTCGTAAAGTTTCATTGACGTCGGATATGTGACAGCGCTATAGTGAGCTGTTTAAAGTGGCGTCTACAATGGAGATGTGTTCCAAACAACGGGCAGTGATTGAGTTTCTTTTGGCGGAAAACCAGGGCATCTCAGATATTCATAGGCACTTGCAGAATGTGTACGGTAATCTGGCAGTGGACAAAAGCACGGTGAGTCGTTGGGCAAAGCGTGTGTCATCATCACCGAAAGGACAAGCAAAACTGTCTGATCTTCCGCGAGCTGGCCGGCCGTGCACAGCTCTGACTCCTGCCATGTCGGAACATGCGAACACTCTCATTCGAGCAGATCGACGGATTTTCATCTGTTTGGCTCAATGAAGAATGCAATCCATGGGACGCACTACACGGATGAAGAAGCAGTTATTGATGCAGCACGACGTTGGCTCCGACATCAACCAGTGGAATGGTACCGTGCAGGTGTACAGGCCCTCACTTTAAGGTGGCATAAAGCCGTAGCATTGAATAGAGATTACGTTGAAAAATAGGCTGTGTAGCTAAAAGATTGGGGAATAACTTGGCGTATTTGAATGCTGAATAAAACAACCCCCTTTTTCAGAAAAAAATGTGTTGCATTACTTATTGAACTCCCCTCGTATGTATCAATGTTGGTGAGGAAAAACATATTCAATTAAAATATGTTTATGTTATTATATTACGACTTATCATAAAAACTCAATACTGAGAGCTGTCTAAATTTAAATACAACAAATTTAAATACAAGTTGTAGTAATCCGTTAAGTGCCAAAAATTAAACCAAACCAAGCGTAATTTTGGAATAAAGTTTTTTTTACTTAAAACATCTCTAACCTCATTATCAGCTGGTAATGTTGATCCTGAATATGAATATGGAAGCGGTCCTAACCATTTCACCAGTCTAGGAATTCTGTATTCTTGTCCACGAATAACGATATTACTTGAATGCCATTTAATTTCATGAAGCAATGTAGAAAATAGCTCTTTCTGCATTTCTTCATCCAAAAAATTGGGATAAAATAATATCCTAAATTACATAAAGAAAGTAAAAAGAAATGATATCAGTCACAGATTGTAAGATCTTTTCATCAACAATTTTTCTTGACGATTAAATACTACATGTATAACCAAAAACCCACTTTTACAATTTATTTTTTTATTTCAAGTTCAGTACACAATATAAATGTTTATTATTATAGACTTGAAAAATATCTCAGTTAAAATACAGGATATTTATTTATAAATGATGTGCGGTGGTTTCACAAATTTCTTGCATGCACTTTGGTGATGAAGCTTGATGGTGTAAAGCAAGCATATCTCAGAGGTCAGAGTGTGAAAATGAAATTTAAGGACCCAATTTTGCTTAAATTTCAGGACAATATCAGGATATTTCAGTCTTTTGAAAGCAATAAAAAACCTGTTGAGGATGCATGTTAATTAAAAGCAATGCTACTTTATTCGTGAAGCCGGTCATTCCGTCGTCAATTCTGTTCGAATTTTTTTTAGTTTCACTTCAGATTCGGATAGAGCAGCAAAAATATGTAAAAGTTATAGGACCATATGTCCTATCTATTCGTGAACATGGCCAATATGACAGCTAAAGTTTAATTATTTTGGCTGGCTCGAAGTACCAAAATGTTTAACCGAGTTTTCCGATCTAGAGATGTACAAAAATGTATAATCTCGGAAGCCCCGCTTTAACTTTAATCGCCATTTTAGCCGTTTTCCTGAATACATAGGACACATGTGCCCATTACCACTTTACTTGCTTTTTGATGCTATATCTGAATTGAAATCAAAATAAATAAAAAAAAATGTGAAAAAAATAGACAAGCAGAACCACCAACTTGACAAATCTAGTAACGATGTTAAGCACTTTTTATAACTGATAAATAAAACAAAATAGCCGGAAACTGCGGAAACCAATATACAATATCAGAATAAAAGGAAAACACAAATCCACAAAGATTTTTTTTATTGACTCAGATGTACATTTCGGAATTCATAACTCCTTCATCAGTGAGTCACTGATGAAAGAATTATGAATTCCGAAAAGTACATGAGTCACCTTATGGAATCACTTTGGCCGATACCGATATTCCTTACAGATACAGAACTTTAAAGCGCTAAAACTTTTTAACGGAGCCACAGATCGAAAAACACGACTAGACATTTTTGCTCAGAGTTTCATCCTCTACATATGCTTAAATTTGTGAAACGTCGTCCATTTACACCCTTTATATCATCACGAATTACTATATTTGATGTTAATAATGTTTAATAAACTGGGAAGAAACTTCATGACAGCTAGCCAGTTTAAACGATCTAAATGTTGAATTGCATTTATATTTAATTCAGAACTACCGTACATTAAATTATTTTAGGCATTTATAAGATTTTTTTTGGTAAAAAGTTTTGATTCTGATAATAGACAAATGGGCTTAAAGTTAAGTGTTTTTATTAGTGTTTTATTAAACATGTCACAGTGATTTCGGAAAAGGAAAAAATTTAAATAAAACTATTACTTAATGATTATTCAAACTTATTTACAGAAATTTGGGAAATATGGGTGCAATTTAGATACACGTAAAATTTCCAACAGGAAGGTAGATGGAATAACATTCTGATTGGTTGATCAAGCTTACAAAAAAACCATGTCGCTTCCATTCACGGATGACGTTTATTTGCATAAACTGTGCTTCTGTTTCCAAAGGAATTTATTTACAAAACATTTTGGAAATTATCAGGATTTTCAGGATTAAATATATAAATTTAAGGACAGAAAAAAAGATTTAAGGATTTTCAGGAATTTTAGGACAACTCCTACCTCTGATATCTTTAAGTTTTGATTGAATTGCCCACCGTTTCAAATTTCCAACTTTCTTTGCGGAAAAAACTGTAACAGTGCATAACTACCAGACATCCTTGAAATGTGAATGATGACACAACACACGAGCAGTGCAAACTTCATCTTTCAACAAGACAGTGTGCCACCACATGACCACTGCCAAGTCCATGTCTTCTTGAATACAGTCAGCATCATGCTGCCAGACTTATGGAAATTTTGTCAAACTATAGCAATCATTTCTAAATATTCTTATAATACAATTTCATGAAATCTGGATGCTCATGTATACCAAGAAATCTAAAAGTTTCTTATATAGTAGATTCTCGTTATAACGAAATCGGTTAGTACGAAATTCCGCATATAATGAACTCATTCAGAAGTCCTGAAATTATTAGCATTTCCAAACATATAAATAACTTTGTTTATAACGGCAGTTTATAAAGGCAATTCGGTTATAACGAAACGAAATTTCAGCTATAAGTAGCTGTTGCTGGGCGAGTAAAGTTATTTCGTCATTGCTTGCTTCTCCATTTCTACATTGCTTACCCCTCAATGTGTCAGTGGGACTTCCCATCACGTGACCACGCTATCGCGAGATTCTCGCTAAAGCACGTGTAAGCGAGATT
The DNA here is from genome assembly GCA_023313115.1 of Rhysida immarginata. Classification (NCBI taxonomy): domain Eukaryota; kingdom Metazoa; phylum Arthropoda; class Chilopoda; order Scolopendromorpha; family Scolopendridae; genus Rhysida; species Rhysida immarginata. The sequence continues at coordinate 5,640,930 of JAHWFO010015474.1, forward strand.
CGTGCAATAGGCCTGTCGTGTGCATTTTCTATGTTCTCTGCCTTCCGCGGTGAAATGGAGACCATTCATAGAGGCCTTTCTTATCTGACTGTCTCAGGAGAAGGAAATGCAGTTTGTATAGAAACCATCGATGAATGGAAGCAGAAAATGCTGCCAGAATTAATTAAGGATTTTCCTCGTGCGGACATTTAAAATGTCGACGAAACGGCATTGTTTTTTAACTTGCTGCTGAACAAAACGTACAGCTTTAAAGGTGACACATGCCATGGCGGAAAGCAGAGCAAGGAACGTCTGACTGCGATTCTTTGCTGCAATGTTGATGGACTGGAGAAAAAAAAAGCCATTGATTGTCGGAAAATATCAAAAACCAAGGTGTTTCAAGGATGTTAAATCACTTCCAGCATTGTATTATTGGAACAAAAAGGCATGGATGACGTCTGACATATTTGGCGACTGGCTAAGGAAGTGGAACCGTGAACTTATTCATCAGAAGCGCAACATTTTGCTGTTTGTTGACAATTGTTCATCGCACGTTGTTCCAGCTAACCTGTCAAACACCAGAGTCAAATTCTTCCCCCCAAACTGCACTTCTCAAGTCCAGCCATTGGATCAAGGCATAATCCAGTGTCTGAAAGTGTCATTCAGGAAAAAACTTGTTCGTTCACTATTGAATTGTATGCAGATGAATGAAAAATTTAAAAAATGGAATGTGTTAGATGCCATCGTAAATATCTCGACAGCTTGGGAAGAACTTTCATCGGCATCAATTTCTTCTTGTTTTAGAAAAGCTGGGTTTTATAGTGATCATCGTTATATCAATGAAGCCAGTGATGATGATGATGAATGTGATGGTCAGCCAAACACAAGTAAGCTGTTTTTTAAACTTGACTGGCAAATTTTTAACGGCACAAGAAAATGTTCCAGAGGAAATTTTCAAATCTTTGTTTAACTTACAAAAATATGTTCAAAATACTCTAAGTGTTAAAAAGCAGTCAACATTGTTAGATTATTTCCAGAAAAAAATGAAACAAATGTAATCAAAAAATGAAATAAATTATTATTTGCTTATAACGAAATTTGGATATAACGAATTTTTTTCCTGGCCCCCTGAAATTCGTTATAACGAGAATCTACTGTAACAGTATAATCTCGGTCTATCGTTTTCCTAGAACCATCACTGTCTTTCGATGGTCCCTGTGCAGCTGCTATGGAAACCATGCTAAGAACACCTGCATCCATTGTTCCTTGATGTATAGTCAAGAATTTTTAGACCCAAAGGACGTTTTCCTAGACTGATCATTTTTTTTCCCCCAGCTTACTGCATAGAAAATAAACATGAAACTATTGCACATGATTGAAAGTCCATTGCAACACATATTTATTTGAATGAGCATATGAAAAAATTTTATGTGAGAAACCTTGGGTATATCTATTACAGAGGGTAGATTATCGCAAGCGCCTAAGCTGCGACACCTACTCCTACGAGGGAGTTTTGCGCCATCCCAGTAAATAACGACTGCTACGAGATGACAGTAGCAGCCGGGACCGACGGCTTAACGTGCCCTCCGAAGCACGGGGGGTTTCATGATGGAAGAGCTGCTGGGGATAAACGAACCAGAGGCTGTCACCAACTGCTGGAAAACCAGCTATGGTCAATCGGCAAATGGGTCAGACTAAAGTCCCCCAACAGCCGCGCCCCAAATAGCTGTCCCGCCAGCAGTGGCCCTCAAGCTCTGGCCGTCATCCAACCAGCAGCTGGCCGCGCCTGAAGTTGCTGAACTCCATCGATTGGCAAGCCAACCGACGAGACAACCAGGCCACGGCCACCCCCTTGGGTATATACAAATGAAGAAAAAAGAAACGATCATGTGACGAATTCACGATTAGGCTACACAGTGCAGGAATTAGGAAAAATGAATGACGTTTTTTCTTAAAAAAAAAAAAAAAAAAAAATTACAAGTACATACAAGTGGAAATTACAAGGTGCATCTAAAAAGTTCAGTGAATGGAGGCATAAAACAAATAAAACAAAACATAGAAACAAAATACCTTTATTCACCCTCAAAGTAGCATCTGTTGGACACAATTCACTTTTCTCATCTTTGATAAAACTGCTGGAATGAGTCAGCGAAGACCTCTTTTGGGTTCAATCGAAGCACAGATGTCTGGTAAGTCTCCAAAATGTGTGCCCTTCAAGACCTGCTTGAGGCGAGGGAACGAAAAGAAGTCTGCAGGCACCAGATCAGGCAAGTACGTGGACGCATTATAACAGTTACACGGCGTTGGGCCAAGAAGTTGCGTACATGGACCGCAGTGGGCTCCATTTCCATTTGACGTGAGTTGTTGCACACACGCCTTTCGACTGCCCATAACAGACTAATTTGCATCGGTTTCTTGCATCCCTTGCTAGTACAGTCTCTCCATGGTCTCTCCCTGCACATTTTTATGTCACGCCACTTTGGAGATATCCATCCATTCACCGAACTTTTTAGATGTACCTTATACATAATATTCAGGGTGATCCAAAAGTATAGAAAAACTTTAAAACTCAATAATTTGCATACGAATGCAGATAAAAAAATTTTCACAGAAAGGATTGAAATGAAATCAGATTTTTTTTCCAGTAAAATAAATAAACCCCAGAATTGTTCGGTTTTTGTCCAACAGATGGCGTTGTCAAGAAATCCAACATTCGTTTCGATAACCAAATTTCTTAAATAGCGATATGTGCTAGTACAAGGAGTGATTGATAAATAAGGTCTCCATGGCTGTAACTTTTTTATTTGTTAACCGATTTTCAAAATTTTTTTTGTATCTTATACTCACATATGTCCTCTATGTAATGCACTATTCACTTTTCGACATAGTCCCCATCCCTTTCCACGCATTGCGCCAACGCATGACTAGTTGGGTGAACCCGTCGGAGAGGATTTCCGGAGTTGTCGACACCAGGATTGAATGGCAGCTTTGGACCCTCTTCTGGAGTACGATAACTTCCCCCCGCACACGAGTCACCACAAAACAGGCGTTGCAGCGCCTACAGTTCAAAGATGAAAAATTGCAGTTCAAAAAGGAAAGACTTTGCACATTGCGACTTTCACCACTTCCCAAAGAGGAAAGAGCCCCTTAAGGGACATGAGTTGGTTCTGACGGCGAGGTAAACACTGCCATCCAATCCTGGTGTCGACAACAACTCCGGAATTCTCTCCGACGGGTTCACCCAACTAGTCACGCGTTGACGCAATACTTGGAAAGGAATGTGGAATATGTCGAAAAGTGAATAGTGCATTACATAGAGGACAAATGTGAGTATAAGATACAAAAAGAATTTTGAAAATCGGTTAACAAATAAAAAAAGTTACAGCCATGGAGACCTTATTTATCAATCGCCCCTTGTATATCTGGCATGGAGTGAGTGTTGCTTGTGATCAAATTAAAGCAAGAATTAATTTTCATATCTAAAAACATTCATTCTCAATAAAGTGACCCTTATATAAAATTAACTTACTCAGATACTCCATGGGGCCCATCACTTAATGTATGCTTGCCTTCAGTTCTGAAATGAACAGATGAAGAAAAATTAATGAGAGAATGTAATAAACTCAATGAAATATCAACTGACATTACCCCTGATATCAAGAGCTCTACAGTACTGAAAAATATTGCTGCACAGTAATGAAAAATTTGCTAAAAATTTTTCCTAGCAAAATAATCACACCTCAAACATAGTTTGTAAAAACGAGAAAGTTATATGCAAAGATTCACGGCATGCATTAAAGCATACGTTTTTATTCAAGTTTCCTACAAAATTCTCTGGAACAGGCATCGATTTGTTGATAAGTCCACTCTGCTTTTCAGGATAAATTTTAAGTCTTTAATTTTGTAATCTTATATATAAAATGCTAAATCCTCCGGCTCCGTGCCTGTTTCCATAGTGACGAGCAACAATACAACCTTCATATTGTATTGTTGAAATCTAATCATCTCAGCCAACATATTGTATTGAAGAAATACTGATTGTTGAAATCTAAACATCGCAGCCGACGAAAATGACTATTAAAGAAATCTTATCTTTTTCGTAGGCTACGGTTCAAAAATATATTGTCAAAGATTTAATGATATACATCTATTGACATTTAAAAATAGCATACTAAAATAAATAAAAAAATCAAATTAAAAACTAAGTAAGTAATTTAGCTATTCTAAATTACGAAATTCATTACATGTATACGATTCTTATTTTTGAATTTCAATAAAAAATAATAACATTCAAATTAAATTATGAAACTGATTAACAATTCAAGTCACAACTAGGTAACATTAGTTTTTTACATTTTATGATATTCGTTAAACGTGCATAGTAATAATTTTTCATTTGAATAAATTAATAAAAAGGAAAAGTCATAAAATACAAAAAAAAATCTAATCAAATAAAATCAAAAGCAAATAACATTATTTTTTCTCATTTTAAAATATTCTTTAAATGTGTATAATTATTTTTTTTAGTTTTAAACTATAGTGGTCGTGCAATAAGCCTCCACAACAGTCTGCCGAGGAAACTGAGCAATGAGGGAGGTAAAACAGAAACCGATGAGCCATTTTCACTGAAGAGCAAGATTTACATATAACAGTGGAGATGTGTTTTTGTGTTAGGTTATAACTGTTAAATTAAGAATCTGCATACTGGTCGACTTTGCTTATAAATATTATAAAATAAGGACTCTAAAATTAGCAAAGGGTAGAAGCTTTTATTGCCTACGCGTTTCGTATTAACTACATCATCAGGGAAACAATACAACTACAAGTGAGGCTGATTGCGTTCACAATTTATGGATTTGCCCCACCAATCAAAATGCAAATTTCAACCGTGGGGCTAACAAGGAATTGTAACTGTTAAATTGACAGTAGTGACTTTATCACATTGTAACAGGACCTATTGTGTTAGTATCGCCTTCATACTCAGAACGACATTTTTACTATTGGCAAAACTGTCAATTATCGCAGTCCTTTCAATTATCACAGTTCTGTCACAGACCAATTTTTTTTTTTTAAAGAAGATCGAACTTACAGTTTACGCTGTTGCAGTAACAGTCGTACGCCGGGCTTTGGAATAAAATCAAAAGAAAGCTGTGTCTGACGCGAACTGTGGTGATCCTTTGTAACAAACTTGAGCTAGGAAAGAAAGCCAAGGCCGTCTTTTTTCAACTCCATCTCTGTCCCCATTCTCATCTACGGTCATGAGTCTTGGGTAATGATCGAAAGAGTGCCGAAATGAGATCCTGGGAAGTTTGGCAGGTGTTCCCTACTGGATAGAGTGTTCAGCATCACTATAAGAAAGTCTTTAGGTGTTGAACCGCTACTTCTTCACATTAAGAGGGCTGAGTTCCTTTGGGATGGCCACATCTACGAATGCCACAACTGTCTTCCCTAGATAGTTGCTATTTTCCAAGTCGGAGGTCACATAAGAGACCAAGAAGTCGACCTAGAACTAGGTGGCTAGATTACATAGAGCATTTGGGTTCGAGTCGCTTGGGTATTACGGAAAATCTCGAGCTCTGCCCCCCGCGACCTTAATGGATAAGCAGGTTTGTAAATTGAAAGAAAACATTTTCAGCTTCGCTTTCTTACTGACAGCGACTTATTTACTATTGGCAGTCCTCTCAATTATCATAGTCCTATCACAGACAAAATTTTATAATTAATTCCACTGCCAAACTTGGAGAGGTAGTAGGAATAGTCGGAACAAACAACTTTTCTTTATACCACTGCGTTGCTAAATAAATTTTTCTCACAAAACTGGTATAAAGAAAAGTTGTTTGTTCCGACTATCCCTACTGCCCCTCCAAGTTTGGCAGTGGAATTAATTTTCACCCTATATATAGATGTTTGTGAAAAGGTATGAAAGCAATGTGAAAAAGCTGTAATAAGGAAGGTTTGGAATATTTTATTGTTATCTTTACTTTGAATATTTTTACCTTTATCATGAAGCATGTGATAATTGTTCATTTTTTTAAAATTAATTTTTAATTACTCAAATAGTTAAGTTTTTATGATCAGATAATTGCATGGAGAAGCTATGTCAGCTTAATGTGCATCCAGTACATCTTTCCCAATCTTTTCAAGGCCTCTTTTATAATGCAAATATTAAAATATTCATTAAAATTTTCGGATAATACATATATTATTACACAATAAAAATACAGAATGAAATAAAAATTTTTGAATAAAGCCTTGTTTTTTTGGGGGGTTTTTTTTCTGAATTTTCTCAAGATTGTGGAGAGATCGGTTTCCATAACAGATCAGTAACATAATTATTTTAAAAAAGCTCAATCAATAAAATGTGAATGACATTATAACATTCATATCAAAGATGATACCAGCATGCAGTCTTCCCGTGTTTCACTTTAATGCGTATCCAACAATAAGTTTATGAAAGTTTCACTTTCATCCATCCCTGGTTTATGTATATGTAATAGCAACAAGATACCATAATTTATCTAATATCAACTAGAGCATATGTTTACTTAATAAATCACACTTACGTAATTTCTGTTTCTGGAGGAGGTTCTCTTATTACCTACAATAAAAATAAACAAAAATCGGCAATGTTAATAGGCGGATCCTCAAAATACTACGTAATCATCTCTTGGTTTTATTTACGATTGAAATCATCAACATACAGAAAGTGAAACTATCGATCACTCGTTTACTATTACGCATTTAAAAATACCTGTTGTGTATCAATATATTTAAATGGGCTTTCGAACGATTTTGCTGCACTCGATGTCCCATTGTTTGATTGTGGAGAAGAACCGAAGAATCTTGACTGATTTTCACGACGAGACGTACCAGATGAGGTGGTAGGCACTCGGACTTGCTGCTGCCTACCGCGATTGATTCCACCTTGAAGGCGTGCTGCCCTGCGCCTCTCGTCAGTCATTCCTAAATAATGGCAAGCCAATGTAATAAATGCAAGTGTAACGTCATGAGACTCAGATATTTATATACGTACGGTGCAATATTAAAGGATTAAATTGCACAACATTGTTTGGCCCAGACGAAACCTTGCTACACCAGATTGTTAGTTTCCGATTGGCTATTTATTAGAGTTATTTTGGTGACAGATACAATCACGCTATTTACGTATTTTTAAATCATATGTTTTTATTGATTAATGAAGAAAAGCTACCTTTTAAATATAAATGAAATTTTATAAAATATATACTATCATCTTTTTGTTGCATTGGTTTATAAAAAATTATAATAATCAAATCTGTGTAAATACGAATTTAATATTATAAATTCAGTTTCTAAATCTTACTCATTTTTTTAAATAGTTTCGATTTGTCGTAGTTTCGCTGTGTTAGGCATGATCAGATGATCTCTATTGGAAATATCATGCATAATGGGAATGAATGATTGATATTGATAAGTGGATCATGGTTCACGATTAACTCTGATGTAAGCTAAAGGAGCTTTCGAATGAATATCAAATAATTAATTGTTTATTAGTGAAATCTTGGAATGGTTTTTGTAGCTTCTATGACGTCTCAAGAATTTTTTCGCTGTACATATGATAAAAATTATGGTCCTCCCACCATCTGTTTATTAGCTGAACAGAATCTATGAAGAATATTAAAGAATTTTTAATGTTTATGTGACTTAGTCAATAAGTTGAATTTTAAAGAGTTTGGTTAAGTTATATTTTATATAATTTTACATGGTGATCATTGCCATATCTAAAAAAAAATTCTGAATCATTTATAAAAGTACATAGGCTATGCAGTCTTCATGAATTTTTTAAATAATGATCTCCGTTTATGCTTAAAGGGGAAGTCCAGCCAAATATGAATTGTGTCTACAATTTAGCAATCCTAAAGGCTGTTTGAAAAGTATAATTTGTTTCGATAGTAGAATCATAACGTGTTCTAAAAATTGGAATTTATTAAGACACTCTTTGAGCTGGTGTGCAATCTGGTGATTACCAGCATGTGTTTACACTTGCTGTGCGTTTTCCCTTATTGCAGCTAGTGAAAAACTATATTAAATTTCATCTATACAGCCCTACATGTTTGAACCAGAGTCTGATATCCCTCTCACTGAAAACGTAAAATGCAGAGTCAAAAATTTAGATGAAATTTCATGATATATTTATAGTAAGATCGGTAATAGCATTAATGAGCTACATGCTTTCCTATGGAATCCAGACTGAAGATTGTGCTGCTTCTCTCCTCTGTATCCTGCCAAGCTGGCATGAAGCATCATCAACTGCATCACAAATTGCTTTCTCGAGCAGTAGAATGTGTGATGTTTTGTGTTTTTCTTAACTGCAGTAGAACCTCGTTAATACGAATCTCAGGCAGCCACAAATTTTGTTCATGTTATTCGGGATTCGTACTATCCAATAATGAAAGGAAACCCTGAAAGTGCAGTGTTATGAATCAAGCCTCACACAAGATAGTTAAAAATTATCATCATTCATTTACTTAAGACAAATACTTGATTATTGAAGTTTCTCTACAGCATCAAGAATGATAACTTCTGATCTAGCGTAAGATCGTTGCGTTTCCTCTGTCTCCTCACTTGTTTACACTGAAAGAACCATCAGAATTATTTACAAAAATAATTATTTATTTTTTTTACAATAAAATATATCATTTTTGGTATGAATTTCTTCATACTATTTGGAATCAGTTTAAAAAAAAAAAATTCGTACTAAACGACTAATTTTGTTTAGAAATTGAAGTCGTGGGGTCGGGACTGGAGAAAAGAAACATATTAAGCGATAATTTGTATTAATCAGATTCATAATAATGGGGTTCTACTGTACTAATGAATGTTTTGAAGAAAATTTCCCCATGTTGTGAATTAGCAACATAATTTAAAGATATCCAACCATACTTTCAGTTTGGGTAGATTTCCCCTTTAATAGATGGGCTCACAAAAGGTGCTCAAAATGTCCTCTTCCACTTTTTTTTTTTTTTTTGCTATCTCTTTGATCACCCTTTGCTTGTTTTGCACAATTTTAAATGCAACTCCAACTTAAGGCGTTTTTTCGGATCTTGATATATTTTTAACAAGCTTTAAAGCAATTATTTGCTGGCATGATGGCTAGCAGGTCATGGAAATTTGTGCTTTTCTTTAGAAAGATAATAGTCATGTGGAATTCTAGGATTGCGTAAAGCATAGATCGGCAACCTTTTTGTTAAGAAGGTGTCGTAAAAATTTTAAAAACCTTTGAGGGCACATATCTTTAATTTTCTAATAATGCTTATTACATGAGATAAACTAATTGCACAGCAATGATGAAAAAGAGTATAATGAATGGGGGTTAAAAAAACAAGGTGCGCCCTAGAAGCTAGTAAATACGGTAAATTCATAGTCTGTCTATATTAGATAATATCATCTGTAAATATGAGTATTTAGCGTTAAGTGAGAAATAAATTCAATGATAGGTTAATCTGTGAATATCATGAGGTCATGGTAATTTTGCGTGAAGATGCTCTTCATGTAGCAGGAGAATTTCCACAGCTTAACCATATTTGTTACTACCTACTTACCAAGGATATCATTCACATCATTATTTGTAATTAAATGTTTTAATTTTTTATTTAATCAGTCAGTAATGAAAATTTTATCTTTTTTATTTTTCCAGATTTGCCAGTGACTAACAGTAGCAATGCATGTATTGAATTTTTGAAAGAGGGAAACTACTGATCTTAAGGATTATTAAGCTTATGTTTTAATAGGTTTGTATTATTGTTAATACACACAAGGGAGAATCAGAAAGTAACTGAAATTTTTGTTTCGTAGATTAATTTCAAACATTCAGAGCAAAGCAATTATAATTTGGAAACTTTATTTATTGCCTCTTTTTTTTCAATAAAAATTCTGCATTTGTTTATCAGGGCTTGAAATTCAGGGCGGGATGGTGGGATTCTCGCCCAAAATTTTAAAATCTCGCCCAAGAAAACTTTCAGGAGGGGAGTTTCTCCGCCCATGAAATTTAATCATATTAAATGTTTTTATGATTTTATTAAGATTTAAAGATAATGTTATTTTTTTCTTTATATCTTACAATATACGTTTTGGATACGAATCTTTCCCGTCCATAAATCATTAGATTATGGGTTTAATTTGTCATCAATCATTATTGGTGAATTTTTTCATGGAGATTTAACTTTTGAACCAATGAAATTTTGCTAGTTCCAATCGTCACCGTTGCGGTATCATCAAGAGAAAAATAGGAATTTATTGTGTAGCTCATACGGCCGTATTCACCACCTAGGATTAAAGTGCGAGTTGGGCAACCTGGAGTTAAACCTTAGCACGTGACTCGTTATCCAATAGAGAAATGTTAATATACCATCCCTCGCCTTAACTCTAACCTTAACTCGAACTCTCAGATTAACCCGAGATGGTGAATACGGCCGATAGAGTAGCATTGTGTTTAGATGATACTTCAAAATCGTATCCAGAGATTGCTAAATATCAAGACCCTTTAAAATCCATTTTTATATATTTTAGTGGTAGTTAATTTTGTATAACGTAACGGATTATATAAATGAAGGCAGAAATAAAAATCGAACCGGTTGGTTATCTAATTTTTACCAAACATGCTGTACTGCAAGATCACAATCCGTTATGTTAATAGCTACGGTGCAGAAGAACCTCACATCTATGACTATTTAATTTTTTGTTTATTGAAATATAAGAATTTATTACATCTATTTATTTTATGACTGAGTTTTTGGTATTTTATTATTTTTAACACATTTAATTTATGTACAAAACTTAAATTAAAATATTTTGAAAAATCACTTGTATAATCTATAACTTATTGTCTCCCTCCCAAACAGTTCAACTCCCCTCCATTTACAAACGTAGGAGGGGAGGATCCCCTCCATGAAAAATTTGAATTTCAAACCCTGTTTATGCAGCAGTGCCAATGTGCAACCAATTTCTCTATTTCCATATTATTGAATTCACTCGGCTGATTTTGAAACCATCTTTAGGTAATTGTTTTCACTTTGTGATCAGTCTGTAAACACTGACCTGTAGGTTTTTTTTTGTTTTTTTTTTTAATACAATGATTGCAGATTCTGAACTTTCTCAACTGCTCTAGCCACCATGATAGAATATACTAAGCAAACTTGGCACCAGAAGGACTCCAGGAGACTTACAGGGGAGATTATTGCATCCGTTTCTGGTGATGGAAAATTCAAATAAAAAGTGAATCAATGTACTCTTTAATGAACTTACATTGTATATACTTTATACTGTATGATTAAAGTACTGTCGTGTGTATTACATGCTAATTTTACGAGGAATACAAGGGTGCAGGGCTTACAACAAAAGTAACTTCTCAAAAAGGTGGCAACTTCATAGCTGCTTCGATCTGACGAAGTTGCATTCTGTCCTGATGAACTTCAACGAAATTAGCGTATGATATACAGTACATACAATGTACAGTTCATTATACAATGCATTAATTTATTTTTTATTTTAATTTTCCTTTGCCAAAAACTAATTTGAAAGTGACCTCTCAAAAAGAAGTCCATCCATGCTTATTTATATTATTTATTGTTGTATTATAATTATCTCATGTTAAATAAAATCATAAATAAAATTTTTGTTTAAATGTAGACCTGCCTTATTAATATTTATTGATTTTATTTAAAAATACAAGATCAGATTATGCATATTTAAAAATATAAAAAATAAAGAGATTTTTCTGTACGTTTTTGCATATTTTTCTCGCGACGAGTCAAAAATGGGGATTACGTTATACAAGAGGATAGCATTTTTTCTGTTTTTTTCTGATACATGTATTCATTTTGTGTGTGAAACCAAATCTCCATTATTCAAATATTCATATCTAAATACGGTAGGCACCTATCTAATAGGTGGGAAGCCTAAATTTCTTCATTCATACATCACATGCTCTGCTAATGATGCGAGTCATCATGGTATTAGGATATATTGTATATTAATTTTCTTTTTTTTTTCATGTTAATATGAGAATTGTTTTCTGTAAGACGACAAGGGATACAATTAGATGTATAATAATATTGCCTTTTATAAATTCTCTGTTAGTCTCTTTTCAGATCCATGTATAAACTAGACATTTTTATAATATCATTACACCTAGACTTATTGTTAAAATTAATAGACTTTAATGTTCTCCTCTTTCAAAAATTAGAGCATGAAGATATTATAAGCGTTTTTAAATATGCTGTTTCTTTTTTAAAGAATAATGGGCTCTGAACAGAGTCATCAGCAGGGTTCATTGCCACCAGGTACCAAACAAAAACAGTCCTCATCACCACGACCTTCTATTGGTTCTGACACCGATATTCCTTATGTGTCTTACACGGTTAATAGACCAATTGGAGGTATGTGAAATGATTTTATTATTAATGGCATTTTAATTTACAGTGGAGTCATCTATCCTAGCATGCAAATTAAGTTGTTACATGCAATCCTAAAATTTGGATTTTGACAGGGTTTTTCAAAGCCTATGTAGGGATTGGGTTGCTGAGAAAATGTTTTGTAAAATACATTATGAAAAATACATAATAAAATACAACCTGTGACAATAAAGTTCGGTGAATGACGTCAAATTGCTAACGGTCGTAAGAATGCACCGTCGTCGTATCCTGCCCCAGACAGGTCGAGACATGTTTAAACAAGTTTGAGAGAATCAGCGCTGCAAGTGTGTTTATTGTGTTTAAACAGGACATTGAAGAGAGAAGGCGTAGTACGCGCGGTTGAAACCCAAATTGGATCAGCGAACGAAAGAGACTCATGGAATGATGACAACAGTTTACAAAGAAAGTGCTATTACTTTGAAGTGTGTTTATGAGTGATTTAAACGGTTCTGAGGAGGCCGGAACACCGTAGAAGATGCCCCCCGAAGTGGCCAGACATCCAACGTAATGTTACGACCCAACTGAAGGCTATGCCAGGAGTTTCCAGGACTTGTACAGGCGTTGCCAGAAGTGCATTACCATCGACGGGGATTACTTTGAAGGATAGTAACTGCTGTTTCATGTAAGCGAGCAATCCACTCTCAATAGGCCATCATTCACCGAACTTTATTGTCACAGGTTGTAGTTTGATCAACAACATAACAAGGTAATGCAGGAAAGTTTGGTGAATGACTCGGAAAAACAAACAGGGACAGGTATTTCAGAGATGATGCTTTACTGTCCTTCAAAGTAAGCACCCATGGCCACAATACACTTTTGCTGTACAACTGTTGCATAGAGAATGAAAAATCCTCTTTCCGTACTGCTTGAAGTCCCTCGTCACAGCCGTTTGAATATCCGGACCGTCGAGAATTGTGTCCTTTCATTATTGATTTCAAACAAGGAAATTAAAAGATGTCTGGCAATGATACGTGGTCAGCCTTGCACATCGTGTTTGATCTGCGAGGGTTTCTCATCCTTCACGGAAATGATTAAACCACTCATGCACAGATTTTCGAGTCACAGCGTCTTTAACATTTCGTGGATGTCCTTTGCGGTTTTACCCAATTTAAAACAGAATTTCATATTGGCTCTCTGCTCCATTATCAGTGATAAATGCACCTCACTCTAAACACTGCTGCATGAATGTATGCCTGTCAACAATGGTGAAGGCATGTTTACATATGTTAGCTGAGATACAGAAGAACGCCTTGCACATGTTGCCAAGAGTGGGAGATTTCCCATTATAAAATTAAGGAGGTGATTCACCGAACTTTCCGGTCTCTCCTTGTATTTCAAACCACTAGAAAACTGATTATACAGAGTGATACAGAGCACCCGTTCGATATCTTAGAGCTTGGAGAAAAAATTTAATTAAACAAAGACAATATGAAAAATTTAATGGTGTTATCCCATACACCGGGAATGACTGGAAATGGGTGAACCTGGGATGTCTGGAAGAAATTTGGGCTGATAATGAAGCACTACGCATTCACACTCCACACAAAATGGTCATATACCTCACAGAATCAGTGAGGAATTTCCTGGGCCTAGTAATGTGCGTTATGCTTGTGTAATGTTGCTTTTAAACGTGGCCATCTACCACAATGCTGATAAATGGAAATTTTGTGCTGGTTTATACATAACTAACAAAATACCCAGTCTCCTGTTGAGTATCCACCACACAGTCGTATGGCTTATTCCTAAGTCACGAGAGAGCTGTTTTATAGAGACCATTGGATTCTCTTGAACGCCAGCTAGAACATCAGGAGCTTTCTCACTTCCGTCTTCTGGTCACAGCATCCGTGCTTCGGTTAGATTGCACTTGACTACTGTTCCTCATATGCACTGCAAGTCACTAAAAAACCATTCTGGACTGATACGATATCTACAATTAGGATATTTTGCAGCATACAATCTCTCCGTATCATAGTAGTTTTGCTGAGATTCTCCTAACGTATCAAACGCTTCTTCGCTGGAAAAAGCATTTTCAATGATAACTCGTCATAATCGCAACAAACAATATGCAGGAATCATTAACAGTTCAACAGAGATAAATCTGTGAAATGAAAATGTCAACAGAGCAAATTGCAAACACTTGACCTGAACGTGTTTTTATTGTTTATTTCCTGAAGGAAGCCTATTGGAAAAAAAAATTTCCTACAAAAATTGTTTCTTTTTCTAAGACCTATCCAGCGACCCTTATTTCCATTTAAAATTTTTGGCCGGGTACCTTGTGTGCCCATTTTTAAACATTTCCAGAAAATGGGATGGCCACCATTGAATTCTTCACATAGTTTTTATGTCATGCAAAAATTTTTCCCCAAAGCTCTAGAACGTTGAACTTTGAGAAAGAAGTCTGATCTGGATGGTCTGAAACACTTTGTATACAAGGTGAGACAATTAATAAATGAGACTGGAGCAATTTAATAAATATGAGACATATTTCTGACAAAACTGTGTAATATTTTACAACGTAGTTGCTTTCTGAGGCTGCACAAATGTTGCAGCGTTCATACAAGTTTTGGAAAAGTGCTTTAAAGTCCTCTCTTAACCCCTCCGGCTGTAACATTCTTTTTGATCCCTTCTATATTCACAAATATGTGTCTTTTCAGACTTGTTTTCACTTTTGGGAAGAGGAAAAAAAGTCTGGTGGAGACAAATTTGAGGAATAGGAAGGGTGATAAAGATCCATAATTCCGTTACTGGCTAAGAACTCCTTGACAAGCACTGCTGTAGGAACCAACTCCCTTTTGCAAAAAATTGTGGCTGTACTTGATGGATTCTCTTAATCAGATGCTCAAAATCTCCATGTAGTACTCCTTGTTGACCAAAGAAATTAGTGATGAGCATTACTTTAGTTGTTGACTTTAGAAGAGGCACACGTTACCGGAATTTCTGTTTTTGTGGGGATGTTGGGGACCGCTGTTCCATGTTCTGTCATTTTGTTTCGGAGTCATATTAATAGCACCAGGTTTCGTCCCCTGTCACAAATGAATTCAGAAAGTTTGGGTTGGCATCTGTGGCCGCGATGATTTCCGTGATGATTCTTTTCCCTTTTGCTCATCTGTTAAGAAACGTGGCACTAACCAAGCACACAGTTTCCTTTTGCCCAAATCTTCTGTCACTATTAGTCGAATTGTTTCTCGGTTAATGTTTAAGACTTCATTCATTACTTTCAGGTTCATTTGCCGGTCACTTAACAAAATTTCTGTCACCTGGGTTGTTTCTTGTGTTCGAGCAGTTATGGACATCCCGTGTGTTTGTCATCTTTCAGCTCTTCTCGGCCATCACAAAATCTAGCGAAACATTCAAAATCACATACAAGAGATAGTGCATCATTGCCATACATTTGCTTTATCGACTTGTAAGTTTCCGTAGTGGTTTTAGCAAGTTTAAAACAGAACTTCATGTTTGACCTTTGTTCCATGTTTAATATTGGAACATCAACTAATGACTGCATGCGGTTGAAGCATGAAAATATTTAGGTGTGCGCAAAACTTGTACACAAGGCAACAAGGATAGTTTATATATTGAAAACACTCACGGTCGTGTCTACATATATTGGAATACATTCAAATTGTAGCATCAGTCTCGTTTATTAATTGTCAAACTTTGTATAACCACTTCATGTTATGGGTAGATCTCATCTTATTATTGAGTTGTTTGCCAGAAAGAATTTACACCAAGTATTTTAATTACATTTTAGTCAATTAAAATTTATTTGATCCATTCTTTTTGATATATTTGCTACCGTAAGTTTACGGCCATTAGAACCTAAATGCAATGCTTAATACCGATGTCATGGAAAATCTGTATTTCAATAGAGTTGTTTTGAATAAAATTCACATGTTAGGGAACCTAAGTCGATTGTTAATCAAGAACATGGTGTATTTATAAAAATTATCTACATAAAAATATTCATTTATAGACTCTCCAAAGCTTCAGTCAAAAAATCCACACCACTCTCTTCGCTCAGCTACTCCTTCACCACGGAAATCTCCAAAGCCACAGAGGCCTCGTTCAATTACGGGTCATGACATAGTGGTGGTCAAGGAAGCCTGCCAGCAAGAAGAAACTCCTGAAACTGACCCTGAATTATGTAGATTGCAGGTGAAAGTTTAGTAAAACGTCTTCCAATTACGAAATTCTTTTTTCCATTTCTCTGTGTAATGATATGCACTGTTGAACATAGAAAATGCAATATAGGAAAATATGTTCGATTTTTGAGGTTGACCTAGGTTGGTTTGTTTTCATCAAGTTTCATTTTTGAATGTGCATATGGTTGGTTATCTCTGTATCATATTTTATGTGGAAATTTCTGGTGAAATATGAACACAGCTAATGCAGATAGGCAATGTTGGTCATGCGAGTGGCACTGGGCCATACAAGAATGCATCAAAAAAGCATTTGCTGCATTTGACACCTAACGATATTTGCCCCGGAATTGGGATAATAGAGTTGAACCTCACTATCGCGAAAATTTTTTAATTTCTCTACAGCAGTTTCACTATTAATTATTTAATGTATTTTTCCTGCATTATCTTGAAGCATTTTCTCGAAGACTTCGTTATGTCGAATTTTATTCATGTGCCAGCGAAATTCATTAAAGTTAAGATGAGAGAAATCTTTCATACGAAAACGAAAAAGTTTAATGTCACTTCCAGGTAAAATTAAACGGTTCTCATGTGTTAACAAAAAAAATTCATGAAAAAATTTTACGATCTCGTTGACAAGACTGTTGCGTACATGACGATTGAGCATGCGCAGTTTGTGCATTTCTGATGCTAATGTCTCCACTTCTATTTGGCGCACCTTTTTATGCACGTACCATTTTATCTCCTATTGTTCTCTGTATTCTCACAGTACCTTTAATAATCTAAAAATCTTGATTTAAAAGTATCCTCCCCATCTCGAAACCTCTTTATCTTGAATTTATTTTTCTGTTACCATGAAATTCAAGATATCAAGGTCGACTGTATATATTCTGGTTTTGCGGTTTGATAATTGAAAATCAAAAACTGATGATCGTAAATTGAATGGGAAAATTGATCCTCACAATGTAAAGACTGTCTCTTACAAAAAAGGGGTGCCAACACGAATTTACCTATTGAGATAAATTGAACCAATGTCTTATTTACTGAGTAGTCTAATTTTTTCTAGCCATCACTGATCGATATTGAATATCAGGAGATGGCATGGTCATTGAGCTGATCTTGCTGCCATCTACAGGTGTCAATTATAGGCCCAACCTGATGTGATAATTCTAGGCCTATCAGCTTTGACAACCACCTACATAACAAGAACAACAGGAAACCACTATTCCACATCAGAGGTTTCCTGTTGTTCTTGTTAATCTGTGTCCACAGTTTCTGGCTTCATCTCCTTCTAAACCACCTACATAATGGGCACATCGATAGCATAACAATAGGTTGGTGAAATTATGTAACTGATGATGCAATGAGGCAATCCATTGTATTTTCTTATCTTCAGGGTATTTCAACAAGACAAAGCACATCTGTGTACAATTGTCAGTATTAACAGTATCTACATATGTCCATAACAGTGCAATCTCCAGAACATTAATGAACATCTTGTAGGTTGTCATTTGCATAATGATTTAGGAATGGCAATGTATTATGGAAACAGGTCAGGTGTAGTTTGTAATCTGTCAAAGAAACTTTCTGAAGCTGTTCTAGTTGATGCATGCCTTGTTACTGCATTTCTAGCCCACAATATGGATTCACAATATCTTGTTTCCCCCCCCCCCCTTTATACTGTTTCCTTGACCACTGCATAGATGTAGCAGCTCCAAAATTAAATCATTTCACCAGTTGTTTGTCTGTGTATGCTAAATTTATTTTATTGGGACCATTCCTTCCAGATGTGCATTTTCTATGTTGTGCAGGGTAAATGGTTTTAAAAAATATCCTAATTATCTTCTATTCAACCCTTGTTATATATTTTGCTTCAGACAATTCCTACATTTCTGCCAATAATGAGGGGAGCATTGAATATTCCTACAATGAGGGACCCAGATGTTTTAGATAAACTCGATTATAAAGGCATCCTGGGGCTTTGTTGTCGTTATCAAGAGCACCTACGGCAGTGTGCAGATTCTATTGCTCAGGAACAAAATGTACTAGCAACCAGGATAAGAGAGGTAAAGAACTAAATTATTTTTTAAATAATGTACCTTGACATTTCATATTTGTATTAAAAATTATGTTTTGTTCTCATTAAAGCAGTTATCTATAAAATGTGTTAGAAACAACATTCTAATTTTGTTGCTACATCAAATGTTCTTCTTTCAGTTTTCTTAATGTAGATTATTTTCAATTTCTTTACAGAGGGTTGTTAGGGATCTAAGGTAACAAGTTAGAGGGTCATAAAAGGTGGAAAACCCTTTTCATCATCATCGATATTTTTAATATGGTAACCATGCATCTCAGTTTTCACTGCTGAAAGCTAGAATGCCAAACACCATGATCAATTCGTAGTCACTTCTGTTGGCATGCTTTCAAAAGACTCTCATCTTCTCTGAGGGCCCGTTTAAGTAGGCCAAATCGACAAAAATCAATAGGCGATTTGATGTGTATATTGCTGAATGGAATGGAATGGATTTTGGTATCTTCTCGCATGCATTCCAGGAATAAGCGATACCTTGTCACCTTGTCCTGGTGCAGCCATACCTTGTTTACCTCTGTACCGTACAAACCGGGAATGTCATGGATAAATACGGGGATTTGAACATTAGTCTGATAGTACATAGCGTAAAGTTAACTTGACGTTGTAGCTGTATCTCGCCACGATCATGAAACGTTTTGAAATATTTCCTTGCATTCACTATGCCATTTTCTGAAGTCCTTGGAACCATTTTAGAACCCCTTGGGCAATACAAATTAGCTCTGCTCTTGTTACAACTTGGTTCTTACCTTAGGTTTAGGCTACAGAAACACGTTTTGTTTTAGATCATCGCTTTTTTATATTGCAATTGTAAGTAACATACTTTCAGCTTTCATCTCATTAAGAAGGGGTTGACAAGGCTGCTTTGATAAAATGAGCCAATTGTGGCACAGCTTCTCTCTCCATGAAAGCTTTCTTGGCTTTGTTCAGAGCAATATTTTCTGCATCTTCAAAACTGTTAAGAATCTGAAAAGGTCATTGAATGATAGAAATGTTTCAAAGTCTTTAAAAAAAAAAAAAAAAAAAGAAAGAAAAACTCCACATTTTTACTAACCTCTTTATAATAGAAAGCTGCAGCAACCTAATTGCCCCAGCTAGTGATATGAAGGCACTTCCCTCGATTTTTGTGCTTGATTAAAACTTTAAATATGTCTTAATAAGCAAAAGTACCCAAAATATGCAAAAATCAGCACCAAGACTCGAAATATGCAAAAATGTGCACTAAAGCCAGAAATATGCATTTATATATGGAATAAAGCTTAGGCTATGAGTTCCAGAGGAGGCTAAAAGTGCATAAAACATCAATTAAATGAGAATGAGTTACTAGATCGGGGGGGGGGGGGGGAAAATACGTTAAATTCGAAAATTTTAATATTTTGCAATTTTTCAGATTTTTTTTTTTTTTTTTTTTTTTCCTTAATCTCATTTCCATTAGTCTGGCATTAAATAAATCAAGATCTTTTCTATAATTGATTGCAGTATTAATTATCATAGAACAAACATTCAGTGAAGCCATATTGCGTTCAGGATTATCGATGTCATTGTACCATTGTAATTTTCTGTAGTCTTAGCAGATTTTTTTTTCCCTTTACAAATAAAATGACTTTTTCTGTGATGACTTAAAGGGCTTGGACAGATTTGAACATTTGGGATTCATTTAAGCTTTTATTATTTGGTGTCATTTAAGTACCAGTGGCTTATATATTGCAGGGGTCTTCTCTGATGATGCAACCGACTTGATGCAAATATAAAAATCTAACCATGCAACTAATTTCACAAACGAATCAATTTCTGCAACATAGGTTGTATTCATTTCCTTCGATCCGGAACATTCAGGAGGCAGTCGAACACAGTCATCTTTGATTTTACCTCTGTCCAACCCACACATTGTGGATTTATCACTTGTGAATGATCCTCCAAATGTTAAATCTCTAAATCTCTCTCTCTCTCTCTCTCTCTCCTCCTAATGAAATTACATCATGGCTCTTTTTCAGTTCAACATTGGCATTATCATCATTCTATTATCAATCATCCCGAAAAAAAAAGCTTGCTTTCAGCTCAAATCCTGAAGAAATCATTCCTGCTTACTTTAGCTTCATCATGTCCATTGCTTCATCATGTCCACTTTAGCTTCATCATGTCCATCCAATTCGCTGTAAAGAATGATCGTTAATTATCCAACATCATCCATTGTTCACAACAAACGCAATGTTCATTATATTTATTTACTAGTTTTCTAATAAACGATTGCGCCATCATATTTCAAGATACTTGTTTTTCACTTTTCAGCAATATTCCGACGCCAAAATAATACTAATAAACAAGGCTTGCATCTTTGTACTCGCACCAAGGCAATAAAAGCGTTTTTAGTCAATTGGCACATAATATCTAAAGTATCTGTCGATCGTACATTTGATCTACAGGGACTGTACTATCATGGGGACCTGGGTGTTTCCGGATCGAGGCTGTGCAGATCCCCTGTAAGACATGCGGGAAAATCTCGAGGCAGTTCACGAAATCGGATCATTGGCGTCGCACTCCATATAGACCTGCGAAGATTATCCGGGGTTTTTTCGGTCGTTGGGGGCTTTATAATATCCAGTAATTATTAATATATTGATAAAAAATAGGAAAGAAAATTCCACAGCCTGGATTCCAACCAGCAACCTTTGGCTCAGACCACCTACACACCAATCAATTGCACCACTGCAGACATGAAAGCTAAATGCTATTTATACGTCCTTAGAGCTTGGTTAGAGCAGTTACCTGCGGACTAGGATAAAACCTTCACAGACCATTCATGAGTTAATTATTAATATGTTCATCTTTACCTTTAAATAAACTTTCAACTTGCAGATTTTAGCCTTTAATTACTCGTGTCCGGTCAATATGACCAACCATACTTTTTCTAAACCCATTTCTATAATTTAATGCTGGTTTTAGCATTTGTCTTTAACACATTACAAAAGGAGACGTCGATAGTTTATTGTTTCCAATTTTAATTTGTCATAGAAAGAATAGATCATGGTGAAATTGTGTGAGTAATTAAGCCTAAATATAACACAAGTAATGTTGGGTTAACTTTGCATATTTATGTTTTTATTAAGTTTTTCTTAAATTAGTTTAGTAATGAAATATAAGTAATTTTTATTTTGATTAACAGATGGATTTTGCTATTGCAACATTAACAAATATTCTGACTGAGCGACAGAAACGGTATGCAAAGTATGCTGAAAAACTTAGTAAAGTTCAAGAAATATCATCGACGCTTACCCGATGTCAGATGACTTTGAAGCAAACAATTGAGAGTATGGAAACATTAAATGCAATGTTACCAGCTAATGAACAACTAGAACCATTTGTATGGACAACAGGATGATGATAATCAAAATAAATTGGCTGTTAGTAGCCAAAAAAAGATCAGTTCTTCTCATTTACATGCAAAGTTATCAGTTTGCATTGGCTTTCTTGTAATTATGTACATCAGCACATTGTACTGTATCCAGTGAATTAAACGTGGCCATCAGCTTTACAATATATACAACGTTTAAAGGCTAACAATTAAGAATTTTTCTGTATGTGTAATCTACAGTGAAACTTAAGGTAGGACATAAGACTCTTCTGTCTTTAGCAGGTCAAAGTTTGTTTTATCCTTATAGATCAAGGGACTGAAAATGTTGTAATTCCTGCCTTAGTTTTAATGTAGAATTTCTGATTTTCTGGGGAAGACAGAAAATTTACACTACTGATAACCAGAATCCTGTATAAACAGTAAAGATTAACAAATCATGAAGTAAATTTGGAAAAATTTTTTATTAAATTTCTATCAATAATTTTCAAAAGATCTTTTCAAATGGGATATCCTTGAATAATTCGATTCCTGGAAGAAATAGAATAATTGAAAACTTCACTCTTGCATTTTTAATGTTTAAATAGAAATTATAGAAAACCTTTATCTGAATGTTTAATGTCTCACTTCATCTTAATATAATAAGTTTTTGCGTAATGTGGTTAAAAAGTTCCAAAAAGGGAACATTATTATTTACATTCTGTAAATAAATTGTGCATTCAGTTTCTTGCATGAATGGTTTAAAAGTTTGAATAACGTTTTTTATACATGTTTTATAAAGTTGCCAAATTAAATGATCTCATTTACTTGAACAGGGACATTCTCAAGAAGTAGAATGCTCTCTCAGTTGTAAACACATGCTTATTTGCTTATTTCTATGGCAATACAGTCGAACCCTCTTGTACCGAGCTCTGGTGTATCGAAGTTTTTTCGTATATCTTGAATTCATAGTACTGTATTATTTTGATCACTTATACTTCATAGTATATCACGTACATCAAAGTTTTTTTTTAAATCAAAGGTTTTCATGAAAATCACGTAGCAATAATTGATTATTTAACTATTCAATGGATTAAGTTTTCAAAAATGTCTAAGCATCAAGTTATCTTATCTTCTAAAATTGAAGTCTTAAATTTAGTAGGAATTGATAACACTGGTCAACACTGAATTTTTTTCCTGAATGTAATTAGTGGGTATATCTAAGGCACAGATTACGAAGAAAATTTTAGTTTAATTGTATCAGCTTTACATTTTTATTTATATGAAATACAATCTTCTCTAAATTTCTTTTTTATTAAATGTTATGAAATGTCCTTTTATACAATTTTCTTGAATGAACGGCTTTTGGTTGATCGCTCTGTAAACTCCAACCGTAATCGGGCATCATATGGATGTTCCATTTTCCTTGATTAAGCTCTTCCATTGTACGTATATCTTGGTGAAATCTTGGGTATCGATCCAAACGAGAGTGCAAATAATGAAGCTTGATACTCATGTTTCAGTCCAGATCTTTCAAATTAGACAGCATACACTCAACTAACTCAGAATTGTTGTCCGGAGAAAATTTTTAATCACCAAAACAATCAATTTCTAAGCTTTAGACGCTATTTCATGTGTTGAATTCACAAAGCTTAGATCTTTTACACGTTGTCTAATTTGTCCATAAAAAAATACCCACCTTCAATTTTTCTGTGCCTAATCCTGGAAACTTGCATGAAGGAAATGCAAAACATTCACTGTTTTTGTCAGGGGCCTTTACAAACTGTTTCATATTGACTAGTTTAATATGTAGTGGTGGCAATATAATCCAATCTAGATTTACCAAGGGCAAATTGATAACATTTTTTGTACCAACCATCAGTTTCTCTCTTACCAGCCAGAGTTTTTGAGACCGATGATGTTGTTTGACCCGGCTGTCCCATAGACACATAAAGCATGGGTGTTTGGTGTATCCGCCCTGTTGTCCAAGAAGAAAATTGACCATTTTTAAGTCTACACAAATTACCCAGTTAATTGTCTTGATTGCACAATTTTCATTGAAAGTATTGAAAATATGTAATTTTAACAAAGTCTGAGAAGGATTTTCGAAGTTTTTAAAGATGTATTCGTCACAAATATAACAAAAACTATCAGAATTATGTGAACGTCTCTGAGTCATATCGAAAATTAAAAAAAATAATAATTCCGATTCGAGTTAAACTTAAAAAAACTACACGTGATGTCTAAGTGAGGGCAGTTTAAAAATATTCAAAACCAAGAGCTGTTAAATAAAAAAAGTGATGTCATATTCGATATCAGCACATTTGAATAAACCCAAAACTGCAAAATTATAAGAGGAAAAGGTTAAAAATATTTTTTTGTTGATCAGTGTAATCTAATAAAATATGATATATTGAAAAAATTCGACATTCCACCAAATACTTTATTCACAATTTTGAAAAACAAAGAGGAATTAAACAGAAACTTTGGTGATGGAACATTGAACATCAAAAAAAAAAAGATCAAGAAGAAGCTTGTGCTGTTGTGGAAGCAGCTGGAAGGACTGACAAGGGAACTAGGAGACCTTGAGAATGGCAGATGACAATGAAATTTGGTACAAGAGTAAAGCACATCAAGTGAAGTCTACCACAAAAATGTGAGTTGTAGCTGGTATGATTATAGCGTGATATTCATTTTGAAAAATAATAATCAGAATACTTAAATTTTGGCTGCTTTTACATCTGTTGTATTGGTGAGGCCTCAGAGAAGCTCCACCCAGCTCTAAAGTACTTGTGCTAACCCAGTTCCAGATCTAAGGACATGATGATATTCACAGATTTAAGGACATATTATTCACACTAAAATGGCACTTTCCTCGCCTTCAGTGGTCAAACTAAAAATGTCTGTAACTGTGTTTACAAGAGTAACTGGCACTCAAATTCCACATGCCCAATCACCTGTCTGTCCTTCCTACACCTTCCCATAAAATTTAAGCCTCACCTGCCAGTGTCAAGGTTAAATAGTTTACTTGTAAAAAGAAAACTTATTTCATTGACTTTTGTGTATTATCAAATGCTTTTTAAAAGCTTTAATTTGTATTCTGTTTAATCAAAATAATTTGTGTTATGTTGATCCTTGGCTAAAAACAGTTTTTTTTTGTCTATTGATATATCGAAGTTCATGTATATAGAATGTTTTCATAGCTACCGTCAACTTCGTTATAAGCGGGTTAAAGTGTACTTAATTGAAATGAATAGGACTTATTTGTGATTTATCAAGTTTGATTTGTTAGTACAACAATAAAGATTAATAATTGTACAATAATTAAGGATATCTCTGGATAATTTATTGTGGGACTTTTGTTTGGCCATAAAAAAAAGTGGTTCTTTTTAATTTAAATGTTTATTCTGTAGTTCAAATATATGTACATAACTATCAGTACTTAAGATAACACCAAACTCGGAGGTTATAAAATATTTAGGTTTAAATTATTTTGCCTGCAATTTTTTTTTAATTATAATTGAGCCTAATTGTTGGAAATTTTGAAACGTCTTCCTGAAATAATTTTCTAATTAACCTTTCAGTAGATTTTTCTAAAAGTGGGTTTAATGTAAGTGGAAAATTAGAATCTATAGAAATACAGGTCTTCCCTACCACATTCATAAGAGGTTAATACAGTCGAATCCTGTTATCACGAACCTGTTAATATGAAATCCTGCATAATACAAAACTTTTTCTTGTCTAGTCTATATATAAAATTATTTCTATATACCGTAAAATGGGTCGCTGAATTAAGTCCAGATAATAGGAAAAAAGATAAAAAAAAATCATTGTACAAAAGTAACGTTATTTTAGATTTTTTTTTTTTTTTTTTTGTAAAATGCCAAAACAAGGTGGGAAAAAATTAGTTTGCTTCTTAATCTGCGATTTCTGATTGGTTTTTAGTCTAACTCTAATTAAATACCTGGAAATCTGATTGGCTCCCGATGAAGCACGTGGGATGCTAGAATTTCTAATTCTGATTGACTTTAAGTGTTTGCATTTCTATCAATTGATCGGAATTGCAATGCACTGCCTGAACAACTTTATTCACTGCATTTTTATTTTGCTGTAAGTATTTTCATATCATAGTTCATTTCATTGTCGTCATGGCTACATCAGAGAAGAGGAAAGACGATGACCTTACACTGGATCAGAAGTAAACAATTCATGATGCTATAGAGAAATCACCACGTAGGGGGGGGGGGGGGGAGTAGATTTGGCCAAATTTTGGCCGATAAAATAATGTTCTTTCAGAAGAAAGCCAACTTTGCCAGTGACACATGAGAACATGGATACACTTAAATAACCAATTGAAGGGGTCAGGGCAATAAGATGTTATCCACAGGAAGGATTTTTTGAAAAAAGTGATGTTATGTTTTTCAAAAATCTGTAAATTTCTATGGCTGATGCTTTGCTTTAATGTGATTGCAGTTTACTTGTGCAATTGTGACTGAAACGTACTGTAAATGGATTTCACAAGCAGTAATTATTACATTTAATAAGAAATTATTCCTGTGGGTTACGTCCTTATTGTCCCGAGCCCTTCAATTACATGTACTTTTCTGAAATAAACGATTGACGAAAATTTTTAGACTTGACTCTTATGGTAGCCGAATAATACGAACAGATGTAATGAACTAAATTTCGTAATAACAGGATTTAACTGTGTATTGTATATGGAAAATTAAAGAATATTAGGGTAAAACTGCATAGATAATTTGAAGCCAATGTGTAAGTATCTGAAAGCATGAAACCAATAATAGTAGGGGATAACTGTACTTATATGCTATTTTTCATAAGTATCTTATTTTATTCTTTGACAGTTAAGTTAAAAATATAGAAAGATGATGTAAAAAGCATTGACAAATTATTTTGCTGGATTTTATTCATTTTTAGAAGTGCCTCTAAATCTTATTGGGGTTATTGTTGTAAGTAAGAAACCGCATAAAAATATTTGAAAATATTGAATGGTAAATAAAAAAAATATAAGATAATTCATCATCAGCTTTGTGTAAATGTTGTGTAAGTTAAGTAGATGCACAGTTTTCATATCCTGTGACTACACTCAGAAAGCATAATTCTCTATTTTCATGTATGTTATAGTTTTCTAGTGCATTCTAGAAATCGCCAATTATGTTAGTGGAATGTCCAAAAAAAAAAAAAAAGTATTTTTTTTTTATAAATTTTAAATCTGACCTAAATCTAACTGAAATAACTGCATATGCTTTGACTTCAAGATAATAAGCAAATGCACCAAAAATAATTCATAATATAGATAATAAGCAAAGATACAGCTTTGTCTCAAGATTATAATGATTTGTATGGTATTTTTAGCATACATGCCTGTGCTTTTGAAACATAGCTGTGTTCATAAACATATCATAGAGTGGAGTTGATTAATTACAATGATACGTTTAAATGAATTAATGGAATAATTTTTCGAATTTTAAAAACGTCCAACAAATTAATTAATAAAAAAAAAGTAAATCAAGAAAAGTCACAAAATGACAGTTTAATAAGATTTCGAAATGAATTAAAAATTTCTTAATACACCAATAGTGTTAAAATTGATATTACTCCAAATTTTAAAAATTATTGGTGTATTAAGAAATTTTAATTCATTTTGAAATTATTAAACTGCCCTTTCGTGATTTTTCTTGATTTATTGATAGCAGCTGAGGTATGGCATAGGATAAAACCCTCACAGAACATTCATGAGTTATTCTTTCTTGATTTAGTTTTTTTTATTAATTAATTTGTTGAAGTTTTAAAATTCATGAAATTATTCAGTGGGGTTGATGATGCTTATCATCTGTGTCATGGTTATTAACAATCATTTTACATAACAATTTGTGAGTTGATACCAAATTTATATTAATGAATGCAGCCAGCAGCATCTTGTATCATTTCAATAAATAATTGTTATTCTAAAAAATAAATCTTAGTCAAATGAAAAATTTATCATTATGAATGACTGACTAATCTGATGTAGGATGTAGAAAGAGGGTAAAGCCAAATTTTTTAATCTTCAGTAGTACCGTATTTGATTTGTTATGATTTCAATAGCTTTTAATTGACATAATTTTGTTTTAGAAATAGTTGGGGAAAATGAATCCTGTAAAATATGTAAATATTTTTTAAAATTTCTATATTAAAGTAACATATATATTTGTATGTCAGTTTTTTATTCCTTGTAAGCCATTAAAGCTATCTTCTGGGAAATATGAGGGAGAATCAAACGAAATCTTAATATGGTAATAAAAAAGTCAGTGGCCATATAATAACTACGGTTTGATTTTGCTTCACAATGTATATAATTTTTTAAAGATTTTCTTATTTATTCGTAGTTCATTAAACCAGAATATGATTTCTGAGTATGCATATTTTATCAGGACACATATATGGGTACAGGAAAAATTCTAAATTATCACTTGCTCGCTATTAATCTACTGAATTCGTCTTCAACAGTTTCTTATAGTAGATCCAGTT